>OY282640.1:146772178-147372178 GCA_958299015.1 Tetanocera ferruginea | reverse complement strand
TTACGACTTATGAATACGATGTCGAACGAAGTTAAAAATAAAAGCAATGAAGACGAGAACGAGCGGCAACAGGAAGTAATAGCAGAGAATACAAATTTTGCAGAAAACACCCAAGGAAGAGAAATTATACAACAAGCTTTCCACACAGTATCGCAGTGAAACATTGTCCAATTTCGATTGGTTCAACGAGCAATACATGAACCACCAGAAATTCGATCTTTGCGTATGTCATTCAAAGCACCTAGGTATTGTTGAAACATTTAACGGAGAAGACGACATATTGGTGAAGTCGAGGAGTTTGATTTGAAAGATCATATAGAAAGCATTGAATTTTGTGGTCTAGAAAAAAATTAAAAAAAAATAAAATTAATATTTTTCTCTTGTTTTTACTTCTTTAAGTTTTCAAATTCTAAGCTTTTCTACCATCAAATGTTATTTTTATCAATCTTTTTAAATGGCATTGAACAAAAAGGAGCCACTCAAAAAAGTTTGCAGCTTTGAACTGCATCCAGCACGAGATTCATCCAGCAACAAGAGGTTTTTAATTCAAATCCATAAATGGACGAAACCAGCTACAGCAAATCAATTCGTCGGATATGCAAAACATCATGTGTTTCTGCTAACCCCCAAGACCTACATGAACCTTACTCAATTTCATTTACATGAACCTTACTTCGCTGAATTAAAATTCACCTCAAGACATGGAGATATCGGTATTTTATTTGCATGCTTTGAAAAAGTTCCTTCACCAGTCCAACAAAGTGAAGATGAGTTTTATCTTTATAAGAGAAAAAGACTTAAAGAAGCCTCGAAACGTGCTAAGGTGAATATAAATGTAGTCTGAAACAACTAATCTCGCAATAGATTTGCTTGAATCGATAATTTATATGCTCCAGAAGAGCACTACGTAAAAAAAGTGAAGACTCAGTCCATACTGTGTTAACTGCGGTCAATCAGATCATACTGCCAACTGGAAAGGGCAGTTCTTTGTTATGAATAAAATGAAACGTGTCTCGGAAGCTCGTGAAAAAAATCGATTGCATTCAGGGGGTTTTGGGGGTTAAATCAAAATTAATGACAAATTAAGTTTTCAAAGCAAATCGATTACAAACTGGAAGATTACTTAGAATATTTTATGAAAAATATTAATAGTAGTAATAGGATCTTCAAAACAGTATTCAATACTCTTCCTACAGAATTCCACACTAAAATCAAAATAAAAGCAAATAAAATTTATAAAGAAACCTATTAAAAATTATTAAGGTACTATTACAATGTGAAGCTATTAAAAACAACACCTTTTATATTAATTTTTTTCACATAGTATTATAAAAATATTCAATTCAAATTTATTTACATTATGTACAGTTAAAGTTGAAGATATAAAAAAAAATGTTTTTTTTTGTTTTTGTATTTGTTGTTTATTTTCTAGAGGTCGTTGAAGTTGGCATGTTTAAAAAAAGGTTGTAAGTTGGTTTCTCGTCTCCAGCATTTCCAAGGCGTTGGAAAGTAAAAAATCACAGTGCATTCTTCAGTAAAGGGTTGAAGTTGAGCACTCTACCTACGCAAATAAAAAAATAAGGTAAACAAAAAAAATGGCATGCGTTGAAAAACAAATTTACAAAAAACCCGTCTTTTTGGCAGAAATTCTTAGCCGTAAAAAACAAAATATAAAAGTTTCTCTACTTTTTATAAGTAGAGTGCTTAACAGAGTCTATGAAGATTACAATAAATCAAGTTTCATCAAAATCGATCAAGCAGAACTCGAGATATCTTAGAAACCAATTCGAAAAAACTTGTTTCGAGAAAAACGCGAGTACAACGCACGATGAGAAAGTGGGATGAATTATACAGTGGCTCACAGCTTATTTCGTGCAGACGATGTGTTAAATTTTGAAATGCTATAACTTGGTAACTAGTACTGGTAATGAAAAAATTTAAACGACATTTGTATCCTAGTAATTATATATTTTTATAGAAATTTTCATTTCTGTATATAAAAGTCTACTAAAAAGATAATTAACAAAAAACTGAAAATACAGCAAAATTCAACGCCACAGCTTATTTCGTGTACACTGTTTTTAAATGTAAGCTCTTGAACGTGATGCCGTTAGTTTATTGTTTTCTTTCGCTGTTTTTTTTCTTTACTATATCGTGATTCTTCTGATCGCAGTTAGCAGTTATTTTTAGTGTGAATTTAAAACAGTAAGTGCACAAATTAGTTTGTTTTAAAAATGGGCCATCGCACATCAAAAGAACTGAGCGAATTAGTTTTAATTCACTTTAAAAAAGAAAAAAGCCAACGGCAAATAGCTAAATTTGAGACTCTGTACAGTGTAGTACATCATCCAGCGCTTTTGCACGAAAATCATATTGCTTATAAGAGCAAAAACGCTCCAAATAAAATATTTACAGAAGCGGACGAATAACTTTTCTGCGAAAAATCAAAGAAAATCCGAAGCTTTCGGCTCCTTAATTGGCTTGAGGAGGTTGTGAAGGAGTTGGGCAAGAAATGCTGTGCCGAAACAATTCGTCGTCTGCTGCGGGAAAACGAGTTTAATGGTCGAGTAGCACGCAAGAAACCTTATATTAATAAAAAAAAATCAGCTATGTCTACTGAACTTCGCTTAACAACACGTTTTATATCCTACACTGAGAAAAAACACATACCTTGCTCCGGTAAAAAATTTCTCTATTTTCGATATAGAAATTTTCTCTTTTTCAAATAAAATTTTCTTAAATAAGAATAAATTTTCACATTTTCGAAGAAATATTTCTTTACTTCTAGGAAATGGAAATATTTCAATGTCTCTAATAATGATAAGTATTTTTCTCGCACAAAAATTTCTCATTTATAGAGAAAAATTTATTGAAAATGAAAAACTTTTCTTATATTTTGATAAAAAATTCAGTAAGAGAAGTATTTTCTTCAATAAAAACAAATCTTTTCTCAAAAATAAAAAGCTTTTTCTCAAAAAACGATATATTTTTCTTTTTCATGGAAGCTTTTTACCATTTTTAGAGAATTTTTAGTATCGAAATTAGAGAATAGCATTCTCTGGAGCAAAGTCTATACCATTTTTCTCTAAATATGATGCCTTTTTTATCATATTCCGATAAGCTTTTTTCTGAGTGTAGGACATTCTGGAATGGACATTCATTTTCTCGAGGGAGTCTAAGTTGAATATTTTTTGGCTCCGACGTAATGCAATATGTGTGGCGTAAGGCTAATACCGAGCTGAACAATAAACATCTCAAGCCTACAGTAAAACATGGTGGCGGCAGCGTAATGGTTTGGGCCTATATAGCTGTAGGGGCGTTGGAAAATTAGTTTTAATTGAAGGCATTCTGGGCAAGGTAATGTACCTTGATATTTTAAAAGAAAATTTGCTTCAAAGTGCCGACACCTTGGGCGTAAGAGAATCATTTCGGTTCTACCAGGACAACGACCCAAAACATAAATCAGGAATCGTCCAGTCATGGTTGATTTGGAATTCCTCGCATCTTATGAATCCGTCGGCACAGTCAGCCGACTTAAATGTAAAAGAAAATGTATGAGCAATTTTGGACAGTGGCATTCGCAAGCGGAATATTTCCAATAAAAATGATTTAAAAATGCCTTAATGGAGGAATGGCCACAAATACCCCCAGAGATTACAAAAAAGATGAAGAAGATGCTTAAAAATGTAATTAAACAAAGTGGTGGCCGCACAAAATATTAAAAAATACTAACATATAACATTTTCTTAAGATTCAGTGCAGTGCACGAAATAAGTTGTGACGTTGAATTTTGCTTCATTTTCAGTTTTTTGTTTATTATCCTTTTAGTAGGCTTTTATATAAAGAAATGAAAGTTTTTTTATTAATATATTATTACTTATATATATTATTATATTAGCATACAAATGTCGTTTAAATTTTTTCATTACGAGCACTAGTTACTAAGTTAAAGCATATCGAAGTTACAAGTTTCGTCTACACGAAATAAGCTGTGAGCCACTGTACATAGGGTGGCACTTTTAAAAAAATATTTTTTTTCGATTAATATTCATACTAGGGTACTGAAATTCGGTAAAGGTGTAGGTAGAATTTTTACAAATCACGATTAAGAAAGTTGGTGGGACTCACATGGGGGCGTGTCACTATTAGAAAAACTCTGTAAGTTGGTTTATATTGTTTCAAGGATAGCTATTTGGTACATTGATACATTTTTCAAAATATCTCTAAAACTGCCAAAGATTGAGCTAAAAAATATATATTTTTGATAAAAAGTTTTCTGTAAAGTTTTTATAAAGAGTTTTACACCATATAAAAAACAATTTTTAAAATTTAAGAGAGGATAAAAAGTTACAGTCTCAAAATTTATTAAAATTTTAATATTTTTCAGCTTTCAAGGAACATATTTCGCAAACTAAAGAAGATAATTCAATTTTGGGTTCACAAATTGAAATAACTTATATTTTATATATAAAAAATTTAAATACGATCGAAATCCGTCTCCGCATTTAAAAGATATAGTGCAATTATTGAAAAAAATAAAAATTTTCAGATTTTTGCCTATAACTCCTAAGTTCGAACTGATGATGAAAAACGAATACCATTTTTAAAATCTGCGTTTATAATTCATTTAGAATTGATAGCACTTTATTCTGCAACTTTTGTTGTTTTTCCATATTGTCCTTACGCAAAAACTTCCATTAACTGTGTGACGTACGCGACAAATAATTAACTGCTAATTTTAAATACATTAAAAATGAAAAACAACTGGACATTCAGTAGTTTTACAATTGTTGACACTTTGTCTGTTTAGTAGTAATGTGAAAAAATTCCACCTTCACTCTTACTCTAGTGATGACAATATATATCTTTTTGGCGTGACGTACACGACATCGATTTACCAATTATAATGTTATCGATTTTACTCAAATGGAACTATTCCTTGGAGAAATGAAGGTTGTGATAGTAACAACACGATATGCGGTATTGAATAAAATCAATTACATAACAATTAGTTACGTATATAAAAGGAAAAATTGAGAAAAACTTTAAGTTACTTTTTAGCATTTATCTCTTTGACGATATCATAAGTATATATATATTTATTATTGCAGTGATGAGCCAGAAAAAAAATATTGTACCATTAGGGACTTAACTCATGTAGGTTCACTGCCCTGTTGGTAAAAATTAGAAATTTTGCTTTTTTTTTTTGCTACAATATACCGCTTTTCGTGGAATGCCCCAATATATGAATAAATGCGTGACATACGAATATAATGTATATTATATCTTTTTTTTTATTTGATATTTTTTTCTAAAATTTCGTATACGCAATCTTAAGACCTTAAGGAACCAGATTCTAAAAAAAAAAAAAAATTTTCCATTTTTTACACACTGTAATAGTACCTTAAAAAGTATTTTTTATATAACCTTTATTATTTAAAACGTCTTGTTGTGATATATAATGTGTTGATAATCATCGGTACATATTTTTAGAAAGAACTACTTAGCACTACTACAACTAACTTATCGGTTTTGCCTTCGTCTAAGGCCGCGTGCATAGTAAATACCACTTCAGACAGGCAGCCAGGTAGAGTATATGAAAAATCGAGATATATAGCTATATTTATCTCGTTTGTTCACACAGATTTCAGCCTGCCTGTCTCTCTGAATCGGCATTTACTATGGAATAGCCTCTTTTGTCGTGTGCTTGGTGGCGCCAGTTGGAAACTCCAAGCGTTGTCAAGTTATCCATTGCCTAGTCTTTCCAACGGAGATGCAATCTTCCTCGCACCAAAGATGAGATCTTCCTGGGTACTGAATCGAATAATTTTTTCGCAGGAGCTTCGTCGTTCATTCTCTCGATATGACCTAGCTAGCGAAGCCGGTCTATTTTAATACGCTTGACTGTATCGATGTTGACATATAGATCATAAAGCTCGTGGTTTTATCTTATTTTGTAATCGCCATCGATGCAGATTGGACCATAGATGTTGCGAAAGATTTTTCTCTCGAACGCTCCCAAAGTCCTTTCATCAGTGATGCAAAAACGTCCAGGTTTGTGATGCATATAGTAAGACGGGCACGATTATTGAGTTTTCGAACGAGAGCTCTGCTTCTCAATTGCCTACTGAGCCCAAAGTAACACCTTTTGGCAAGAGTTATCCTACGTTTAATCTCAATACTGATATCGTAGGACGAGTTAATGGTGGATCCCCGGTAAACGAAGTCCTTCACAACATCAAAGGAAGCGTTGTCAACAGTGACGTGGTTTCCAAGTCACTGGGAATGTTTGTTAGTAGACATAATATACTTCGTTTTTACTGCATTCACTGCAAGACCCATTCGACTCGAATCTTTTTTCTAGCCTGGAGAGCACTGACTTCGCGCGTATTATGGCCACTGATGTCAATATCATCAGCATACGCTAGTAACATAACACTTAAAGAAAATTGTGCCGCTGCGTCTCAGGGCAGCAGCTCCAATGATCTTCTCCATGACTATATTAAAGAAGTCGCGCTATAAGGAATCACCTCGTCTGAAACCTCGCTTGGTGTCGAACGGAAGGGAGAGGTCCTTCCCGATTTTCACTGCACTGCTGGTGTTGTTCAGTGTCATGCTACAAAGACGTATTAGCTTTAGGTGACTCCTTATTGGACTGTTGAAGGCGTCTTTGAAATCAGCAATAAGATGGTCTGTGTCGATTTGTTTTTCGAGGGTCTTTTCCAAGATTTGTTGGAGCGAAAAGATCTAGTCGATGGTGGACTTTCCAGGTCTAGAGCCGCACTGATAAGGTCCAATCAGTTGGTTGACGATGGACTTCAGTCTATCACACAATACACCCGACAGGACCTTATATGCGATATTAAGAGGGCTAGTCCCACGGTTAGCGCAAATGGTGGGATCGCCTTTCTTGTGGATTGGGCAGAGCACACTAAGGCCCCAATCATCTGGAATGCATTCTTCTGACCATATTCTGTATAGAAGCTTGTGAATGCATTTAAACAGAGCTTCGCCACCGGTCTTAAACAGCTCAGCCGGTAAGCCATCGGCTGCTGCGGCTTTGTTGTTTTTAAGTCAAGCTATAGCTGTTAAGTCCTCGTTAAAGTTGGGCAGCGGAACTTCAATGCTGTCATCCATAACTCGGATTTTACTGGGATCTCCATTGGCGGGATTGTTGTTAGCATCGCCATATAGAAGACTAGAGTAGTTTTCCCTCCATTACATCAGTGTACTCTGGATATCTGCGGCCCTGAAACCATCGACCATGCGTCTTTTCTATTCGAAAAATTTACGAGTCTCATTCTTGACGCTGCGGCGAAGTCAATCAACCTCATTCTGTTATCGGATTTGTTGTCGTGGATGCTGAACTTTCCGACTGTTGCGAGCAAGCACGATATTTTTGTTACGACGGGGGCAGCGCTAGAATGCGTCTTCAAGGCACTCGTGAAAACTTTCTTTTGTCTCGTCATCTTTTTCTTCTGTCAGAGCGTGCGCACATATTAGGCTTATGTTAAAAATTTAGCCTTGAAGCGGATTATGGCAAGTCGTTCGTTCACAGGAGTGAATCGCAGGACATGGTGCCATATTCTCTTGCCAACTACAAATCCGCATCCAAATTCGTGATTCTCCGCATGGCCGCTTTAGTAGATATCACAGGATGCTTGCTGTAAGCAACCCTCTCTTTTCCATCGCATTTCTTGTTCAGTAATATCAGAATTATATCATTCCAAGATATCAATCAGTTGGATAGAGGGTCCCAGTCCAATTTAGGGTCCGGACATTCCGGGTGCATAATCGTAAATCACTATCAGTTTTTCGTTTACGGTAGTCGTCATCAGATTTGGAGATAATTTATCTGATTATTCTTCATTCTTGGGCTTCAAACCCAACCCTTGTACTAATGTTTTGTTAAAAAATTTTTACTTTTGTATGTTTTGTGATGAAAGCATATTTGTAACAATCAATCGACTATTCGATATTCGGTATAATTATACGGATATGTACAATATTGCCAGTGTCTGTCGATTTAAACGAACGTTTTCGTGGCTATAAATTTTCAAAACATAAAAAATTAAACTGGGGAGATATTATCAATGATCTAGCTCTGTTAAATGTTCGCAGGTGTGTAGTTTAGAATATTTAGAAGTTTTCAGGTGCAAGGGGCCAAAATGAAAAAATAAACATTGTTCTCAGTCTGAAAGTAAAAACATGAAGTGTGCTCTCTTAGCACTGTTCGGTTGCGCCTTGGCAGGCACCGTTATAACGGAAAACTTGGCTGGACGTATTGTAGGTGGTGTGGAAACAACCATCCAAGAACATCCATACCAGATATCGATGAAATCAAAATCTACCAACAGGCATTTATGTGGTGGAAGCATTTACAATGAGAACACAATCATTACTGCTGCTCACTGTGTGAAGGGAAAAAAAGCTGCAGATATATATATTCGCATGGGCTCCACCAACCACTCCGAATTAACTGGCAGTACAGATGCGAATGTGGCAAGTATCGAAATACATCCAGGTTATAACGCAAGGACCTTCGTCAATGATGTTGCTATTTTGAAAATGGATAAAAAAGTCAAACAATCAGACAAAGTAAAATATATTCAGTTGGCTGAAGCTACACCCGAAAATGGAGCTGACGCTGAAGTAACTGGTTGGGGTACTGAGTGCTTCGGAACATGTCCCAGTTCTGTCGATATTTTACGAAAGGTTGTAGTCCAAATTGTGAACTGGAAGACTTGCAATTCCGCAACATACAACTATCGTGGATCTATTACAGAGAGCATGGTTTGCGGTGAGATCACTTGTGATCGGCAACGAGCTTGTTGGTATTGTTTCATGGGGTAATGATTGTGCTAAAAGCGGGTATCCAGGTGTTTATGCCGATGTGGCAAATTTACGAGGATGGATCCTGGATAAAGTTGCTACCTTTTAAAAAGAGAGAATAAAAAATAAACTGAACATTTAAAAATAATTTGCAGTTTATCTTATTAAACTAGTATTGCTATTGGAGTTGTCAAAATAGGTTTGTGTTTTTTTTTATAGAAACCGGTTTAATATGAATTTTGTGGTTTTTCGGTTTTTCGCTCTCTTCTTTGTTATATTTTGTGACAGATGGTTGTTTCCAACAGAAACGTTAACACTACCTTGTAGTTATTATATCATGGGTGGTTTCAATCTTACCTCGTTAAGTGAGTGAAAGATGACACTTATATGAATGTCGGTTGAAATGTGGAGACATCTGAATGGTAGTAATAACCTCATGCAAAGCAGTCTCCGTTGATCTGCCTTTAAGACAGGCATGTTGGGATTGAGATACTGATATTTTGTCGAAAATGTTTCTAGGATGAATGTCTAGAATTCTCTCCAGTGTTTTTAGTACGAATTATGACAGACTAGTGAGTTTTAGCTAATAGTCCTTTGCCAATTTTTGACTCCGTCCGCCAAATTCGAAATAAAGATAATTTCGACTCTTCTCCAGCTTTTAATAGAATGTAGCCAAGGCGTTTACAGCTTGTTAATATTGTTAGAAGCAAGGGTCTGAAGAACTCTTTAATTTTTCGAAGCATGACTGGTTGTATGCCATCCGGGTTTGGGAATTTATAGGGTGAGTTGGTATGTATAGCCCACAAGACCTTTTCGTCTGTGATAATGGAGCTTATGAGCCTGATAAAGTCGTCCTTCGTAAAAAGTCGTGTCATCTATCTTTACAGCCGGAAAAATGTGTGTCAAGATGTTATCCCAACGACTCCTTAAAAGATTCTGTTCACGTATCATCCTCCTTTTGTTATAAGAGAAAGACTGCCGTGTTACTTAGATAGGGTTTTACTAATTGTAAATCTAGCCAATTCTTTAGGGTAATCAATTGTGTGGATATATTCTTTCCACTATCGCCTTTTTTAAGTCAAAAATAGCTTTCTTTTCGGTATTTAGGATCTCCTTGTAAAGCATCCCATTATTTAGTAAATGGCATTTATAAAAGGTTCACCTGACGGGTTTCCTTATTAACAGGACCTTAAAGATGGCCTATTGAAATCTGAATGTGGGCTATTCTTAGAACTTTTGGGTAAGCAGCGCTGGTAAATAAGTTAGTACTTTTTGGATTACGGAGTGGTTGTAAAGCCTCTATCTGCATGTTTATTTCGAAGAGCATCGAGCTGTGGTGTGAGAAGGAGCATTTACTGGATACTTTCCAAGTTACGACGCTTAAGCATGCTTTGCTTGAGAGAAGTGTTTTATCTAACACCTCCTTCCAACCGCTGACATGTCAGAGCTTAAGAAGGTAAAGGTCCGGTATATTGCACATATTGAGATAAGTGTTAATAAGATAATCAAATAAAGACTCACCTCTATTATTGATATATGAGCTGCCCCAAAGAGTGTGTCTTGCATTGGTGTCACAGCTCAGGAGAAGTGTTTTTTTTTTTGTGTTTTTGTCTGGTCAACTAGAAATTTGAGTTCATGAATGTATTTTTGTATGAAACCGGAGTAATATTATATATGATCTAATTCCTTGCTGTTCCGTGTAGTGCGCCTTGAACATTAAGTTGCCATTTTATAGTCGTTTCGGTGCCGTAAGTGAGCATTAATCTTAATTCCACTTTTCCTGTATTATAGCAAAAAAGCCGCTCTTGATTTGTGGTAGAATGTACTCGGTATTTCTTCGTTTGTTATCCAAACGTTCTTTGAATTGAATAGGAACGACTCTTCACATTTTAAGTTATTGGTTACAAATCTCCTCATCACCTTTATTTATGCGTCTTGGCATTCAAAAATCTACTTAATCTTAATATAACTGTCTAATCTTCCGCACTGGAAATTGCTAACATAACTTATACATATATGCAATTATCGCATATAATTTGTGGCTTTTTATTTATAAACATGCATACCACCTTCATATTACAGTGCGGTGCTTGAACTTGAATTGAATTGAACTTGAATTTCTAAGCATTGCAATGACGGCCGACCGCTTCATTTGTTATTGAGGTAGGTAAGTATTTCTTGCAAGCAATATGAAAATAATTAAATGTCGCTTGTATCAATCACAACACTGGTTCTCAACAGAACACATACAGTGGGGAGTATAAATAAGTAGGGGAGAGGTCCGTAAGTTGAACACCTCTTACTTTTTTGGCCCTTACTTATCTCCAAATGAATTTGCGTGTTATTATACCGCTCGAAAGAGCATGTCATTCGCTAAAACTTTACTAAAGAAACTGATGATTCCTTTGAAAACAAAAAAAAAAATTATGATCATTCTTCAGGAAAACCTGAAATTGGGAAATATTTTTTGGTCCACAAGTTGAAAACCCTATCAAAATCTCAAGAAAAAATATGAAACTCCAAGTAAACATGCCTAATTGTCAAAGTTTATTTTATCTTGTTTATTTCTACATTATATTTCATTGTTTAAATAATGAAAGAGTAATGAGTTCCTTATGAATTGAGCAGCGCCTCAAAATCGTTAACTTCACATTCAAAATTTTTCACAAATTTTTAAGACAATGTTTGTCGCAGCTGTGTGTAATGCGTCTATTCGCTTTTAACCATTTGAAAATTGAAGTCTACGAAAAAAAGAAGATGATTTCTTTGGCGAAATTATTATATTAAACTTGGTATTCTCATATGTTTTAGTACTGCATTACGACTAGAAGTACGACTGAACGTACTCACTGCTTTACTAATGCGTTCCTTAACTATGAGCTTTTTAATTTGAAGCCTGTACAATAAAAATTATAGAAAAATTTCAATGAACGCTGATTTTGAACATTTCATTGCCGGCTAAGCATTCTGCTTTCTCGAGTCTTTTTCTAAATAGCGGTTGTATTTTCCAACTTATCTGAAATAAATTCTATCAAAAATTTCAAGCACAACAAAAAAAAAACTCGAGATAAGTTGATATGTCATATATCATTACTCGTTTAATAAATGCTATAATCATATTTTATATTCTATACGTGTCTGAAAAAATTAAATAATGTTTACGACCAAGCATTATATATTTGCACGAAATGAATACTTAAACCCTACGCGTTCTGCGTAAAGGGTATATTAATTTTGTAACGACATGTGAAACGCCCATAAGGAGGCGTGGTTAGTATAGAAAAGTATATACATACACACAGTGGCTCACAGCTTATTTCGTGCAGACGATGTGTTAAACTTTGAAATGCTATAACTTGGTAACTAGTACTGGTAATGAAAAAATTTAAACGACATTTGTTTGCTAGTAATTATACATTTAAATATAAACTTTCATTTCTTTATATAAAAGTCTACTAAAAAGATGATAAACAAAAAACTGAAAAAGCAGCAGAATTCAACGCCACAGCTTATTTCGTGCACACTGTTTTTACATGTAAGCTTTTGAACGTGATGCCGTTATTTTCTTTTTCTCGTTCGCTGTTTTTATCTTGACTGATGTCCTGATTCTTCTGATCGGAGTTAACAGTTGTTTTTAGTCTGGACTTAAAACCTTAAGTGCACTAATTGATTTGTTTAAAAAATGGGCCGTCGCACAACAATATAAGAGCACGAATTAGTTTTATTTCACTTTAAAAAACAAATAGAAATAGTAAAATTGAGACCCTCTACAGTGCAGTACATCATCCAGCGCTTTTTGCAAGAAAACCGTGTGGCTGATAAGGCCAGAAATGCTCCAAATAAAATATGTACAGAAGCGGACGAGCGACTTATTCTGCGAAAAATCGTAGAAAATCTGAGGCTTTAGGGTCCCAAATTGGCCAAGGAGGTTGAGAAGGAGTTGGGCAAGAAATGCTGTGCCGAAACAATTCGTCATCTGCTGCGGGCCAACGAGTTTAATGGTCGAGTTACACGCAACAAATCTTATATTAAAAAAAAAATCAGCTATGTCGACTGAACTTCGTCAAATAACACGTTTTATATTCTAGGACATTCTGGAATGACGTCATTTTCTCGGACGAGCTTAAGTTCAATATTTTTGGCTCCGAAGGAATGCAATATGTATGGCGTAAGGCTTATACCGAGCTGAACAATAACCATCTCAAGCCTACAGTAAAACATGGTGGCGGCAGCGTAATTGTTTGGGCCTGTATGGCTGCATCGGGCGTTGGAAAATTATTTTTTATTGGAGGCATTATGGACAAGACAATGTACCTAGATTTTATAAAAGAAAATTTGCTTCAAAGTATCGACACCTTGGGCGTACGAGAGACATTTCGGTTCTACCAGGACAACGACCCAAAACATAAATCGAGAATCGTCCAGTCATGGTTGATTTGGAATTGCCCGCATCTTGTGAATCCGCCTGCACAGTCACCCGACTTAAATGTAATAGAAATTTTGTGGGCAATTTTGGAGAGTGGCGTTCGCAAGCGCAATATTTCCAATAAAAATTAATTAAAAAATGCATTGATGGAGGAATGGCAACAAATACCCCCAGATATTACAAAAAATTAGTAGAGCAAATGGATAGCCATTAAATGGATTAAAGATGTAATTTAACAAAATGGCGGCCACACAAAATATTAAAAAAGACAAACATATTACATTTTCTTAAGATTCAGTGGAGTGCACGAAATAAGCTGTGGCGTTGAATTTTGCTGCTTTTTCAGTTTTTTGATTATTATTTTTTTAGTAGACCATTATATAAAGAAAAAATTTAAACGACATTTGTTTGCTAGTAATTTTATATTTATATATAAACTTTCATTTCATTACCAGTACTAGTTACCAAGTTATAGCATTTCAAAGTTTAACACATCGTCTGCACGAAATAAGCTGTGAGCCACTGTATATATTGAAATTCGGTATTTGAGCTTTTTTATAAAAAAAAAGATCAAGTTCGAAATTGGGCTGAATCGGGTGAAAACCACGCCTACCTCCCATACAACCCCAATAATGAAACTCTATAAAGAGGGTAATATTAAACCTACAAAACTTAAATTTGGTATTTTTACAATCTTTGTCAAAACTGAGGTGTGTAAGAAAACTGGGCGTCATCCACTTACTAACACGTCCATCTCCCATACAACTCAAAAATTGAAAACTACGTAAAGAGGCTTCTATCGAAGCTACATTAAAAAATTTGGTACGAGGGGTACTACTTATATTTCGGGAAAAGCAGATTATAACAAACATTTTGAAATGAAAACAAGTAAATAAAGTCTAAAGTCGGTCTTGCCCGACTATGAAATACCCTTAACCTACCCAACCAACCAAAATGCTTGAGAATAATATTATAACAAGCTTAGCAACGTAAGCCTTAAGCTTGAAAAAAGCTTGAGAATCTATTGAAAAAGTATATCACAGTAATTGTAGAAAAATCAAAACGGAACCCTTGTGATAATATTACTCAAGCAAAATTGTTATAAGCTTGTTCTTGCAATTGTAGAATAAGCTTATAAAATAATATTATATCAATAAATGTATAGAAAAGCTTACTATCCTCAATAGTTTTATAAGCTTTTTCTCACAATTGTAAAATAAGCTTTAAAAAATGTTTTGTTTTTTTCGATAATTTTTTTAAGCTATTTCTTGCATCTGTAAAATTAACCTAATAATAATGTTTTATTAACATAGGATAGATTGTGTATTCATATGCACATACATAAATATACAGCTTCAACTGTGGATAGAGTTTCATCTAAAAAATCTTCAAATTCAATAATAAATTGTATGTCCAACAAAACAATATATTTTATTTGACAGAAAAAAAAAATGGTTAGAGATTCTATTGTATAAAACAACTGATTCTCAATCATACTTAATAAAGTATTGTTATATATAAGTGTTTATTAAGCATACTTTAGAAACAGTTATGTATATCAAGCGTTTCTCAAACACGATTGAGAATTCATTATGATTTATCTTTTTATCAAGCTTGTTATAAGTGATATTGAGAAATGCTTATAACCTTG
Source organism: Tetanocera ferruginea (assembly GCA_958299015.1). NCBI lineage: Eukaryota > Metazoa > Arthropoda > Insecta > Diptera > Sciomyzidae > Tetanocera > Tetanocera ferruginea. Next base: position 147,357,269 of record OY282640.1, on the reverse strand, counting down.
TGTTTTTATTAAGCTTATTCTCAAGTACAATTGCCTTTCGCTTTTCAAATGGTCGGTTGGGTACAATAATAGTATTGAAAATGGGTGTGTTCGTGAGCGGATGAAGCTCATATTTTATATGCATTTCAATTTTAATGGAAAATTTACAAAAATTTATAAAAACTTTAAGTTTTATTCCTGTAGCTCACATGGTAATGCCTTTATAGTATTTTCGCCATTGTGGATTGTATGGGAGGTGAGCGTGTTCGTGGACGGATTACGCTCAATTCCATTTCAAAACGCTCTTAGTTTTGGTATAAAAGACATACATACCAAATTTTATCTCTGTAGGTTAAACATAAGCTCATTTATTGAATTTTCAATTTTTGGGTTGTATTAGAGGTGGGCGTGTCGGTGGTTGGATGACACCCATTTCTCAAAACCGTCTTCGTCTTATTATAAAATACAGTCGTACCAAATTTTATCTCTGAGAAAAAAGCATTTGCTGAGAAAAATCAAGTTTCAACCGATATCTTTCAGGTATCATAAAATCCGATCAGTAGCCAAACTAGCAAATTCCCGAAAGGGTTTTTCTATTTACGTCCTTAACTTTAAGGAACAGCAGCAAAAAAGTTATTTGAGTTACATGACTTCCATAATGTTACACTGAGTTATAAAACGAAAAAGTTATATTTTTTTTTTTAGAGTCATAAAAGACTCTTAAATAAGACTTTTATAAAACTCCGAAAACATTCACAATTCTGACTCTTACAACACACATATTTTGGACTCTTATAAGAGTCATATTTCAGACTCAGAAGGACTCCTTGAAGGACTCTTTTATGAGCATTTTATGAGTTCGTAAATTTGAGTCTTAAAAGACTCTTACACAAAAAAAAAAAAAGCAAATTGGCCATTTCAGCCCTTGAAATTGGGCCCTTGACCGAGCATCTTCACTCCTTGAAGGACTCTTTTATGAGCATTTTATGAGCTCGTAAATTTGAGTCTTAAAAGACTCTTACACAAAAAAAAAAAGAAGCAAATTGGCTATTTCAGCCCTTGAAATTGGGCCCTTGACCGAGCATCTTATGATCAATTGTGTTTTGCGTGATTTTAAATGTTTGCATGTGTTTTTAAATTGACCGAGAACTGGACCTACAAGTTTTATGCCTACTCCGAACGGCTAAAGTTCATGTTCTCTAGAAGCTTTTACATGGCATTATTTACTCTCTGAGGTTTGCAATTGGCTGCAGGGAGGTGGTGACCGATCAGAAAAATTTTTTATTGAAAAAACTTTTCGCCGCGACTGGGGATCGAACTCGGGCTCCGAGCTACACACTTAACCTGCATGCCACGGTCACCACTGACTCTAAAAGTACTCATAATATTTGTTTGTTAGGAGTCATTAAAGAATCATTACTTTTGTTTTTTAAGAGTCATAAAAGACTCTTATAAGGCTCCGAAAATATTTATAATTTTAACTTTTAAAACACACATATTTTGCACTCTTATTAGAGTCATACTTCAAACTCAGATCTGTGTGCCCTTCCAGGAAGGGCAATACGCTCTTATTTGAGTCTTTTATAAGCTCATTATGAGCGCTCAGACTCATAAATATGAGTCTTTAAAGAGTCATAAAAGATTCATAATGTTTGCTGAGTACTTTGAATAAAAAAGTTGGTTTTCCACTTTTATTCATTAATACATAAAAAGCACATATTGGAAAAGGCTTCAATAATCAACATGTAACAAATATTAAATGAACGATTACATGCAACGTCTATTTTATATGATTTTTTTTTAAATGATTCAAAGAAGATTATTTTAAACTTTTTATTTGTGGCTTATCTTGTTTATGCAATAAGTCCTTCAATTTATACGCGCGATATTGTCGTTTCCACAAGGGCCCATATTACACGATGATCGTTTGATCGGCGTTCAATTAATACTTTTACGCTCTTTAACATTTTAATCGTTGCACACCGTTATCGCTTGATCGGCTATTAACTTTTGACGTTTCAATAGTTTTCAGTACTTTTTCTACTCCAGTTTATTTCGTAGTGTTAAAATTATTGTTCTTTACCTAGCAGTTAGTTTAATGTTATTTTGTTGGGAAAAAAATTAATATTTAGACGAACATCGTATAAATACGCATCACAATTAATTCAAGCTTTGTTTTGTTTATAGTAATTAATTATTTAATTTAGTAAAATTACTTTGCATTAAAAATATACAAAAATCATATATTTGCTTTCCAAGGCTTGTTCTTTTGTTATTCTCATAAGAAATTTTATCAGCAGTAAGGGTTTCATTCAACTTGTTTTTAAATACGTTTGAGTCGAAAAGTGGTGCTTTTCGTCAAAAAGGTACTTTTTAGCTGCTTAAATACAGCACATTTAAAATTAATATATCCTAAATGCATTAATCATAAAACTGCATTTTTTTATATTTATTTATGATTAATTTTTTGGAATGTTATAATTGAAATATTGAATTGTTATGTTAGAATACGTTAACATATTCAAAAACATTTTGCTTAAAAAATTAATACATGATATGAAAAAACAAGGCAAATTAATAAAAAGGAGAAACTAATAAAATTTTATATAATTATTAGTTTTTTTTTTGCTAGTTATTTTTTGTCATTATTTTCAAAGTACTAAAGTATTCCAAAAATTTAAAAAATACTTCCCAAAAACTGAAAATTTAGTACTATTAAAAATTGCAAAATGGCAGCACTGCTCCAAATCAGGTTTAAAGATGAACTAAACTTGTGTTTCCTTCCAGCGAGAGTGAGGAAGAAGTAAAATATTCAAACAATTTAATTTATTTAGTGTTGGAATGTACCTGCATATCGTGCAGAGTAAAATTACAATAATTTATAAGTAAAATTAACGCCTTACTACATTTTTCAAAAGTCGTTAGAATTATAGAATTTCAACTACTTAATTATAATCTATATCTATACTATTATATAAAAGGAGACTCACGGATTTGCGGCGACGTGTTCTCAATAACCGCTGAACCGATTTTTATAATTTTTTCACTATTCAATTGCTATGATAAGCGAAATTAAAATAGGGTACTACGTTTTTTACAAAACTTTTTCTTTAATTATTTAAGAATTCATGTCTTTTAATTCATGCTAATGCTGTACAAGCAGCACAACAAGCAGCAGAAAACCAATGCTTAAGCTATGGCTGTGAGAGTAACTCAGCACGGCTGCCATTTTATGTCGGGAGTTGCTCTCAGTTTGGTCTGTTGAGCAGTGTTGCCAACAATCTGACATCGTATTTGTTATGGTTTTCAGACTTGAATTGTTTATACATATTGACAGTCAAAAAATCTTTTTCCTCTTATGCCTGATATATAGCCAAATTATTATTTTTGTTATTATTGCAAATGTTATTCATCGACAATAACACAATCTCGACGGATTGAAAGCTTTATACAATAGTTCAGATTTAAAATTTGTTTTTATGGCAACACTAGCTACTTTATTTGCAGTCAACTTCTTGCTCAGAGAGAAATATAAATATATTAAAATCTTACCATGAAATGGGGGATGAAATTTTTTATTGTTGTAGTTATTTCAGTATACAAATATTCCATTGCATATGCTCAAATGCTTCTCAGAGGATCTCAGTACGATCTGAAATGTCGCATTGATATGTCATTGTTTGTGTTCATCTGCGCAGAAATTATGTTCATGCATACAGCCTTATAAAATAGATTTCCTTTAAACTTTTCAATAGGTTTATATTGGACGCATCAGAAAATAATTTTTGTTTTTATTTTCCAACGTCTTTTTTAAAATCAAATAGGTTGGTACTATGAAATGAAGTTGTAACAAAATGATGACCATAAATGTAGAGAAATACCAATATAACTTCTTTAATTTAGTTGGATTTTCGATTTTGTTCCAAACAGAAGCCTCAAAGTTTTTTATTTCGCGTGTTAATAAATGTTGCACATTAAAAGAGTTATTGTGATTGGAGCATATTTTTTATTTTTAACCGATTTCAAAAAGGAGGAGGGTCTCAAGTTGGTTGGTTTCTCTGTTTTTTTATAATAGCATTATAAATAATGCATTTGCATTGGTCTCCAGTAGTTTTAGTTGAACCTTAATATTATAATTCAACTTTTGAATGGTTTTCCATTATATTAGACAGCCTGGCATAAGCTACGCAGCGCATGTAAAACGCATCGAAAACGTATGTTTGACGCATATTTTAGTGTTTAAAGGATGCGTAAGTTAAGCATATTTTAAACAAGCTGTTAACATCTTCTTTGTATATTAAAATGATTGTATGTACAAGTAGACTTCAAAACCGCTAAACCAATTGTTATGAAATTTTCAGGGAAACTCTAGCAAAGTCTGCAGAGCGCTCCTGTGAAGTTTGGCATCGATATCGAATAGCTTTAGAATTACATGTTGCACAGCTCCAAAATTCTGTATTTGACCTCAATTTTCACGTGCTGTTTTACTGGTAAAATTTTAAAGCCGTTGCAGAAGGGGAGTGACACTTTTAAGGCATTCAAACTTTTCAGTATAATTTAAGAAACATAAGTCACAAATTTGTGAAACTCGGAAGGAATATAACATTTAGTCGTGTCCATCCACTGGAAAAATTCAGCAAGCATTGGAAATTGGGTCGTGACACCATCAACATAGTTTAAATGTTTAATATCGAATAGCTGTGGTACTTAATGTTTCATAATATTTAAACTCAGTATAAATTTAATTTTTGGAAATGTCTTTCGACAAGAAATATAGCACGGGCATTGGAAAACGGGGTGTGAATCCGCCCATTCAAGCCAAATTTTTAATAGCAAATAGCATTGGAAATAAAAATCGCTGATCAGTGAAATTCCGAATGGAGTTGCCATTTGGTAATGTCCTTCTAATAGAAAACTGGTCTGAGCTTTGGTCAAGTGGGTGCACCTTCCCCTACAAGCTACATTTTTGATCGAATAGGTTCTGAAGTCGCAGATGAAGTACATGTGTTTGTCTAAGGCTGCGTGCATTTTCAACGCCGATTCAGACAGACAGGCAAGCTGAAATCTGTGTGAACAAATGAGATACAAATATCTATCTCTCTCGCTTTTTCACACACTCTGCGGACACAGGCAGGCAGTCTGAATCGGCGTTTACTATGCACGTGGCCTAAGGCGTAGCAACGCGCGCCGGGTATTGCTAGTTTTTAATTTAAAGCTGCTTATAAATAGTGAATTGTGCAGTACTACTTGCATTAAGTTTGAAATTTTCGCACGGTAAACAACTTCCGTTGGTGTAAAGTAAAATGTTAGTGTTACGAGCACTGCTGGGTGTCGCGTTTTTGGTATGGATTCTGGTATTGTGGAGTCGACGAAAGTTTTATAAGTTAATGCTACAAGTGCGAGGCCCAATAGGATTGCCTTTAATTGGAGTTTTATATAAAATTAGATCACTGGAAGGTACATAAAACGTCAACTGTAAGAACAAAAAAAAAAATAATAATGGACAAACAAAGGAAAATTACATATAAAAGAAAAATGCAATTACAAATAGTGGCGGCCGTAGTCGTGCGAGATTGTGCTTTTGTGTATCAATTTATCGATATTTCGAATTACATTGTAAACGGAATTAAAAATTATAAGAAAAATTTTATAATTTATAAAAAAACATATAGAGTATATCGACAAAAATAGTGAAAATCTATGTCACTTTGGAGCAAAAAAAATTTAACAAAAAAAAAAAACAACATACTATAAGAAAGCTCATATCGAACCAGTTGAAACCAGTGAGAATACAACTAGAAATATATATGGCGTCATGCTATAATGTTTACTCAAACAAAAATCAAAATTGATTGCATCATTATTTAAGTTTTATTTATTTTTCGTTTTAGATTTATTTAATTTTGCAGCAGATGCCAAAAAGAAATACGGATTTCCGGTACTCACTTGGATTGGACCTTTTCCAACTTTTATACTGGCAGATCCTCAAACTGCTCAGGATATTCTAACATCACCAGATTGCATTAATAAGGCTAAACTATATGCACCAATAGCCGATGTGATTGGAAATGGATTGCTTACTATACAAAGTATGAGTGTCTATAAAAATTATAACTTCAGTACCAAAAACCTTATTCATATTAATTAATGTTACAGATCCCGGCTGGGCAGTGCATCGCAAGTTATTAAATCCATCTCTTAATCCTGAAAACCTTCGCAGTTTTTTGCCCATTTTTAATGGAAGTACTAAGGCGTTACTTAAAAATTTCGAAGCCTCTTACGAGGGCGAATCCATAAATGTTTTACCAATCATGGAGAGACTCACCATGAATGTAGCATTGCGTAAGTGATAATATGAAATACATTTAAATATAAGGAATAGCTTATATGCAACGTTAATATTCTAGAAACAACATTGGGTCTGAAAAAAGAAACTGAAATCAATTCATTCAACAAATCCGAGGAGAGATTATTCGGTTATTATAATGAGTATGCAAGTCGTGTTGAGCAAGTTTTCAAATTCATAATATTTTAATCAGTTTGACAGAAATGGTAATGTTATTTATAATCATGCCATGGTTACGCTTGGATTTCGTACAGAAACTTTTACCCAGAATAAGTAAATATAAAACCAGTAAAAGCGAGCTCAAACAATTTTTCATGAATGTAAATATGTCAAAAAGAACTGAAAAAGGACCATGATACAATAACAAGAAAAGTCATTTTTTGTAAATGCTGATTCAAATCATAAATTACACTTATACTGTTATTGTTTATGGTCACAAAATGTTATTTTAAAAATATGTCATAGTCAACATAATAGAACTTGAACTTCTCTTAGAAAATTCTTCAAAAAATGGAAATATCTCCAGCAAGTGATGAAAAAAATATAACATTGACAAAGACGGAAGATTATGTTGTTGGTTTACAGAAGACACATAAGCATAGTTTTATTGAAATGGGCGTAGAATTAATAAGAAGTGGCAAACTTACAGCTAAGGATGTTCAGGAACACTCTAACAACATGGTTGCTGCGGTATTTAACTAAAAATGATTTTAAAACTTCATAAAAATTTTTAAATTTCTGTAATACTAGTCTTATGGAACGATTGCCGCAACATTAACACACACTTTGATCTTGCTTGCTATGAATCCACAATATCAACAAATTGTTTTCGAAGAGCTCTTCGCACTGTATGCCAATCGCGATGATGTCACCGTCACCGATGAAGACCTACAACGTTTGGTCTATTTGGAAATGGTGATCAATGAAACAATGCGTTTGATACCGACGGTACCATTAGTAGGCAGAACACCAACAGCTGATATAACCCTTTCAAATGGCGTTGTTTTGCCAGCGGGAATACAAATCATCATAGATTTATTTAATTTACATCGCAATGAAAGTGTGTGGGGTCCAAATGCTTCGGTATTTAATCCTGAAAATTTCTTGCCGGAAAATATGACAGATAAACATCCATATGCATTCCTTCCATTTACCAAGGGCGTGCGCATGTGTATAGGTGAAATTGTGATGGCATCGTTTATATTTTTTAATTTTTAGTACATTTTGTTTTTAATTATAGGCAACCGTTATGCAATGAATGCTGTCAAAATTATGCTGGCCATAATACTGCGTAAATATAGATTAAGCACAACTAATAAATTGGAAAAATTTCGCTATGAACCGGCAATCAGCATTAGAATTATTAATCCACCTTTGCTGAAGTTTCATCTGAGAGAAAAATAGTATCTACCTTGTTGCTTTTATCACCGTGGAACATGGAGCAATGCACTTCTAGGAAATGAAATGCTTTGCAGCTCGATTAAATAAATTATTTATTTCCGTGGTGAAAGGGGAACAACCCTTTTGCGAGAACAAAAATAAGAATTCTTTATCTAAAGTTTTTTTCCGATACTACAGGAAGAAAAATTTAAACGAAATAATTCAAAACTTAAGTATATAATTTAAATAAAATACTACAATTTCATTTTTTCTTTCAGAGATATTTTTTTCAGAGAGTTTGAGAATTATTGTGAATGCAATTATAGTTTTCATGTAAATATAAGGATAATTCAGTTAGATTCATTAGTTCGATTCATTAGACCTCTTTTCCACACGGCAATTTTTCTTGCTGGCAAGTTGAATTTGGAGGTACGAGTACAGACTTGCTCGTACCGGCAATTTTTCTTTTGTCCTGCTCTTTCTTTGAAGTTTCACTTTAGTTTTATTCAGAATTGCTCAAGAAAACTTGCTGAGTGGAAACGCAAATGGCAAGTTCAAAAGAGAATTGAAAACTTGCTGGCAATAAAACTTGCCGTTTGGAAAAGGTTACTTAGTTCATTAGTAAGTTACATCGTGTACATTATTTTTAATGGGCTATCAGATTTCATAAAAAAAAGGTCACCGCTAAAATTTTGATTTCAGATTCGAAGTGCCTTTCATGTTTCATTATTTATATTAACTTTAAGTTTTATTTATACTGGGTATGTACATTTGCGTGGGAGTTGAGCGATAAGTCTATAAAATTTGAGAGAAAAATGTAAAGTTACTCAAAAAAAATTGGTGTATCCTTTCAATTTAAAACTTTTTACGCCTCGTTTTGCAATTTGTTTGAGTGAAATTTCAAAAACCATTACCTTTTTTCTACACATTTTTCTTGGGATCAATTTCAATTTTTGTTTGCGTCTATGTAAAGGGCCTATAAAACAACACGGAAATGTAATATTGAAAATATTTCGTCGAACACCTTGGGTATCGAACTGCATAACCCATCGATTAAAAGTTGGGCTAAAAACTTCGTAGGCTGACACATAAATGATCGAGAAAACTTATGATCGGAATTTTAAAAAATTTTGTCATTTTTTTACCCAAAAATTCCCAAATTTTATTAATTTAATATTTTTATCTATCTTTTATGCTTGAGATTTTATACGATTCGAACTTTTTAAACATTTTAAAGTGAAAAAAATGTTGTAACTTTGAAATTGGTTTGCGAAAAGACCATTTTACACGTAGTTTTTTTAAAAACAATGGTTTTAACATCTGTTACCGTTGTATATTATTCATATTTTTCTTTTTTTTTTTTGTTTCTAGTTAACAATAAATTAAAACCTCAAAGCGTTTTTTGTAACTAAATTTCCACTTAAGGTAAACTTTAAAAACAAATCAAGTATTTACTTTTAGTATAATTAGTATAATTTTAGTATAATTATATTTTAGTATAAATACTTTTTAGTATTTTCTTTCCCGGAAGTTCGCGATGTAGAACAAAGTACTAAATTTTATAAAAAAAGTTTTCAAAGTTTTCATTTATTCGGTATATTTGAAAAATTTTGCATAAATCTTTATTACGGCCGAAAATAAAACGAATGCGAAAGAAACGCATGATGAGTTCCGAGAAGAAACTGAACTCCATATTGATTTCCCTAAGCATTGCTGTGGAAATAGTAACCAATGCAATACTGCGAAGCGTTTTTACAAGATGTTGAAGTGACTGCTTCAAAAACAAGAATCAATGTAGAGCTTTTAAAAATTTAAAGAAATTTCTGACTGCAATTAATTCTCGACATCTTATTCACGCAGAAAATTTTGGGAAATTTGCTTTAGCAACCCCAAATTTACACAAAATTTTATAACAAAGTTGGAAGGCCATAACTCCAACTCTCCATACAACTTTTTCTCATGGTAAGGAAATAATAAAATTACACTTTTTTTTTATAAAATAAAAAAGACTAAACCACACAAGAAAAAATAGTAGGGAAAACTAAAATACTGATTGCATAACTAGTGATCTCTTCGGAACTAAATAACGTCTAAATTGCGACAAAAAAATGTTAAAATCAAGTGTTTTCGAAGATAATAAAGACGAAATCAGAGATCGTTTAAAGGCTAAAAATTTTATATTGAAAAAAGTTTTTAGATGTGAATGTCCTTTTACAAAACTGGTAATTTTATTTGGAATATATTTAACAAAAAGAATAATTTGGCAATATTTACTAAATTTTAATAGGACAAAAACTGCATGTAATATCATAGAAAAATACTAGCGATACCCGACCCACGTTGTTGCGCCTACACACCCCATTTTCCATTGCCTGTTCCAATTTTCTAGTAAAAAGACATGGGCAATAACTAACTTTACACTGAGTTTCAACGTTATACGACGTTTAGTACTAAAATTATCTATATGAAACATTTGAATTGTATGGGTAGTACCACGCCCCTTCTCCAATTCTGGCTGGATTTTTCCAGTCAAGGACTACATATTATATTCTTTCCGAGTTTCATAAATGTGTGAATTATATTTTGAAAGCTATACCGAAAACTTTGAATGCTTAAAAGTTATCACGCCCCTTGCTTAACGCCTATAAAATGCTACCAGTGAAACAGCACGTGTAAATTGAGCTTGAATAACGAATTTTGAGCCTGTGCAAAATGTAATTCTAAGGCTATTCGTGCAAAGTGGGTGCTGCGCGAGCTCACAATCGATCAAACGATACAACGTGTCGTTGATTCGGAGCAATGTTTTAAGATATTAAACCGTAATAATAACGAATTTTTCCGTCGATATGTGACTATGGGTGAAACTTGGCTCCTGTATTCTGGGATGCGCATAGTATAATATACATTAATTATAACAGAGCGTTGTTGGAGAATTTGAAGAATGAAATTATGAAAAAACGGCCCCATTTGGGGAAGAAATAAGTGATGTTTCATCAAGACATGCACCGTGTCATAAGTCAATGAAAACGATGGCAAAATTGCAAGAATTAGGGTACGAATTGCTTTTCCATCCACCAAATTCAAATATTTTAAAACTTAAGATTATCATTTTATTTTATCAATCTTCCATGAATACTATAGCGTTGAATTTTTAAATATCCTGTTAAATATTTTATTTTTATAGCGGATGATTAAAAAATATGTAGTTCTTGCAAGTCATAGTAACATTAAAACTTTCTTTATAAGTCTATTACCTACTATACATAATTCAAAAACGTAATTGAAAAAAATATTTTTGGGGAATCAATCTTCGCTTCTCTTATGTGTCGAACAACGCACCTGCTTTTTTTTATTCATAAGTTGGGAATTGCCATGTCAAGCTGACAATGAAAAGGATTAAATTAAAATTATTATCCTATAAATAAATAATTAAGACAACATAAATTTTATATTTTTTTTTTCATTCATTTCATATCAGTTCACATACTAAATGTATAAAATTTATAACTTTTCAATATCAGTTGTACATTTTTCATTTTTGCTAGTTTCTTAATGTTAAAATAACATTTACATAATATCATATATAACATTTTTTATTGCCTGACCACTTTTGTCAACTAAATATGTTAATATTACAATTGTATAATTAACTTTATGTTCAATAATTGTATTACTAACTTTTACTGTATTATTCAAATCAATTACAGAAAAGCTTGGGTGCTTTGATGTTAATTATTAAATAAGGATTTATCTAGCTGAAAGTGCACTTAACACTCGTGTATTTGCAGCTTGAAATTGTGGTATGGTGGGTGGATTTGATATTTTTACGAATTGATATGCAATCTGTTTGCTTTTTAATTTATTTTTATAATTTATGTATTTAAGGTATTGTTATTATTGTCTATAAATAAAATATGTATGTATAAAATATATGTGTTTTATACCAATAAATAATTGAATAAATATTAGTTTTTTATTGGGAGTTGTTTATATTGCTTGTGGGAAGAACCAATATAAAAATGATTACAGTCTTTAAGAATTCTCGTGAATTTGATTGATAACAAAAATGAGATAAATCTTGTTTATAGCTAATAATATATGTATTAATAAATAATAATTAGCAAAACTATAAATACACTGTGCGGCAAAGTAATTATCTTAGAAAATGGCAAAGAAGTAGAATGATGATAAAATATATTTGAGAAGATCGATTATATTTCAATTACTTTTATTGCTGCCAAACTTTAAAGTCCAGAGCAGGCCTTCAATGTTAGGGGGTCAACTAACATGTTGAATTCCAAGTGATTGTATATTCGAGATTCTTAGCGGTTTCTACCTTTATATAACTTCTAAGAAATTTGTAGTTTACAGTTTCAATATAAACCCTCGATTATGCTTTGAAACTACTTTTGAAGGCAAGCTTCAAATTTTTGTTTTGCGTGTTTCGGTTTAATCTTTTATGAAGTAATTTATCGAGGTAATTTTTTTATTTTTTTTTTATAATTTTTTTTTTAAGTAATTTTTATATGAGAGCATAATAACTCCTTAAAGTACTCTTATATACATACTTGTGATTGGAAACTTATATGACAAGCCTCTCTGAACTTGTTAGCGCAAAGTTGTATTCACCCTCGATTATAATTATAAGCACTCATGGATGAATGCTTGCATATGCTGAAAATATCATTAGTAAAAATAGAAAATAAAAAAGAACCTAGTACCGATCAAAGGGGGACAATTTTAATACAATTTCTATGTCGTCATAAACACAGTACAGGATTGTCCTAAATTAAGTCCAAGATTTTTAACCGTGTGTAAATGAGACTAAGCATATTTGTCCCTTAACTCAAGAACTGTTTTTATTCTCTTCGTATTTTTACATGCATTTTATGAATTTTGTTCACAAAAATTATGAATAATGAATGATTCCCTTGTATTTTTCATGACATTTACGAAATATTTTATTGGTTTATTGTCTTGTACATACACTTTATGAACTTTTAACTCTAGGCTTATGAAATATTCATGTTCTCGTGTTTTGTATTTTGTAGTTTGATATCATGAATAGTTCATTTGACTCATGTAATTGGTTACTGGACGAAAATTCATGAATGGGATTCATGGAGATCATATAAAAGTTAATAATTGTGTACTTTTTTTAGTTCAGAATAGAAATAATAAAAAGAAAAACTGAAAACAAAAAGTTTATGAAGGAATGAAATTAAGTTAGGGAAATTAAAATTTTCGATAAATTTGGGGGGGACATGACATTGGCCGTTTTAATTTTTATAATAGTTTAATACTACTTTTTTATAATTTTGTATTTTAGTAAATATTTTTAAGATTCTAAGAAAAAATTTCCATGGAAAAATTTTTACGGGTTGAAAAGTTACAGCCGGATTAGTGAGAGCGCATTTTTATTTTTCTTTGTTCACACACTTTGAACGCGTTTATCTCGAAACCATGTTTTTTGTACTGGTTGCGGCACTAGCGAGTTCATTTTTTGACGAAATTTTTTTTTCTTTTTTATTGATTCACTATCGTATGTCACGAGCTTTTATTAAATTTTTTTTTTCGATTTTGTATGAATTTTTAAAGTCAATACTTTTTTCGAAAAAACACATTCAAATTTGGAACATCACCAAAAATTAAAAAAAAGCTACTGTCATGCGATAGCCAATTTTGTTAAGGTTTAAAAGAGTCATTTTTTTTCCAGATCGGACAATTTTTGCGACTCCCTGACTTGGAATCACGAGGCCCCGTTTTTTTCTCTGCCGCCAGTTTGGAGCTCTGTAAAACCATGTTGGAGTGAAAATGATATTTTTTTTAATTTTTTTCTTGTAATTTGTTCAATTCTCTACAATAAAATTTTGGAAAAATGTTTGTTTTTGACTTATTTATGAATTTTTTAAAAAAGGTCTGTTTTCTCAGCCGCGAATGTTATGTCCCACCTTAATTTTGTTTATACCTCGTAAGCGTGTTTTGTAAAGGTTTTGACGAAGCATCAATAAGCTTCCAATGAGTTTCTACATTGCTTGTGAGAGTGAGTTTGTGCATGTGAGAGTAAATCCGAATCGAAGCATGCTTCGTAAAGCTATAAACAAAGCAGTAGGAAGCTTCCAAAGAGCTACAATAAAAGCATTATTTTTTTTTTTTTATGTGACAGCGAAACCTTGTTAGCAATCTTCGTTCAAATTTTGACGAAGCACTTGTAAGCTCCCAAACAGCTCCTTATTATTTGTGTGAGTGACGCTGTTTAATTGTGAGCGAATCCTCGTTAAAGAGCTTCTTTAAAGTTTTGATGATATTCCTTATTGTAGTTAAGATAGCTTTTAAAGCTCGTTCAAATCCAATCTAATTTTGTATCGTACTTAACATTTCCGATCGGAATGCAGAATACCTTCTCATATCCGATTCCTTCTCATTTACATTGTAGAAGCTCAACCAGCTCTCAATTCCTTCTTGTTACTTTGGAGAGGAGTAATATTGAGGCTGTGTCAGTTCTCTTACTATTACGTTCTTATTGTACCATACACTTATTTAACACGAACACACGATTTGTACACGTCACAGAAACACTTGCGTTGTGCCACAGTGTAATTATATTAGACTAGATCATTACTGGAATCATTACTGGAACTTGCTAATTAATTGCAAATTATATATATTTTTATTCTTTTATTACAGTTTTTAACTATTAATCAGCATCCCACATATTAATCTTGTCATTAAATTATTGATTTATAGTTTCAGCAACCTATAATTCAAAAACATTTGAATTAATCGAACGAGAAATCAAGTAAGTACTCTCGTACAGTACGAAGTGAAGTATAATTAATTCAAGATGACATTTATAGGGCTTGGTTGGATAAAGATTTATAGCGATAATATGCATATTAGCTACTACAAAAGCTTATATGTATGTGAATTTTGATTAGCAAAAATTATTTTATCAATTTTAAATTAGTGTTTGTGCACTCATAGAGTATATTAACTTATTAAGTCATCAAGTTGAATACGCAAATGGCCACCCACGGTTTTTAAATTACTTTACTAACACCTATGTTTAAATAGTTAGCAAGACATGTGTTCATAATCAGATTTTAACATAAGACAATTGTTTCATTAAATTATTAACAAATAATATGCATTGTAAAAATAATATGAGTTTTAGTAATTTCAAAAACTACTTAAAAATAAAACCCTTCTTTGAAATACTTTCATGAACTTAGTTTTCTAAGACATTCTTAATATTATACCTGAACCAAAGATCATATAAATTCAAAGCTGGAAAACTTTTCTCTCAAGCAAGAATTTAAAGCTTTTTCGTTTGGCACTCACAAAAGCTAACGTTTTGATCTGAAAAATATTTATTACTTTTTAATGTTCTACGTGGCGCATCTTTATAATTTATGATCTTTGCCTGAACCATTCAACTAGTCATACTTTTTCTGGTTAATACTGAGTATTCTTACCATCTTTTATGCATTTATGATTAAAGTTTTTATTAGCTAATGTAACCAGTAATGACTGGGATGGAATTTTCTCATGGACTTAATTTCAGCGTAACGTTATCTTCTTTAGCCTTTTTTAACAAATGTTGTCATTAAAGCGGGTTTTCTTTACAAAGAACTGTATCAGATCAATGAGCTAAAGGGTGATTTTTTAAGAGCTTGATAACTTTTTTTTTAAAAAAAACGCATAAAATTTGCAAAATCTCATCGGTTCTTTATTTGAAACGTTAGATTGGTCCATGACATTTACTTTTTGAAGATAATTTCATTTAAATGTTGACCGCGGCTGCGTCTTAGGTGGTCCATTCGGAAAGTCCAATTTTGGGCAACTTTTTCGAGCATTTCGGCCGGAATAGCCCGAATTTCTTCGGAAATGTTGTCTTCCAAAGTAAATAAGCAAAATTGCCGCATTTGGAGTGAAGAGCAACCAGAAGCCGTTCAAGAACTGGCCATGCATCCCGAAAAATGCACTGTTTGGTGTGGTTTGTACGCTGGTGGAATCATTGGACCGTATTTTTTCAAAGATGCTGTTGGACGCAACGTTACGGTGAATGGCGAACGCTATCGTTCGATGCTAACAAACTTTTTGTTGCCAAAAATGGAAGAACTGAACTTGGTTGACATGTGGTTTCAACAAGATGGCGCTACATGCCACACAGCTCGCGATTCTATGGCCATTTTGAGGGAAAACTTCGGAGAACAATTAATCTCAAGAAATGGACCGGTAAGTTGGCCACCAAGATCATGCGATTTGACGCCTTTAGACTATTTTTGTGGGGCTACGTCAAGTCTAAAGTCTACAGAAATAAGCCAGCAACTATTCCAGCTTTGGAAGACAACATTTCCGAAAAAATTCGGGCTATTCCGGCCGAAATGCTCGAAAAAGTTGCCCAAAATTGGACTTTCCGAATGGACCACCTAAGACGCAGCCGCGGTCAACATTTAAATGAAATTATCTTCAAAAAGTAAATGTCATGGACCAATCTAACGTTTCAAATAAAGAACCGATGAGATTTTGCAAATTTTATGCGTTTTTTTTAAAAAAAAAGTTATCAAGCTCTTAAAAAATCACCCTTTAGTAAAGTTTTAGTTGTTACTTGTTGGCTTTATTTTCTTTATGAATTTCGCGTTACAGTAGATGAGAATTTTATCACAACTTCTAAAGAGAACATATGATGGTTTTTTAAATTAAAAATATGTTCGCCTTAGAAACCTAGAAGAGCAAGAAGATTATATTAGTCGAATATTGCAAAACATTCTGGAAAATAATAGTGAGGATGATCAATAAATTAATGCTGATGAAGTGGAAGATGACATATATGTTTATTAAAATAAATGCAGAGGAACTAGATTCAGAGAGTTTGCAGTTACTCGAATAGATTACTGCGGATGAAACTGTTTCGGAAGAAGAATTAAGGATCCAACTGAAACTAACAGAACTTATTTTAAAGCTAGAGATGAAACAACTTGGTTAACTCAACACCATCATAACGTAGATAATTATTACACAAAATTCTAAGAAGCAATTTCACTGGATCAACACGGAAAACAGAAGGTTTTAGCATGTTACATACTAGGGCGGTTAAGAAGTGACGCACCACCACTCTTCAAATGCATGATATTTTTGAGGGGTGGAAATCTTAACATAAACACACCATAAATGTCAGATCGATCTCATGATATAATAAAGAGGTACGGTAAAGAGATTCACCACACCGTCTACGAATGTCATGCACACGTGAAAATGAAAATTAGCGATGCCACTTTTTCTTTGAGTTGATAAATGTGGGACAAACACTTTGAGAGGGAAAAATATGAGGGTAAAAAGGATAAAATAAGAAGAAATGCATTTTTAGAATCGATATCGTTATTAAATCGTTTTTATATAATTTTTAAACTACTTCAGTTTGGGAAATAACGTGAAGAAATATCGATATCGATTTGTAAATAATAAATTGTTCTGAAATTACAAGTAATTTTATTTCTTTGATGCCAGCAGTATTTATAATTAAATAAACTATGAACTTCATATTATTTGAGATGATATTGAGGGTATTCATGAAAAGCGGCAAGCTGATATTTTGGGCAATAAATTATTTTTATCAGATAGATTTGTCAAAGTCCCCTTAAGTTGATTGTGCATTTGAAGAGATAAGTCAGCTGTTATCTTGCAAACAGCAAACTTTCATCATTTCATTTCGTTTTAGTTTTTTGTAATAACAATTATTTTTATTGAAATTTTATAAGGCTTAAAAGGATAACGTAAGAACGAATGTGTTAAATAAGAAACGCTTTTATTTTAATTTTAAAGTTTTATTTTTACTAATTTAGAATTGCTCATTAGCTTTTGTTTAGCTTTTTGTATTCTTAATTTTTTATTTAAAGATTTTATTCTTGCATGCATTCTAAATCTAATAAATAATTTTTTAACATCGTTTGGCAAGGAAACGTGTATTGTAGACGTGGACTGTATCACAAGGAAACGTGTACTGTATCACAGAACGGATTTCAGCGAATGACTTACCTCATAACATCAGCAAATGTGGAGCAGCGAAAAAGCTGATGCATAATTTTTTAATTACAAAACATGTACTTCCCCGTTTTCTGCCCAAGTAATTCAACAAAATCACTGTGGACAAACATGGATATTTAATGAATGCTTTGTAAGATACGGCAGCACTGATTTTTTTTGATTTGACATTCGTAGACGGTGTGGTGAATCTCTTTACCGTACCTCTTTATTATATCATGACCGATCTGTCAATGAATAGTGACGTTACAGTAAAAACAAAATTAAAAAATTTTTTGATATTATAAAAATTAATACAGAAGGATTTCGTGTCTTGATTAAGCATAACTTTTCGCGTAACAAAATTCCGAAAGAACAAAAAAAAAAGCTCGATAAATAATATGGTGAATCTGCTCCGCCGTATTCGACCGTAAAATAGTGTATTGCAGAAAAATGAACAAAAGATGAACATGCTGGGGCAGCACCAAAAACAGTGACCACTCCAGAATGTATTGGAAAAATCCACGCTTTAGTGGATTACTTCGACAATCCGAAAGTCATAAAGATAGCTAGATAGAAAGCGTCACATAGCTACAGCCGTAGGCATATCAAGTGGTTCGGTGGTTTCAATTTTACATAAACATGGTATGAGAAACTTGACTGTCAGATAGGTGCCGCTTTCGTATTCAATCAATCAAAAACATGAACGCGTTCACTCTTCCTATTGATGTTCGGTCATGCTTAAACAAAATCCAACTGATTTTTTGAGTGAAACAGTGACCATGGTCAGCGTTGCCATATGGAAGTAAAATACTTCATTTGGAAGTATTTTCAACCCAAAATAAGATTGAAGTATTTCATTGCTGAAATGAAGTATTTTATGCCAGCCAAAAAATCATTTTGGCATACTACGCAATTCGAATTTTAAATGTAGACATAGCCGTAAAGTTGCACTTTTACTTTCTGCTTGATATACATTAAATGCAACACTGTTGCTTACCATGTTGTTATCGATGTGCTCATCGACGCAATACCATCTCATATTTCTTCGCGATTTAAAATTTTCCAGCGCTGTCAGAGCTACTATCCTAGAAAGTAAAAACTCCATTAGAGATGAAGTTGGGCCTTCCGTGGTAAGTTTTTTAACGCATTCATAAATAAATGCACTGAATTTTACGTAGAGTTATGTACTCAAATAAAAAAACCTTATAGTTTTTATGATCAAGTATTAGAGAACTGCCTTAATTGATTCTAAAAAGATATTTTATCGCGAGGTGCAGTCATTTCAAGACCTAATAAAACTTTTTCCGGATTTAGTGCTACCGGAAGATATTTAAAATATTGACAACGAATTTCGCGAACTTCGAAATCTTCATTTGAATGAAATTTTAGACAACAACGATAAAATGAACGTATTCACATTTTGGAAAGTATAAATGGGAGTTTCTGGTCTCGCATTTCAAAAATTAGAAAAAATTTGTGGAAGAGTTATTGTGTTTGCCTAATTCTTCTGCTAATATGGAAAGAATAGTGTAGAAATACAGTAGAAACAGACACAATTTCGGGAATTTTACTGACTCAAGATTATTTAAAACTTCACAACGTCAAATGAAGCACCATTCAGCCTCAAACTAAAATACTTAAAAAATCTAATTCTACAATAGCTGTGTTTTTTGTCAAGCGAGTAGTTAAAAAACGACCGCTTATCATATGTATACTCGCTTAAATAACACAGGAAACTGTTACTCGCTTAAAAGTTTGCCGACCAAACGAAAAAAAATGCTTCCAAGTTATGTTTCAATAATTGTATAAATTTCCTACAAAGGTGGCAACTATATCTGATTGATAGTCAATAGTGATGTATGAAATGAAAATTTTTTGTACCAAATACTTTTCACGAAATACTCATAATTTGCTTAAGATCAATATTTCAATAAAAATACATAATAATTTAACAGGTAAGATAAACAAAATTTATCAAATATACTCATTATGTAAAACTTTGTTATTTGCTTAAGCTTTTAGCACTGAAAATATTTTGAGTATCGGGTTTGTTTTCAGAACCGAGTCTCCAATGCTTAAAATCTGAAAATTTATGCATCACTAATTGTCAGAACTTTGATATATAAAATAAATTTGTCAAAAATTGTTTACAAAAATTTGATCAGAACATAAACAACGTCTTTGACTTTTCAGAAAATGCTTCCAAGTTTTAAAAAAATTCTTAAGCGAGTAAGCAGTCGTTTTTTTACTACTCGCTTGGTAAAAAACACAGCTAATGTGTACCTAAGTCTATAAAATATGTACATATCATCGGTTTACAAGCAGAGAGCACTAAGAGAGTCGTAGATTTACAAACATAACGGGCCAAGTCATTTTGAATTGAAGTCCAAGAAACTGAATTAAATAACGCGTATTAATACTGATTTAGTCCACTCTGCTTGGAAATCTACGACACTCCTAGTGTTTTCTGTTTGAAAATCGACCATATATATTTTATGTTCAATTCTTTGGAAGTGAACTGAACTGAATTATTATTAAAAGATCTCATTTGTTTTATAGATCAACCTAGAGTATTAATTGCTAGCGGTAATTAATTTGAATTTTCTTTTATATGATTATTTTTCAATAAAAAAAACAATTGTTTATTTTACTATGCGTCAAGTTAGAAAACTTTTAAAAGGAAGTATTTTTGTTAGAAATTCAGATTTTTAAATACCACAATGAAGAATTTTCTCCGCGGCTCTCTGGCAACGCTGACCATGGTTGAAATATTTATAGACCAATACACTTCACCAGAATCGAAGGAAATAGCGAAAGAGTGGGTAGGTGCCAGTGGAAGTGCACTAAAGAGAGCGAAGACTCAACAAATGGCCGGAAAGGTGTAGGCGTGTGTGTTTAAGGGATTCAAGTTGCATTTAGCCGATGAGCAAGGCTATTTGAAAAAAGGAAAAACAATTAACAACGACCGATTGAAGAATGAAATCCCACACAAGCGACCTCATTTATCGAAGAATAAAATCATCTTTTTACAAGAAAATGCTCCAGCTCACAAATCGATCGAAGCCATGGCCAAATTTCTCGAGTTACTCTTCGAACTTTCTTCCTCATCTTTCATATTCACAAGATTTGGCCCTCAGCTACTATTATCTGTTTCCAAACATGGCTCCAGGGAAGGAGATTTGCAACAAACGCACACTGTAAAAAGTAAATCTTTATATTAAGTAAAAAAAACTGTCCTCAAATAAGCTGCAACAGCATTAAAATAGCTATTACTGAAATTACTTTTGCCATTTTATACTGTAAAACAAACAACCTCAAAATCTAGACTTACGGTCAAAAACCGATTTTGTTTACCTTTTTCCACTTTTTGGACCATAACGTACCGGAATGCCAACCGATTTTAATTTTACCGGATCCTGAAAGACCAAACTTGAACTAGAACTTGAAAGACCAAACTTGAACTTGAACTTTTTCTATGATATATATATTATATATGGAACAACTTGTAAAAATTGTATATATCTACTCTTCAAATACAACTTTTTTTCAATTTTATCGACTTTTTCAACTTTGACAATTTTTCTTTACACTAAATTATAAAGAGACCACACAAGTCCTTTATGGATTCATAAAACATATTTATAAATACTTTAACTGCAGTTTAGGCTTTAAAAATCGGTCAGATCTGTCATGGATTTTTCCAAAAATACATTTTCGCCTTGGCAACCTGGAACTTGGTAGTCTTGTTCGTCTATTTAATAAATCAAACGAACTAAAAAACAACATCATAAATATAGCTTTTAAAACATAAATAAACATTATTGAGAAAAATAATAATATGATAATTACACTGTGCAGCACAGTGAAATTGTTTTTGCAAGCAATTATAAACCTCTTTTCCAACCTTATTTCATATTACTTTTAATTGCTGTTTGTATAGTAATTTATTGAAAATAACAACAAATTTTAATAGTTTTAGTTTAATGCTATATATTAAACACTTAATTCATATTTAATATTAAAATATAGAACACATAAAACTAGACTGACTTTCTGTACTTTAGCCAGTGCTTCGGTAAATTTCATTAGCTCGGTATGTTGAAATTCTTAAGTCTGCGATTCTTCAAGTTATATTAAAATTATTCATTGCAAATAACAATTTTACTTAGCAAACAATGAGTATTTCTTATAAAGTCGATATAATTGTATCAAACTGTGAATTTGGTGAAAACGCGTGTTTTAAAGATAAATGAAATTAATTAGATTACTTTTAAATAAGTTACATATATAACTTATAAATCTTCCTGAAAAGTTATATTTAATTAAAATATCGAAAAAGTGATTTCAATACCAGCGGTCTAATATTAGAATATTTAAGTGTTCAAAATATGAATATTAAATAAATGAAATATGAATATGAAACGGAATGATAAGTGCTACCCGATATACCTCGATGAAATTCGTTCTTCACCTCAATTATATCGATACCGATAAATCGTGCTTCGTGGTGAAATTTGACCCACGCACGATATAAGTCAAAATTTAACCCAAAAAAGTAGACATTTTTAAGTGGTTAATTGATTAAATCTATAATATAGTCCTACTAAAATAACATTGAAAGAACATTGAATAAACACATGTACTTCTATCGCCAATTTTTCGTTAGAAATCACAAATGGCAACTTGCGGTTTAAGAGATGTTCGGAAGGTTTAGCTTCATTGTTATGAAACGATGAAAAATTGATTTCATTTAGACGAGACAATTTTGGGTATGACTAAAAGTAGATTCAATGCATTCAGATGTAGGGGAGCGGGGGGCTAGTTGTAACAGGGGTTAGTTGTAACACGCTATTTTTGCCTAGAATATGAAAGTATTTTTTACAATTCTCTCTTTTTTTTCATCCTATATTACGCGCTCTTTCAAACGAGACCCGTTAGTATCTCATCGGACTTTACATCGAGTCGGCGCAAACATAGGCTTTATTTCAAGCAGTTATTATAAAATATATATCTTTTTATTTTTTGCTTCTTGAAAGCGTCTTAAGGATTTTTAAAACTAATTTAATTTTAATCGGAGCATATTTTATTGCAGTTTACTGATATATATATTTGTTTTTTTTTCTTCAAATTAATTTGATTTTTATATATTAAAACAAGTGGCACCATCTTGTTGAAACCACATTTCGTCCACATCCATGTCTTGAAGATTTGGCAACAAAAATTCATTGATCATGGATCTGTATCGATTTTCATTCACGGTAACGCGTCGTCCTTCCTCATTTTTAAAGAAATAAGGACCGATGATTCTACCAGCCCATAGCCCGCACCAAACAGTACATTTATCGGGATGCACTCGTAATTCTTGAACGGCGTGTGGATTATATTTGCTCCAAATACGGCAATTTTGCTTGTTGACATATCCGTTTCAACCAAAAATACGGACGATTATGTGCACCATAAAATTCACGAAGTGCTCTATAAACATTTTTAATTGAACACTGTTTTTGAAAATAAATTTCCACGATTTGGAAGCGTTGTTCTGGAGTTCCTATTCATGATGATTTGCCAAACAATACTGAGCAGAGACGTCACTTTAATATGTCAAAACAACTGTCAGACAATAGAGTAATCTATAATAAAAAAAAAACCCCATAAAAAAACAAACTTTATTTTCGTTTGAAGCTTAAAGAAATAAATTTTCCGTGCATACCTTTCGGATGAAAATTAATGTTACGGACAGAATGTTACGCGTTCAGTTTTAATTACATTTTGTTTGCTTGTTTATCAAGTGCCTACGTGGCGTAAAGGTATAGATTCCATAGATTCCGTCTCTTGATCAACAATGGTCAGGGTTCAATTCTCGATAGAGGCTATCATTTTTTGAAAATTTTCATATGAATTGAAAACGTTGGCCTAGCGTCACGAATAAGATACCTTGAAATTTCACTCGCCGCCAAAGAAGTTTGACTTCAAAAACGGCCTATTTTTTACTTGCTTTTATTCGTATAAACAGTAATGAGTTCTTGAATCCACATACTCTTAAAATGTTGCTTGTGAGGTTGAGATTTGAATACGCTTCCATTATTTGCAGCCATTATTATGCCTCCACTTCTCTAAGACTGAAGAAAGTTAAAAAAAATGCCTTGCGGTCCATTAACATTCATGATCCTCTGCCACCCTATAATCAGCACTGGATTAACACAAAGCAGGGCCTGGGGCTAAAATCAATACGGGCCTATTTAAGTAGGTACAGACCATTTAGCTCGGATCGTTTGATAATCAAAATGTTATTTTTCACGCATTTATGTCTAAATCAATCAAAAATGAAAATGCTGGCTTTGAAAGTAAATAACTCGGTCATGTTACAAAGGATTGCATTAATTTTTTTTTTGTTTGAAATTTTGATTAATTGTCTATCTGATAGTATTTCAATCCTTTTCATTTTTGTTTCCGTTCTAATTTTTATAATTTTTCAAAAAAAAACCTTAGCAAATTTCTTTATTTCGCAAAAAACTTTGATAAAAATGTTTGTTGTTGAAAAAATATTTAAAAAACAAAAATGGCATTTTTAATGTTCTTTTATATGGTATGCATAAATATAGGGTTTCTTTAAACTTTCTATCATAAAAATTTAAAAACGGTTTATACGATCGAAAAATCAAGCCTATCATAAAAACTATCAAAACTATCATACAAATTTAAGCTTTTTTTGTTTGTTTATTTTTTTTAATTTTGTATTTTTGTAATTTTGTATGTATAAAAAGTAATGGTGTAGTGAAAGAATCATGACAATTTCTCAATTCGTTTCTGAGTTATAATCCCAAATACCCCTTTAAACACTCCCACAACAATAACAGCGCCACCTACCGGGTCGAACTATAGATACAAACCATCTACAGACCCAGCCGCATGTACTCACCAAATTTCATTCAAATCGGTTAAGCCGTTTAGGAGGAGTTCAGTGACAAAGCCATGTACAGAAGAATTTTATATATAAAGATGTTTGTCAAAAATTATACTGCGGGGCAAGTTGTAACAATTTTGTGTGGTAAGTTGTAACATGTAACAACTTGCGCCACACATTTGTACTGGATATTCGGTGTTTGTTTATTTTATTATTATGTCTTGAAAATTTTTTGCAGAATGAGAAATTATAAACGAAAGTCTAATTGGGCAACTAAAAGTAAAGAAATGTTCGAGTTGGTTGCTATTGCAGTTAAAGATCAGAAGACAGGTGTAAGAAAATCTTGTTCAATTTGTGCCAGTTTCTTTACATAGATACATAAAAAAATAACATTGAATTGCCATTTGTTGGCTACAAAAACCCAGAGTGGTGTTTAAAGATAAATATGAAGATAAAATATCTTCGTACCTACTGACGTGTGCAAATATCTCTTTTGGACTGCTTCTAATAGAGGTGAAAGAGTTGGCATACCTACCAATGTGCTGAACACCAAATATACCAGCCTCTTGGCACTAAAATAATATGGCTGAACCTGATTGGTTAAAAAAATTCATTAAAAAAACAAAACTCACAACTTTCTCTAAGGACACCTGAAACCACTTCTCTAAGCCGGGCCAGGTTCAACGATTAAGAATTTTTCAAAAAATATGAAACTAGATTTTGGTGAAACGTAGGCCTTAAGGCGGTCTTCTCATTCAAAACCCGTTTTTTGGACCCTTTTTAAAAAAATTCTTATTTGAAAACGCAGAGAACAATTGAAAACTTTTTTTATTTATTGTATTACAAAAGTTTCAAAGTAAATAAAAAAATTTTTTTTGCCTCGATACGTGGGCTGTTCAAAAAGTAATGAGACTTCAAAGTTGGTGGTGAAAAAAAAAGGTGTCGTCACGGCGGCCACGATTCCGGGTCTCCGGAGCGTCTGAAATGAAAAAAAAAACGGGGTTATAATCAGTATAGATGTAATTCTCGGGTGAACCTCAAGCTTAATTTTGTGATTTTTTTTGACAAAATGGCGGCCATTCAAAAAAAAAAATTCAATTTCGGGCTTTTTTTTGTAGTTTAGTGTAAAAAAAAAATAGTAAAAAATTTTTTAAAACTATGGTCGAGGTTCACCCAAGAATGGTGACAATTCTGCGTCGATTCCACTTTGTTTCATGAAAATCGGTTTAGTTGAACTGGAGACATCATGGCCGCCAGTTCGAAAAACGTGGTTTCGAGATAAACGCGTTTAAAGTTAGAAGCGAAAAAAATAGCTCATTTTGACGAAGACCTCGCTTCACAAAAAAGTATAAAAGTATCTTCTAAAGTATTTCGAATTTCTAAAAATCCTTTTAGGGGCATATTCACAACTACCCAAGCTATAAATAAATGCAAAAAAAAAAAGTCGAAAAAAAAAGTTGCTCAATGAGAAGACCCCCTTAATGCTGCTAAAAACTTTAATATTTTTAGTTGTATCAATTCAAAATAAATGAGTTAAGCAAAAACTTAAGTTTTATAGCTTGTTACAACATGCCCCAAGGCTGTTACAACTAGCCCCATGCACGGGGTAAGATTTAACACTTGCAATTTTTTTTAAAATGTCCCTCAGTTACAAAATGCTTCCTATTCCAAAACTTTTTTTAACGCAAGGTAGTCAAATATTTAACCTTTTAACTCATGTTTTTAAAACCAGGATATATCGTGTAGTTTCGTTTTCCCATCATATTTTCCAAAAAGTGTTACAACTAGCCCCCCACTCCCCTAATGCAATCACCATTCTAAAGTGCTTTATACATGGCAATAGAAGCAAAAAAGCTTAAACTGACAAGGTTTAAAACTTTTAGGGCTAAAGCAGTTTTACTTCAGAAAGCAGTTGATTAGTTCGTTACTACGTCGTTTACTGCGTTAGGTCTACTAGTTTGGACTCAAACCATTGTTTGATAAGTTTTTTTCTCCCGTTCATTTTGATCTGACTTTTCTTTCACAATAGAATTAAAAAGCTAAATTCAATAAACGAAACGTATTCAAAAAGCTTAACCTTCCAACACCTTCTAATTACTTATGAATTCACTTCGTTTCATAAGAGTGTTACATAGGTTTTACTCCCCGTTTAATAAGCGGTAGTCTGACATCCACACCCTAAAACAAAATAAAAGCACAAATGTTGGTATATGATAGCGGACTGACAAAATATGATTTTGTTCAGGCCATTTTGCAAACTCAAATACAAAAGTTTAGTCATGAATGAAACAAGGTGTAAAGGTCAAATAATTACACATCATAGTGTGTGAAAAAAATTTGCATTATTCTTTTGATAGTGGAAATCGTCGTTACTTACTTACTTAGCTGGCGCTTACAATCGTTGATCGATTTTGGTCTCGTCTAAGAATTTTTTGCCAGCCTCTTTTGTCGTGCGCTAGTTAGAAACTCCAGTTAGAAACTCCAAGCATCGTTACGTTATCCAATGTTTGATCTTTAAAACGGAGATGGGGTCTTCCTCGTCTGCGTTGACCGCCGCTGACCACCGAATCAAATAATATTTTCGCTGGAGCATTGTCGTTCGTTCTCTCGACATAACCTAGCCAGCGAAGCCGCTCAATTTGAATACGCTTGACTATATTTATGTCGGCATATAGCCTATACAGCTCAATATTCCATCGTATTCGGTAATCGCCATTGACGCAGATTGGACAATAGATCTTGCGAAGGATTTTTCTCTCGAACGCTCTCAAAAAAATTATTGATCAGAAAAGCCTATTCAAGGAATTGAAATCAAGAAAGCATATGACTTAAACTGATCTAGAAAAATAACACAATGCTCTCAAAGTTCTTTTATCAGAGCAAATGAAAATCCAGGTTTGTAATGAGTATAGTAGGATGGGCATAATTATTGACTTATAGAGCGTTAGTTTTGTTCGTCGAGAGTTTTGCTTCTCAATTGCCCAATGAGCCCAAAGTACTACCTGTTGGCTTGATTTATCCTCGTTTAATCTCAATACTGCTATCATTGGAGGAGCTAATGCTGGATCCCAGGTAGACGAAGTCCTTCACAACCTCAAAGGAAGTGTTATCAACAGTGACGTGGTTTCCAAGACGTTGGGACTGTTTGTTTGTTGACACAAGATACTTCGTTTTATCTGCATTCACTGCAATACCCATTCGACTCGACTCTTTTCCTAGCCTGGAGAATGCTGCACTGACTTTACGCGTATTATGGCCTATGATGTCAATATAATCGGGTACGCCAGCAGCATATAGGGTGTTCTACACGATACAACGGCTGCACCAATATTGGTTGCTATTTGATGGTTGTGTGCGACAATTGTATTATGTGGATGCAACCATGCGAATAGTTAGTTGCATATTGCACGGTCGAATAGTTGAAACTGGCAACTGCTGTGCAACAAGTGATTGTACAGCCGTTGTATTGTGTAGAATCCCCTTAAAACTCTTATAGAAAATTGTGCCACTGCGTCTCAGATCAGCTGCTCGGATGATTTCTCCATTATTTAATTAAAAATTTCGCACGACAAGGAACCACCTTGTCTGAAACCTCGCTTGGTATGGAACGAAGGGAAGAGGTCCTTCCCAATTTTTACTGCGCTACTGATGTTGCTCAATGTCATCCTGCAAAAACGTATTTTCCTGCGCAGGAATACCAAATTCAAACTTCTTATTGGACTGTCGAAGGCGGCTTTGAAATCAAAAAAAAAGATGGTGTGTGTGTCGATTTGTTTTTCAAGGGTCTTTGTCCAAGATTTGTCGGAGCGTAAAGATCTGATCGATGATGAACTTTCCAGGTCTGAAGCCACACTGATAAGATCCAATCAGTTGATTGACGATGGGCTTCAGTCTTTCACACAATACACTCGACAGGACCTTATATGCGATATTAAGAAGGCTAGTACCACGGTAGTTGGCGCAAATGGTGGGATCACCTTTTTTGTGGATTGGGCAGAGCACACTGAGATTCCAATCATCTGGAATCCATTCTTCCTACCATATTCTGCATATAAGTCTGTGAATGCATTTAAACATAGCTTCACCACCGGTCTTAAACAGCTCAGCCGGTAGGCAATAGGCTCCTGCGGCTTTGTTGTTTTAAAGCCGAGCTATAGCTGTTAAGAACTCGTTATAGTCGGGCAGCGGAACTTCAACGTTGTCATCCATAATTGGGGTTTCCGTGATACCATCTCTATTGGCAGGATTATTGTCAGCGTCGCCATTTTTAAGACTAGAGAAGTGTTCCCTTCATAACAGCAGTGTACTCCATATATCTGTCAACATATTTCCATTTTCATCCTTGCAGGAAAAAGCTCCGGTCTCAAAATTTTACTGATTATTTTTAATTTATTTTTAAATTAAATTTATTTTAATTTCTTTCAATTTTAAGCATCTGAATTTCATATGAGTGTTTTTGTTTGTTACCTCCAATGGTCTCGGAAAATGCGCAGGCAGCAAAAACTATAACATTTTTGCACATATGGATGCTCTAATATGGTATAAATCAATAAGTATTCTAATAAAAATGTTTCGTGAATTCATTTAAAATATTTTCTATTGTTTGTGCAATAAATGCATATTTTACCATTTTTAAGCACATACAAATCAGCATTCTAAATAAAGATAAATAAGTACAAATGCGAAATAATTTTGCATTATGTAAATTTTTCTTCGAATTGGTGCAGACTTTAAGTTGATTTATCAGATTATTTGATTTATCAGCAGTCGTGACATAGTAGCGAACAATTTATGAGCTCGATTACAAAGCGTCCGCTACTT
The DNA here is from genome assembly GCA_958299015.1 of Tetanocera ferruginea. Taxonomy (NCBI): domain Eukaryota; kingdom Metazoa; phylum Arthropoda; class Insecta; order Diptera; family Sciomyzidae; genus Tetanocera; species Tetanocera ferruginea. The sequence goes on along the minus strand of OY282640.1, from coordinate 147,327,813 downwards.
GAATAGTTGCACTGAACGCCGTCACATATTTACTATGCAGCAAATTTTTACTCAACATTTGACAGCTGTTGATACCGTTGAATGCGCTCAATACAAGCTTTAATTGATAACTGAGCATGGCAATAAACATTAATATAAATTATTAACAAAAGAAAATTAATTGTTGTAATCGGGGCATGGGACACCCTGCTACATTCCATATAGAGCCAACGCCTTAAATGCAACACCAGACCTGAGCTGGTAGTCTTTAAAGATAAGAAAGAAAATAATTTTTTTATAAAAGTGAATAATCATGACATGACCAGGTTAAGCGTCAAGCTCTACCGACTGGAAATATATATCGTAAATATTTTAAACATATTAATTATCAGTTTAAATCAACTCCCACATATTTAATTTTCAAAAAACTTTTTCGAATCTACACATGTCAATAAAGTTCAGAATATGTTTGTTTGTATGTTTGGCTGCTTCTGTACAAATTCAAACGGCTGAACGAATTTTGCTCATGTGGCACATATATTACTTATCGCTTTCAAAGAGTTGTTGCGTACTTCGATTTGACCTCTCCTCTGAGTAACCATTTTAATTAATTTCATATACAAATAAAATTCAGAAAACTATTTTTTTTATCTTAAAACTCTCTTTATCATGCGATACAAGCAAAAATCACAATTTCCTTTTAAACCTATTTTTTTCACAGATGGAAGAAATGTAAATATAAGATTTCCTAAAGGATAAACGACAATAAATCTCATTTATTCCATAAGGGATAATAAAAATGGAATAAATGGAAATATTAGATTTTCTTAAGGATAATAAATCTGAAATATTACCTTTATTTCGAGACCAAAAAATTAATTTACGTTCAACTCCAAAACTATGGAATTTATTAGTATTTAAAATATTTTAATGTATCTGTTTAATTTTTTTTTTTTGTTTTACAGAGTGATATTTAAAGTTACCGAAAATGAAGGATTGGCACAATGAGACTAAAATTTGGATTGTGCACCGCATTCACGCCTTGAAGTACGTAGTTACTTTTCAAAGAGAATATAGGAGCACGTTTGGCGGCACTTCTTCTAGCAGATGAACTATGATGAAGATCGTAAGTTGTTTTGCCGAGCGTGGGATTAACGCAAGAACTGCTTATCATTGCAAACCCTTATCCTAAGAAGATAAAAAATGAAATTTTTTACATATAGATGAAAAAGGTCTCCTACGAGAAACAAGTGAGTTACAAGAAAACTCCAACAACTTGCCTTAAAGGTAGAAATAATGCATTTTAATTCATATTTTTCCATCTGCTTAGTAAACATTGTTTTCAAAAAATAACGTTTTTTTTCTTAAAATGCTAGTGTTTGCAAGGAAACTATGTTTTAATTTACAATTGTGAATATAGTGATGTTGTGACTGCCGACACCTCAATTTTAATTGGTTCCCTTTGTTTTTTCGAAAGTTCCGAAAGTGTTGGAAGTGAGAAAAATTAGTGCCCAATTTAAAAAACGCTTTGCGGCAAGCTTCTTAACAAATCATCCAAGGTCCAAAATGGACAGTTCAAAAAACTTCAAAATACCTCAAGACCAGTGGCGTAGCGAGGGGGGGCAGGGGGTGTCATCATGCCCCGGGCGCCACTCGCAGAGGGGCGCCACTCGCAGAGGGGCGCCAAATCATTCTCAAGACAAGCAAAGTTTTGAAAAAAAATTTTTTTTAATTAATTAATTCAATAATTAAGTTAGCCAACTGTAGGGTACAATGCTATGATAATGCTGCCCTTATGTCAAATCACATATCTGGCGTTCAACAAAGAATAATAGAAAAAAATAAGGCAACATTTATAAATTGTGATAGCTAACAAGGCAACATTGTGATAGCTGGTGACAGCTTACCAAGATTCAATCTTTGTAACATGTTTTCGAATAATTGATAACATACGTCTCTTTTTCTCACGTTCAATATTACGATAGAAATTGTTAAAATGCTTTAAAAAATCTGTTAAAGAATATGTAACACGATGGAGCGCCAGAGCGCAAGCAGTTAGCGTTATTGTCGAGGGACTGGAAGAATACGTAGAACTAAAAGAAATATTAGCAGATGAAAATACTGCCACAAGTGGTACACCAGAAATGCTGCAATCTTTATCTTAAACCGAATTTAAATATCATAACTTTAGTCCATTTCTGGCTTGAACTCTAAGAGAATTGACCGTGTACAGCTCAGATTACAAGGTCCTAAAATTAAGTTTAAAGAAGCGTTCCATGATCTCAAATTATTGGCGACTGAACTTGCAGAAATTCGTAACGAGACATGTGAAAAAGTTATCGAAAAGGCTAAAAATCTTTGTAAAAAATGGAGAATCGGTACAACAATCCGTATAAAATGTCGCCGACAAATGCGCGGAGAATTGACTCGAGATATGGTCTTTCCGCAGAAAGCGAAAAATCTGGCGTTATGAAAAGCGTTCTTGGTCGTCTGCATCAGGAAATAAGTTCACAATTTACAAGACAAGGGACCTTAATTCGAAATTTTGGTATTTTCTGGACGTTGAAAATTTATTAAGTAAGAATAATCCGTACAACGATCTTGAAAAGAATTGTAAAAATTTGGGTGAGTTTTATAATACAGATTTAAAACGAACAGAACTTCCATTTAAAGAAAAAGATGTTTTTCCAAACCTGAGAGTAGCACTTCAAATATTTATTACTATTTCAGTATCAATGTATCAATTAGTGTAAAATTTAATAAAATATGTAAAATATAGTACAATGTCGAATTTTAGCGTCTTCACTTAAATGCATCTCCTGACCGTATTTTTGCACGCATTTCTTTCGGCGGTAGTTTATATTCTCTATTAAAAATGAAAATAGTTTTCGATTTTTTATGAATTATGATAGCGCAAAAACTACTCATCCAAATGAAAAAATATGTTGATCAAACATGAAGAAAATTAATAATTTTATTCGGCTTAGCGTGATTATTAATATTAAACAAGAAGTGTACAAGATATATTTCAACATTTGCGACTATATTTGAAAAAAGTGAGAAAAAAAAATCTTATAAAATCTTTAAAAAACACGTAAATCCTAGTACTCTATCCGTTTGCGTGAAATTTCACTCGCAACATTCATTTTTTTGTTGCGTGAAAATTCTGACAAATATTTTGTTGTGAAGAAATTGAAAAATTTGAGAAAGTCATGCTTTACTTCTCAAAATAGACCAGCCTTATTCATACAAAAATTCAATATATCTTTAGTTCGTGTTTGTAAGAGTAGAATATAGTCAAAATATCGAATGTAGCATGATCAGTTCGATACAATTGATGTCAAAATTATAAATAGTAAAATTTACTTAATTGAAATAAAAAAATATAAACTTTATTATTTCAGTTAGCGAGTAGTTGAGCAAGCAACAGTTATCTTTAACGAACTGTCAAAGTTAGGAATAAACATTGCTAGCAAAGATGTTATGGATACGAGTTAACAGGTTAGGTAGTTAAGGGCCAGTTAACGATAACCACAAGTGTCTTTAACGCTTTTGGGAATTCCACTGATGTTAATGCTCTACATAAAAAATAATTTAAAAATGAAGTGGCTGAATACTTGGGAAAAAATAAGACTAGCATAACAGAACAACCCAAAATAATCAAAGCTCAGAATTACTAATATCCTTAGACTTTCATTCTTCATTCCTTAACCAACGTTATTTTCTCTTCATATCCTTTTATTTCTTCGGCTAATGATACTCCTATTCTAATGTTTGAAACCACCTTTTTTATTTAAACCAATTTAGAAATATATTAAAAAACTTTTAAATGAATTGGTAACATCTCGATGTTATTCGATCATTGTACTCGTACAACTAATATTTGTCAAATGTACCTCAATCAAAAACGTCAAATGTACCCAAATGGTCTCGGCATCTTTTTTTTAAAACTTTTTTAGTTTATATTTAGTTCTATTGAAATTCACTTATATTTTCAAAAAATAAATAGTTTTTACCTTTTGTAAAAGGTACTTTGATTAACTTTTATAACTCGGTCAGGAAATCGTTACGTATCAGTGCCGGAAAATAACAGTTACGCGCGCAAAACATAAAAACTTTTCTGTTACTTTTCTTCATGTAATGCAAGAATCGTCGAACTTCGTGACGATTACTGAAATACAATGATGCAAAATTTATAAAACAAATTATTGTAAAATAACGGTTCGTTCATACCGAAAACGTCATAGTCAAATGTGCACCAAAGTCAAGGGTACCCCAGTTTACCCTACTAGGCTTAACTATAAAAACTTGTTTTGCGATTTTCGTGTTAAGAGACCCTAAATCTGAAACAAAATATAATGAACTGTCGTGTACAGAACCTTTTTCTGATTTCCACGCATAGTGTTATTTGTATTAATGTAATTTAATAAGTGTATTATAATTATTTGTACTAAATATTAAAAAATATATATAATATATCATAGTTTTTTTCTTTATTTCATTGGGGGCGCCAAAAAATTGTTTTGCCCCGGGCGACAGTTATGCTCGCTACGCCACTGCTCAAGACTACATTTGCTTTTGTTAAGAAGTGGTCTGATCGTTTTGCAAACTCTTGAAACGTTGTCGATGAGCCAGGGAGAGGTTGCAAGACCATCACCTCCAATAATCAAGATAAAGTCATTGCGATAAAAAATCCAGCCATGAGCTTGAGAGAAGCTACAAAATTTTACCGGGAAAAGGATAAGATATATCCCTAATCCTATAAATACGATAAGGGACGGACTTCATCAATCAGGGATAAAGCGAAGCAGTACTTTGTCGAAGCCTTTGCTCTCGTAAAAGCACGTTGAAAAGCGCTTGAAATGGGCTTTAAAATGTCGATCGTGATTAGACAAAAATAATTTTCACAGATGAATCAACTTTTGTGCTATTTAATCCAATAAAATGCGTTTGAGTAAAAAAAGGTGAAAAAGTAATTCATCATAGTGTTAAACATCCCAAAAAAATTTACGTCTATGGGTGTTTCTCAGCTCAAGGATTTCGCGTATTAAAGTACTTCACCCATAAGCGCAACCAAAGGGGGGTTTTCGGGGTTTAAACCCCCCTCCCCCCCAAAATTATTGTAGTACCAAGCAAAATAGTATTCAATCAAAGTGAGTCACATGAAAAGCAATCACACGTTTTATGAAATGAGTGTAACTCCAAATGTATAAAATACAAATACAAAATACAAATACATTAAGCCGGATCGATTTTGTATGGAGAAAATAAAGTGAGCCGGACACCGACTCAAATGTTAAAGTACTCTTAAGAACTAGAAAATATTTTTTTTAAACACCTTTAAAAAATTTATTTTTCTTGATATTCAAATGCATTTAAGATTATTGGAAAAGTACTGAGCTCTTCTTACTTTTGGTGTATCGTATGGTGTTGTTTAATGAAAACTGAGTTCTATGAAAAATACGTTTTTTATAAGTGTTAAAAAATATAAATATTCGAAAATCATGAATTTTGTACACGTATTTAAAACAACCTCTTTTCGAAAATGACAAAATATGGATCTTTTGGGGTCTCAATAGAGTTTGTAAACACAAAAAATTTCCAAAATTTTTTTAGTGTACCATGAAAATCTTTAGTTTTTTGCTTATCTTGGGTATGCATTCTGAAGAAAAAAGTTTATGCAAAAATTCGTTTTCTGCAGAAAAGACGTTCAGTAGAACCAAAACCGCTCCATGGGGATTTCTCCGATCCAAACAAAATTATACAGAAATTGTTTTTACGAGTCCCCCTAACTTTTAAGTCAGTGTCTAGTCAAATTTCGATTTCGATCCGGCTTACTACACATGTTAAATTTTTGTTATATTCTGATTCTGACCACTTGAAGGGTTGTTGGCAATACTTCGATTTGAGTTATCTTTTCAACTTCTGGCATAGAGGAAACTTGAAATATTTGGAAACAAATTAATTCAAAAGTAAGACATAGTAAAAAAGCCTACACTTGAGGAAAATCGGTTGAGTCACTCGCCACTGAAAAAAATCAAAGAAATTTCCCGTTAAATTGTTATGTTTTCCTTTTTTAAAGCCATTTTTTAAACATCGATAACACAAACTCTACAGAATTAAGTTTAAAGTGATTCATTATAAAAATAATTCCGAAAGTTTAGAAAAAAATTTTCAATTTCTAATTTTCCATCGTTGTTTCCAAAATCCGTTTCAGAAAATTTCTCAAAATTTTTAAATATTATCCGATATTAAGGAATTATGGCTTATTAGGTAAAAATATGTTGGTTTAATTTTTCTTCTGTTCGCCCATCCAGTGACAAAATATAGTTTTACGCCTTTATTCATAATCTTTCATTGGATTTTCAAAATCAGTTTCATGAAAATCCCTCAAAATTGCGCAAATATTAACCGATTTTGGAAAAGTGTAGGAACGACCTATCGTTAAAAATATATTATTTCGATTTCGTCAGCATTTGCGCATTGGACAAGTAATACCAAACGATTTTTTCAAATTCAGACTCTTTGTTTTTCATCCCAAGGTGTCAGAAATTTAGAGGTTTTTACTTTCGGAATTGAAATTTTTTATCGGAGAAAGGTAGGTATTTTTTTCTGAATGTGTGGGGAGAAAAATATTGAATTTTTGCTGACCTTATTGGGACTCGAGTAAAAATGAAAATATTTTAGCTCAAGCCTTATAGCCTTCGTACAACTGCCAAACAAGAAAAAAATCCATTAAACGGCCTACAATTGGTGCTTGCAAAATATTTTGACCTATATTTTGATCCTAAACAACGTTGAAGCCAGTTTATATTAAAACGACCGCTACAACTGCTATTCACCTTCTGTACGGATAGAATGTCCTGACAGTGACCGTTTTAATTCAAAAAAAAAAAAAATATATGGTGCTGGTCATGACTGAAGTTTGAACAAGGAACCATTAGTGCAAAAATTAAACGCACTAACCCCTACAACTCAGCCGCTGTAATTACGTAAAATTGTTTTTATATATAAGTGCTACATTTGATAAAACCCCCCCCAAAAAAAATTCCTGGTTGCGCCTCTGACTTCACCTATAATCTTAATGCAGTAAGAATGCTTGGATTGTACAAAGATGGGTAATTTAAGTCGGCTGAAAAGCTATATAAAAAATATAACACCGATTGGATATTACAAGAGGTCAACTATCTGAAACATAGGCATCATAGAAAGAGGAAAACAATATTAGAACTTTGGATTCGCCATCACAGTCACCTAAAGCCAATCCAATAGAAAATTTATAGGGCATCATGAAGTTAAAATATCAAAAAGAAATATTACATAATCGAAACAATTCGTTAGATTGCTAAAAAATACCTGTAAATCTTTAACTCCTGAATATACTGAAAAATTGGCAGCTAGTTGCACCCATACATTGTTTTTTAAATAAATGCTTCAATAACATCAATAGCCAAAAACGTTTTTTCTGAACACGCTGTAAGTAAATTTTCATAAAAAAATGGCACTTCAAAAATGTACAATTCTATATTCTAAATTTTCTACAATTCTAATAAAACCTTCTAACACCTCTGTTTTGAAAAAATATTAAGAAAATAAACTTGCATGCAATATTTGTAAAAATTAAAATCCCGAATAACACCGGGTATATCGACTAGTTTCTAATAAAAACTATTATAACTGCTTATAAAGAGTGTAGAGACGATAAAAAGAGCATTTAGCTTGAATTTTCTCACGGTGAATAACGTCCGTTGGTGTTAAGAAAAAAAAATGTTGGTTTTAAGAATACTGTTGGGACTCGCGTTGTGCTTATGTATATTATTTTTGTGGAGTCGTCGTAGGTTTTATAAGTTAATGTTTCAATTGAACGGACCAAAAGGTTTGCCTTTGATTGGCGTTGTTTATAAATTTCGTTGTCTGGAAGGTACACAAAATTTAATTTACAAATAAAAATAAAATTTTAAAAATAAAGCGGTAGTGTACCATGCTTTTGTGTCAAGTCATTGGAGTTTTATAATTTTTCGAAAAAAAATAAGTGAAGTGAAAAATATTTAGTGAAGTGAAAAAAGTTTAAAATTTCTTAAGTTTTTTGCAAAACTTTCTTGAATGCCCAAATGTACAGAGTCGTCGACTCCGCTATACAGAAAAAAAAATTTTTAAAGATTTAGAGCAGCTAGTGAACACAGCACTGTTAGACATATGGAAGTTCAAAAAGAGCACAGTAAAGTTCGGTGAACGAGAATAAAAAGGAATCACGTTTATTGGGTACCACAACAAATGTATTAAAAAAAAATTAGATAAGTTATTCGTAATGGTTCCAAAGGCCCACGGAAGCACCTCTAACCTAACCTACCTCGCTGAGCGACCGTTCTAACCTACAAAAGTCACTTTATTTTGAAACCTCTGGTGTGCTTCATATTTCGAAACAAAAATAAAGTGCTTGAATCTTTTTGGCAGACTTAATGTTATATAAGTCATGTTTTGTACCAAGGCGTTTAATTTTACGTTTGGCCGTTCATTTATCTTCGGCTTAGTGAAAAGTAAATTAACCGTGTTCTAAGCCAATTCAACACCGTGAAAAATGTTCAGTATTATTACACAAATAATTCCCACTATCCCACTATTTAACATTTTTATAAAATTTAACAAAATTATGTGTGTATAAAATCCTTATCACGGTACGTGGAACACTTTAGTAAAAATATGCGCCAATTGCTCATCTGATGGAACGTAATGAAGTTTAAACAAATGATCGTCATCGCTGACCCCAATTAAGTTCATTGTGGTTTTTCTTTCAAACGAAATGACAAAATCCATTGTTGATTTAGTATATTTTATAATTTACTTGTCGGGCGTTACATGAACTGCTCTTGGATTTTTTTTCTTAAGTAGTTACTTCAACTGCATAAGTAAAATCTGATCGAGCTGCTACACTCAAAATACTTTTTTCACATCGAAGTAACGCAGAACCAATCCTTCCATTGCCACAATAAAAATAATTATTCCAACTGATGTGAATTTCACAACAGAACTATATATAACTACTAGCGGATGTAACCCGGTGTTACTCGGGGTTGTGCCTCGAGCACAGAAAGAGGACGATTTTGAAAACTGCTCTCATTTTTACGTTTTTAAAATTATCAATTCAATTTTAAAATTTTTTAAATTATCGTTTTTTGGGGTTTTTCCCCCTCTTTCCGTCGAAAGTGTTAAGTCAAATGTCCGTAAAACTGTACTTGCCAGACATTATTAAAACAAAAAATGACATCTTTAACATCTCGATCTGACGTCTGGTTTCTGAGGAAAATGGACACCCACACTCAGAAAAAAAACACATATCTTCCTCCGGTGAAAAATTTCTCTATTTTCGATAATAGCAATTTCCCTTTTTTCAAATAAAATTTTCTTCAATTAGAATAAATTTTCGAAGAAATATATCTTCACTTCTAGGAAATGGAAATATTTCAATGTCTCTTCCCAGCGGTTAGCAATTGTCATACCTGATAACATCTGGCATGAAATCAGTTCTATTTTGCTTCGAAAATTCGGGCATGAGATCATAGCTGATTTCAGAATAAGCATTTGCATTTAAGCTTTCTAAAAACTTCCCTAAAATTGTCTAACCTCTGAATATTTTGTTTTGTTTCGATCTCAGACCTGAAGATATCCCTGAGTTTAGAAGCGAAGGCGTAATGCTATCAAACGTTTATGAGTATTTTCAGTTACCCCAAATATCCCTCAAAAGTATTTTTGATTTTGTTTCGTGTTCACACCTGAGCAACGGCTGAGATTAGAAGCGAAGTCGTAATGCCATCAAACAAGTTTGGGAAATTTTTTCAAAATAAAAATACAAAAATGCAAAGCTATCGACGCGTCATTTTTCATTCTCAAAACAAAAATTTTAAAATTTGAAAGAACAAAAAATTTGAATTATTTAGTGAAAAAGTTCTAAGAACTTTAATTCATTAAAACAATTCAAACAATGCTCATGATACCGAAGACGAACTGCAGCTCGGCTTCGGTAAATGATATATCTGCTATTTGTTTTCTCATTTGAATTTTCAGGCTTGGGACGACCTGATAGAAGGCCTGATATTTAAGCATTCACTCAGGCCTGAATTTTCGGAGGAATATTCTTAGGGATATTCAGGCCTGAGTTAACGCTATACTTTAGCAGGTATTCTGTAAGTATGACATTTATATGGGAAAAGGAAATCAAGAGGTGTGTTGAATACTCAGGCCTTACCATTACCCCTCAGGCCTGAGAGAATGTATTGATTCAGGCCTACTCTGACCGCTGGGTTATAATGACAAATATTTTTCTCGCACAAAAAAATTCTCATTTATACAGGAAAATTTTTTGGAAATGAAAAGTTTTTTCCCATATTTTGATAAAAAATTCACTATGAGAAGTATTTTCTTCGATAAAAACAAATGTTTTCTCAAAAATAAAGAGTCTTTTTCTCTAAAATCGAATTATTTTTATATATTTCTCTTTTTCATAGAAGGTTTTTATCATTTTTAGAGAATTTTTAGGATCGCATTTAGAGAAAAGTATTCTCTGAAGCAAGGTCAATACCATTTTTCAGTAAATATGATGCCATTTTTATCATATTCCGAGAAAATTTTTTCTATGTGCAATTTTATCTCAAATAAATTTCAATTTTAAAAAATTCTGTAAGCATCGATTCAATTTTTGGATTATCTTCGTTCAACTTCGGAATGATTTTCCTTGATTGTTGTCGAAAGAACTTTTAAAAGCATAGGGTCTATTTCAGTAACAAATACAAATGCTTGTCAATTTTCATCAAAATCGGTTCATCCGTTTTGACGTGAATGAGCCGAACAAAGTTGATTGAAGAAAGCGCCCTCTCACTGAAGTTTTATGAAATTTAAATAGTCTCAATTCTGTTGTAGAGTCAAGTTATTTCACGTACCAAATTTTAATAAAATCGGTCAAGTCATTTAGGAGTTATTGAGTCTTTAAAACGCACTACTTAAAGCGCCCCCTTACGGAAGTCTTTGGAATTTTTAAAGCATATGTTATCTTGGACGCAGTCGAACCTTCATTCCAAATTTAATTGAAATCCGTCCAGGTGTTTAGGAGTTATTATAGAGTGCCACGCCCACATATTTCCGCCCACTTTTTACCTATCTTTATCTTGGGTGCAGTTGAACCTTCATACCAAATTTTATTGAAATCGGTCCAGGAGTTTAGGAGTTATTGAGTCTTAAAAATGCACTACTTAAAGCGCCCTCTTGCGGAAGTCTTTGGAACTTTTTATAGCCTATGTTTTATTTTGGGAGCAGTTGAACCTTCATGCCAAATTTCATTGAAATCGGTCCAGGCGTTTAGAAGTTATTATATAGTGCCACGCCCACATACTTCCGCCCATTTAAACTATCCTATCTCTTAAGTTGGATCGAACTGCACATGGTGTGCGAATTTTATTATAATCGGTTAAGTGGTTTAGGAGTCCATTGTGGACAAACATTGTGACACGAGATTTATATATATTAAGATAAAGTCAACTCCGTACTCGTGAGTGAAACCTCTAGCTTCCATTCTAGCCTTATATCGTTCTTTATTGCCATCGGTACGGAAATTTATCTTATAGACCCATTTATGTCAATTTCCTTTTGGCCTACTGCTAATTTCACTAGAATCCTTGTTTTATTTTTGCCTAAAGAGTCCATTTCATTCTTCATAGCAGATATGCACTCGTCCTTGTCTTTTGACAGCATACTCTGTTTGAACTTTTTCGGTTCTTCTAACTTGTGATGAAAAACTATAGAATTAGCTGAATTACTTTTGGATTTATCATTATCACCGTCCCTTTTTCGACGCAAGCAACTATCGAGAATATTTTCAGTACTTATCTGCGAATGGTCTGACGCTTCGGTATTTTAAAGGCTCCGATCGTTTTGCTGGTGCTTCTTGCTCGCTTTTAAAAAAATATCTTCATCATCAAGTGATCTAATGTACTCACCTAAATTGTGTGCGTTTTCATCAAAAGAAACTTCTATTCTTACGTTAGCGATTTCAGGCGGGATTTTATTGACAAGATCTTCTTTTTTGTCAATAAAATTTACTTCACGATTGAAGTGATTTTGCTGACTGATTTGGCTTCTAGTTTCCTTTGTTTCTCTTTTGGAACTTATACATATACCGTACATTCAAATGATTTAAAGACGCTGATCACTGCTTTTTTTGTTGTACCAAAGCTCTTAAGGAGTTTTTTCTGACACTGTACTCCATCCTGAGCGGTTGATTGCGAAAACTGCTTCGGCCCAAAACTGGAAGTTCATTCTGCAGATATGGACCATAATTCTTGCTGATTCCCCTATCATTATGTTTTACCTCAGCAGATCCATTTTATTCTGAAGATTTTATTCTGTTCCGCGACACGCTTCGCATTTAATTCTTTGTCAAGGTACGATATGCTGTTTCTTTTAGAAAACTTCGCACATAACTCTAATTTTGATTAGCAAGTTTCTCGGGCCGCATCCTTCAGCGGATCCATAAGCTTCTAAGAACATAACAGTGAGGTTTCCGCATCGTTTTCCAGTTGACACCGATTCATCATCAGAAACTCGGTTAAGCTTAATAGAATTGCTAATTCTTTCGATCAGTAATGCTTGATCCAATCCGTAATTCTGAGAAAATAAGTTGGTCTCAATTTTAGGAACATACATTACTTCGGCAAGATAGCCTTTCTGCCATTTTTCTCCATCGAAACACTTTATATTAATGGTACCTATTCCATTGCCCTTTATAACACCTTTGGCAATCTAAACTGACTTTGTAATGGCAGTTAAATCTCTCAATCAATCACGTCTATTGGTCATGTGGTGGCTTGCTATCGAAACCCAAAATGCAACTTTTTTTGTCATTGTTATTTCATGTTTATAAGCACCGTGGCTATCATTTATACCAAAGCTTTTCGTAAGGTTAGGGCAGTTCCACCTCCAATAACCATCATCACCGCAAGCAAAGCAACGATTTTTCTTTTTCGTTATAAAGTTATGATTTAACAGTTGTTTTTGATTTTTAGCTTCATTCCTTGCTGCTAAAGCCTCAGTAACTCCTCTTGCTATCAAATAAATGATCCTCTTGAATCATTAAACGTGCTCGTAAATTGGCCAACGAGCGATGACTTTTCGACGCAGTTTCCCATGCGCTACTGAATGCGCTTTACTTTGAAGGAAGTGACAAAATTATTTTCGTTGTGATCATATTCTCCGAAATATTTTCTTTCAGGCTCCTTAGCTGCTCAACAAACTCCTCCAAGCAAGCTATGAATGTAATCATGTCCTCTGTTGGCTCCTTTGAAAAATTTAAGAACATTTCGTGCAGTAAAATTAAACTGATCTCATTCTTCTTGTCAAAAACTGCATACAATTTATATCACATACCTTTATCTGAGTCACAATTAACCAAATGTGTTATTTGAGTCTTACCAACAGTTATTCCAATCAGTTGTTGCGCCTTTGCATCGCATTTGCACCTTTCCTTGATTTTTTTTTCATCTGATGTTACACTTTGTTGCCTGAAACTACATCATACACGTATGCAGAAATAAGGGAAATCTTCAGTTAAATTTTCAAGCTGCCCATATCAGTATACTTACTTTAACCTCAAATCTTACTTACTAACGATCTTCAAATCATGCGTCATGTCTTTCGTCTTTTAAATAAATTTAAATTAAAAAAAAACTAGAAAGGTATATCTTCGACTTGGCCGAAGTTAAAATACCCCCACGGCTGATTCGTAAGTGTAAAACAATCTTCAAGATGTGCTTTTTTATAAAGTTTTCAATCTGGGGTTGTATGGGAAGTGGGCGTGTTCGTGAATGGATGACGCCCATTTTTCTAACATGTCTTATTTTTGATATAAAATGAATTAATACCTATTTTTATTTTTGTAGCTCCAACAGAAACCTCTTTATATAGATTTCAATTTTAGGTTTGTATGGGAGGAGGGCGTGTTAGTGGGTGGATGACGCCCATTTTTCTAAAACACTTTAGTTTTGACATAAAATGAATAAATATCAAATGTTATTTTTGTAGCTTTGATAAAACCCTATTTATATAGTTTTCAATTTTGGGGTTATATGGGAGGTGGGTGTGTTCGTCGGTGGATGACGCCCATTTTTCTAACACACCTAAGTTTTAATATCAAATGAATAAATACCTAATTTTGTGTATTTAGCTTCCACAGAAGTCTTTTTATATAGTTTTCAATTTTGGGGTTATATGGGAGGTGGGCGTTTAAGTTTGTGGATAACGCCCATTTTTCTTACACACCTCAGTTTTGACATAGAATACACAAATACCGAATTTCAGTATTGTAGCTTAAATATTAGCCTCTTTATAGAGTTTGCATTATTGAGGTTGTATGGGAGGTGGGCGTGGTTTTCATCCGATTTAGCCCATTCTCGAACTTGACCTTAGTTTTTTTAAAAAAAGCTTAAATATCGAATTTCATTACGATAGCTTCAAAATTACGGCTGTAATCGTGTCGACAGACAGACGGACAGACGGACAGACGGACAGACGGACAGACGGACAGACAGACGGACATGGCTAAATCAACTCGGGTGGTGATGCTGATCAAGAATATATATACTTTTCTATACCTACCACGCCTCCTTCTGGGCGTTACACACGTCGTGACAAAATTAATATACCCCTTACGCAGTACGCGTGGGGGTATAAATATCAGGAATGTTTTGAAATTCACCTCGAAAGTGAATCGGCTATATTATTCATTTCCGATTCCGATGTAAAAAGGTGGTCTAGATTCAGATCGGTAAGCAATTAATGCAATCAGATTAGAACATGTATTCGAACATTTTTTGTACCCGAACACTTATGTCAACAACTTATGTCAAATATTTCATTTTAGATTATTAAAAAAATGTTTTTATATGTATTCTGCTTACATATAATAATGAAATGTAATGCTTATATATTAATGTTTTGTGTCGACAGTTTATAAACTTTTGTTATTTCATTATAGATTTATTTAATTTTGCTCAAAATGCCAAAAAAGAATACGGATTTCCGGTCTTCACTTGGATTGGACCTTTTCCAACTTTAATTCTAGCTGATCCGGTAACTGCCCAAGATATTCTGACATCGCCACATTGTGTTAATAAAGCTAAACTATACGAACCAATAGTAGATGTGCTCGGAGATGGATTGATTACTTTGGCAAGTAAGTGTGTCGATATTCACTATCTCTGCTAACAAAGCAGTAATTATATTTATACACTTATCAGATCCCGAATGGTCACTGCATCGAAAGTTATTGAATCCAGCCTTTGGTCCAGCAAATCTTCGCAGTTTTGTGCCCATTTTTAATGAAAAAACTAAAGATTTTCTCAAGGATTTCGAAGTTTCATATGGAGGAGGACCAATTAGTATATTGCCAGCCATTCTGAGACTCACAATAAACATGGCTTTGCGTAAGTAGTTATGGTACAACCTTAAATAGTATTGAAATAAGCAGATTAACAATGCTATCATTTCAGAAACAACAATGGGTCTTAAAAATTTCGATGACAATAATTCTTTTGAAGAAACAGAGGAGAGATTGTTTAAATATTATCATTAGTATGAAATTTATCACTATGATATTATAAAATTCAAAAATTTTTTTCAACCAGTTTTGCAGAAAAGATGATGGCTTTCATTGTTATGCCATGGTTGCGATTGGATATCGTACAGAAACTTTTACCCAGCTTAAGGCAATACAAAATTAATAAAAGAGGACTAAAGGCATTTTTCACAAATGTACTTATGTTATAGGCTAAGTCAAATATGTTACCAACTAGGCTAGGACCATGTTTCAATAATATCACAGTTACATTTAAAAATAGTGCTTCCAATCAGAAGTATAGTAGACTTAACAAAACTACCTTGACAGCATATTAAGTATTTCGCTCACAGACTGAACTACATTGTTATTAAACATGGGCTAGATCTAGTACATATTTGAAAATAATTTGTAATCAGCATAATGAATATTTT
This sequence comes from Tetanocera ferruginea, assembly GCA_958299015.1. Classification (NCBI taxonomy): domain Eukaryota; kingdom Metazoa; phylum Arthropoda; class Insecta; order Diptera; family Sciomyzidae; genus Tetanocera; species Tetanocera ferruginea. The sequence continues at coordinate 147,311,802 of OY282640.1, read as the reverse complement.
ATTTTTCAGTTAATTCGTAAAAAATTGGAAATTTTGTCCGCAACTGGTGCAGTAGCAATAACGTTTACGAATAAAAAAGATGAAGACCACGATTTAGAACAGAAACAAGTATTTAATTTTGTTGATATGGTCATAGAATTATTAAGAAGTGGAAAATTTACGCCTAAGGATGTTGAGGATCACTCTAACCATATTGTTGCTGGGGTGGGTGAAAATGATTTTACGAAATTTTTAAGTAACCCCAATTTTTTTATTTCTTGAAAACAAAGGCTTTCGAAACAACCGCCACCACAATTGCACATGTTTTGATTTTACTTGCCATACATCCACAACAACAACAAATTGTTTTCGAAGAGCTCTTCGCACTGTATGACAATCGTGACGATGTGACCGTTACCGATGAAGATTTACAGCGTTTGGTATATTTGGAAATGGTGATCAATGAAACAATGCGGTTGATACCGACAGTACCAATAGTAGGCCGAACACCATCAACTGATGTTAAACTTTCAAGTGGCATTGTATTGCCACCAGGCATTCAGGTCATTATCTCTTTATTCCATTTACATCGCAACGAAAGTATCTGGGGTCAAAATGCCTCGGTATTCAATCCAGAAAATTTTTTGCCAGAAAATCTAAGGGATAAACATCCATATGCATTCATTCCCTTTACTAAGGGAATACGTACATGTATAGGTAAAATTGTAAATAAGATTATTTTATCTTATGCTTCTAACAATGTTGATTTCGTTAAAGGCAATCGTTATGGTATGATTGCGACAAAAGTTGCACTGGCCATACTTCTGCGCAAATATCGCTTTACCGCGACTGGTAAATTTGATGAATTTCGTTATGCAACAGGAATCAGTATGAGACTTGTCAATCCACCATTGGTGACATTTCATTTGAGGGAAAAATAGTTACCTATTTGGTAACTATAATTCTCATCGCATCTCATCGTACAAATTTATCAACATGCAACTAAGATCAAGGACTTCTATACAAGACTATGCAAGCAAACACTTCGCAATTTGAGTTTTAAGAATGCGATTTAAGAAAATGCTATTCCTTAAAGGCTGAAAAGGTGCACCCTTTCATCCAAGAAAACAAATAAACACAATCTTTTCAAAAAGTTATTTTATATAGGTACTGTTAGTGTTTGGGCTTATCTCCATGGTTTCAAGCTCATGATCTGTATTTGCTGAAATCAGCAAGGTTTTATTTATTATGAGCTGTTACCTAACGAAAAAATCACAGAAGATTGCCACCGACTAAAATTGATGCATTTGAGCAAAGCATAAAAGGAAAAACGGTCATAATTCCAACAAAAACATGACATAGATAGTTTTCAGTACTACAAAGCTCGACCACATGTGGCAAGGGTAGTCATAACATACTTGGAAATACTGAAATGGGATGTCCCTTATACACCCGCAGTATTCAGCCATTCTGACTATTCCTTGTTTCGATTGATGGCTGAGCAGCACTTATTTTCTTAAGAAGATGACAACAAATGGATCGCTTCGGTTGTATCCTTGAAAAATCCGTAAATTGCCAGAGAGATGTGGAAATGTAATGACTATAGTAATGACTAATGACATCGATAGCTAACGATGAACAATACTTAAAATAAAATACATTGTACCAATTTTTCACAATAAATCCAAACTTTAGCAAAAAAACTACGTGGTTTTTAATGTATACTCCAATATAATTTTTCAATTATACATAGGTTATAGTATGGTGGCAAATGCCGGATGGAAGCTGTGAAGGAATCAGTAAAGAGTACGGGTAAGGTCAGACAAACGATTTTCAGAAGATTGTTTAAAAAATCGGGTGAAGCATTCATCATTCTTAATAATTTGGAGCAGTGTAACCGAGGAAGGTCCAGGTCCCATATATTATGTTGAGAGTACAATGAACAGCAGTCAATACATATACAGTGGTGGCCAAAATAATAAGAGCGTGTCAACATATTTTATGTATATCGTTGTTTTGATATTTTCATAGCATACCTTTAGGTGAATCAAGCTGGAAAATCTTTGTTATATTCATTCTATTCTATTCATTCTATAAAATTTTACAATATTTTAGTACAAAACTATTTTCGCACCATTAAGCAAAATTGTCATTACTTTTGTTCGCAGACGTCAAGTTATCAGTGGATATAATAATAAGAGTGCGAAAGTAATTTGAATATATTTGGGTGTGAAAAAATTTTAAAAAATAATTTACAATGCAGGCTGTTTTTTGTAATTATTTCTGAAGTGTCGGAGATAGCACTGTTCTGAAGAAGAAAAGAGATTGATACTTCAAATGCATAGTAGAGGCGAAACATACAAATTTATTTCAACTGCTCTTAACCGGATACCATGTGTTATTGCGAAGGTACTCAAGGATAAGAATTCAAGGACAAAAAAGCTGAAACCAGAGGATGTCCAAAAAAAACCACACCGTTACTGAATAAACGCATAGTAAGAGAAACTCCTAAGGATTCATTTACCACATCATCGGCCATTAAAAAAAACTTGTCATTGGACATTAGGTCTAGAACGATCCACTAACGCTTGCAAAAAAATAATTTACACAGACGAATAGCAAGAAAGGTTTCTTTACTAAGCGTTAAGAACATCAAGCGACGGATTTAATTTGCTAATACCAGCCAAGTTTTTAGTAATAGAAGAAATTGAAGAAATATTCTATACACCGATGAAACAAAAATAAATTTATTTAGTTCGGATGGTAGGACATTTGTAGAAAGAGGCAGGAACCAAGAACTAAATCCTAGAAACGCAATTAAAAAGACTAAACACGGAGGTGGAAACATCAAAGTTTGGGGATAGTTTTCCTATCGTGGAGTTAGTCAAATTTATTGAAAGAAAGAAGAAAATATGAACAAGGAATTTTTCCTGGAAATTTTGCAAAATGTCGTGCTGCCTTATGCGCAGGATATTAGGCTTTTGGTATGGACTTTCCAACAGGACAACTACCCCAAACACACCGCTAAAGTGGTAACTAGGTGGTTTCAGCAACATAACATTGATGTCTTGTCAGGCCTTCCATGATCCAAAATGAGCTCACAATAAAATAATTCTCATTTTTCCATGGGCAGGCAATTCGCCGAACATCAATCCCATTTGGACCTGTTGGGCTCTCCTTAAATTAAAAGCATATGATCGCACGAATTCGATTTTAGACCTTACGACATAACGTTTTTCGATGACAAACAGTTAATTCATTTTTGTATCAAACCAAAACAAATTCTCCTGAAAAGCGCTATAAACGATGATAAAAAATCAAAAAATGAAAAATTATACATAGAAATTATACCATTTAAAATTAAAAGAAAACATAGAATGTATTTCAACTAATTTGGAATATTTGAAAGCCAATAAAAATTCTATTCACCGTAAATTCCATTAATATCAAAATTGAAACAAAATATGATTAAAGGTTAAAATAAAAACTGATATTGAATTCATTTGAATAAACTTTTTTAAATAATTTTTTATGTGCATTCAAAACTTCATTAATTTTGTCTTTTTAATAACCTTCATATGAAATTTATCGACCATGCGAGCATGTGTGGTCAGAACTTACGCTCAATTAAGCGCATTACTTATTATACATATTAAAAATATCAATTTAAAATCGTTACCAATTATAAAATAAAAAATTATATTTTTATTTTAAGTAAATGTTTTTATCTACATACTAACCTGAATCTGGAGTCAACAGACAGATACTGGTTTCTAATTTTCATACATTTTTCAAATACTCAAAAACGCACTGAAAACAGTAAGAAATATCAGGAATCTGTCTTATTATTTTGAGAAGTTTACTGACTATCACTTAGGTGATAGATAGGTGTGATCGTTAAAACTTTCATGCATTTTTGTAGAATTTATTAAAGTTTTGCCATTTTGATGACGTCACCTTATATGAAATATAGCCAAAGCTTACATTCGATTTGGTCAAATCTTATACTAGTAGTACCAACATATTACAAATGTAAAGTCCCCGCTTACACACGTCAAGACTTGAGCTTGGAGGGGAGATAAGCAAAATGAAAGCGGAGAGAAACTGACTTGAACGTTCACTTAATTTAATTTTAAAGTTATTCAAAATTAATTTTAAATAATTTATAGATTGTTTGAATTGGCCACCACAACGCCTGACCTAATTCGATCGAGAACTTGAGTAATATATTGAAAAAAAATGTATATTGAAAATCCGCCGCTTAATTACGTGGATGAGCTCTTACTGTATCTCTTAGGGAATGGTCGAGAATTAATATCCAAACTTGAGAAAACTTAATTAATAGTAAACCTAAAACCATCCAGCTGGTGCTTAAGCAAAAGCAAATTCAATAATTGGAAAATTTAAAAAATTTTGTTTTTAAATTTAAAAATGCCATGAAAAGTACAAAGGTAACATGAAACATTCATAATTTTAGTGAATGAAATTCATAAAATGCATGTACAAATACGCGGAAATCATGAGATAAGTCACAAGTACAGTTCATGAGACAAGTGACAAATATGCTCTATCTTTGTTTGAAAGTTTATGGGTTAAGGTATTTTTTTAAGGTAAAGGTTAAGAGGTCGTTCTTATCGAATTTTTCCTAAATATTAGGTTTTTCGAAGAATTTTCATATTTCAAACATAATTTGGTCAATAACAGACATTTGCTTAGTCTTTGAGTAATTTTTTCGAAAAAGCAATGTCCAAACATTTCTTTAATGTACTTACATAAATCAGAAATTTTGCCAATTTTTTTGGTCATTTGGGTAACATATTTTTAAACTATTCGTGAAATTTCCAAAAATTTTTTTTTAAAACGCTTCATTAGTTTATATATATGGATGTATGGAAACATTTTTTCCAATTTGAAAAAAAAAAAATCTGGATTGAACTCATAACCTGACCTGACTGAGATTATGTAAGTTAGTCAAAAATTATAAATTAAAACCAATCACATACTACATCATAATTCATAAAAGTGCTGGTACAAGAGTTAAAAAAAAGATTGGAGGAAATTATTTTTTTAGTTGAGAATAGCTTTTGAAGTTATCATTAATTTAAGAATTAATTATTTTTCTTTTAAAAAAAAAAAGGCATTGTATAAAAATCTGAATTTTCATGAATAGTTGTGTGAATCACTGTTATCTTTAAATTGTTAGTGTGCGCTCTGAGTAACAAATTTGGAAATTAATTTAAAACCAAATAATAATTAATTAAACAGACTAAAAGAAAAAAGTCAAAATTCAACGAAACGCAAAATTTAATAAATCACAACAAATTCAGTAAAAAAAAACGTCAGGCTATAATAAAAATAATGACTAACATTAAAACCAAATAAGTTTTAATTACACCAGATAACTATAAATTGTTTGACAACCACCAACAATGAATTTAGTTCAAAATTTTAACCCGTTAATAACGTTCGTTGGTGTTGATGTTAGAAAAATGTTGGTGTTAAAAATTTTAATTGGACTTGTATTTTGCTTGTGGATTTCATTTTTGTGGAGTCGTCGAAAGTTTTATATGTTGTCGTTAAAGGTTCCAGGACCCATCGGACTGCCTTTTTTTGGAGTTCTATATAAAATTAGAACACTGGAAGGTAGTATACAACAACACTCACACTTCAAAAAGTAAAATTTGATACAATAAAATAAATGAATTCATAAAAAACACTATTACTTATAAAAATGTACATTAAACTGTACATTAAGTAATAAAAATAACAAAATGAAATTAAGTCAGTTTGACCCTATAAAATAAAAAAATTCAAAATTTATTCAGTGTAGGCTTAAAAAATATGTAGCTCCAGTTCTCGATAAATTTTGTGGAAACATTTAATAGCACACACAACACAATTCAATCATAAGAAGCTCAATCAAAGTCCTTTAAAGGATTAAATGGCTGTTTGGAGTCTCCCATAGACGATACTGTTCTTATTGGTATCGATTGTTGAAAACCCGTTTCAAGAAGACATTTTCAAAAATTTGAGTGGAATTCGCAAATCTTAAAAAAGGATTCGAGAAGAATTTTGGCTACATCTTTTAATGACGATAACGTCGGTGAGCCTAAGTGTTTAAATCTATATCTAAGTATGGTGGTAATTGTGAAAAGAAGAAGCTTCTGGGTTTCTTGGACTCCAAGTTCCTTGCACTTCCTTTGGTTGTCATCCGTGGGCTCTTCGGAGGCGTGCCAGAATACACGAAGTATATTTTTCACATGATATATCTCAGATGATTCTCAAGATTTTGCATGTTGCCGTTTCTTGACATCTACGGTTTACTGCTTGCTTAGATCTGGTTTCGAGGTTTATTACAACACCCTAGTGAAATAGTTACGTGTTCTATGAGCTTTGATCCCACCCTCCTTTGCTACTCCGTCTGCCATCTCGTTTCCGTCAATGCTCCCGTAGACTTAGAACCCAGCAGATGCGCACTTTCTTTGAAATGCTCAATGCATCTAGTTCAATGCATTCTAGTACGTTTTTGCTCACTAGGACACTTCTGGACTTGACAAATTCAGAGCAGATGCATTTGATCGCCGCTTGGTTATCAACGAAAATTTTAATTAAAGAGTGATAAGTGTTGTCGGAAAACGACTTCTTACGTCACGTCCCAACCATCATCTATAATCTGTTCTCTATTGCTCACTAAAGTTAGGTCAATTATCTCTTGCCTGATCCTTTTCTGAAAGGTTTGCCAATTGTCATTATTACATAGAATAAGATCTGTGGAAAGGAAAAATTCTTAAATAGGCTCACCCCTTTTATTAAAGCCGGCACTGTCTCACAGTGAGTGATGAGCGTTAGCATCGCAACCAACTACTAGAAATGTCCTGCTCGTCAGCGTGGTTTGCCAACTTACGGACTATTTGCACTGGTGGGTTCGACATTGCATAGGGAATGTACGCGGAGCAAAGAATAAGGTGTGTCGCCCCTGCATCCACGCTTGTATGTCGCCATTGCTGAATCTAGGGAGAAAAATATATTAATAGATTTTTCGCGGTATGTATGCTTAAAGGGTCCAAACATAAAATGGTTTCGAGAGCTTTCATTGGAGTAATGCACAACGCAGCCTGCCTCTTAGTCTTTTCCAAATTTTTGAGGTATGTTCAATAGTACTCATATGTCGGCCACAACACGATGACTCCGTAGAGCAGTATTAGACGAACTACCGTTGCGTAGAGAGGAATTGCACCAGAGTGAATGAAAGGCAAAAAAATCTGCCCAGCATCTTCTTGGATGCGTATAGCACATTGACGCCTTTCCTCAGCCCTTCCTTAACATCGAGTCTCAATGCTAGTTTGATGTACAGGACAACTCCCAGATATTTCATGAGTTTTTAAAAGGAGTCGAGTCGTGTCGTGTTTTCTTGGTGGTATCTTGTATTTATTTGTAAGCAAAACCAGATCCGATTTCTCTGCGTTGATACTTAAACTGACTGAGATGTTACATCCAAACGTCTGCCTTGCTAAACAGCTTAATTTCGAAAGGCGTTTTGTTAACAAAGTTGTTAACTTTGGAGCTCTTCCTTCAAAGTTTTCGTATAGTTCGTTGATTACTAGATTTCATAGTACGGATGAGAGAACTCCTCAATGGGATGTCTCCCAGATCACTTCTCTTACAATTTTTGTGGATCACAACTTAGCTATCTTTGGCTGGGTTGACTATCCAAAAGTCAATTGCTGTTGGTGCGTCTAAAGCATGTAATTCATTTAGGAAAGTTTCAGTTGAATGTACCAGAGACGTATGAAAGTACACTGAATGCAAATTCTTTGTGAAGGATCGCTTTTTTTACATGTAGTACTAGGCAGTGTAGTGCTGTTTCGACTGATTTTCCTTTCGTATATGCGTGCTGGTTGGTTACTAGCAGCAGACGGTTCTTGCCCTTCTTTATATGCAATTCTACCACCTTCTCAATTGTTTTGAATAGAAAGATTGTTAGGCTTAGCGTATACGAACTTTGTGCAAACGTTTTTAACGCCTAGAAATAATTGAGTCCCAGTATAGAAAAGTATATAAATTCTAGATCACCCGTCGGTATGTTCACATGTCACATGAATGCATTTTTTTCTATTATTTAAATTATTTAATTTTTTTTCGTTACAGATATATTATATTTCACAGCAGATTTGCAGAAAAAGTACGTATCGCCAATATTAACGTGGGTAGGAACTATTCCTCTCTTTTGTGTATGTGACCCTCAAACTGTTCAGGATATTCTGACATCACCACATTGCGTTAATAAAGCAACATTATACGACATAATCAGTGATGCCGTTGGCAACGGATTACTTACATTGGCAAGTATGAGTGCCGATGCTCGTTATCACTTTATTCAGAAAAACATTTAATATATTTCTATATGTTACAGATCCTGAATGGTCATTGCACCGTAAGCTGTTAAATCCTGCATTTAGCATTGAAAATCTTCGGACTTTTGTACCCATTTTTAATGAGAAAACTAAAGATATTGCCAAAAATTTTGAAGTTTCCTCGGAAGGAACATCATTTAATATGTTACCAATCATGCAGAGACTCACAATGAGCATGGCGCTACGTAAGTACACATATTTTAAAAGGAGTGGATATATAAAACTGCAGCATGATTTCAGGAACAACAATGGGTCTTAAAAAAAATAGTGAAAGCATTTCAAGCGACGATACAGAGGAAAGATTATTTGGATATTATCATTAGTATGAAAATCAACCTGATGAAGGTTCAAAATTTAAACTTTTTGAAACAGTTTTTCAGAAAAGATCGTAACTTTTGTTATAATGCCATGGTTGCGCTTGGATTTCGTACAGAAACTCTTACCTAGCCTAAGAACACATACAACCAGCAAAAGAGAACTGAGGAAATTTTATATAAATGTAATATCAAAAATTTTATTGAATCAGATTGAAAACTTGCTAGGACCATAACAATATAACAAGGCAAGCACGTTTTAAAATGGTCATTCAAATGGAACTTTTGTGAAAATGAATAAAACGAATATGTGCTTACATATTTCCTTCACAAACGTGCCTAAATTGTTATCGTTGATGGACTAGAACTAGTTTTTCAAAAAGTTTTTTAAGTTAAGTTATTCAACAGTATAGCATCTTAACATTACAGTTAATACGCGAAAAATTGGAGCTCACTTCAACAACTAAAATAACAGCAAACACGTTGACAACTACCAAAGATGGAGAAGAGAATTTTGAGAAGAGACAAAAACATATTTTTATTGATACAGCTATAGAATTAATGAGAAATGGCAAATTTACTGCTGAAAACGTTGAAGACCATTCTAACCACATTGTTGCTGGGGTGGGTGAAAATTGTTTTAACTTAATCTTTCTATTTCAACTTTTTTGAATACATAGGCCTTTGACACCACTGCAACAACGATTTCAAACGCTTTAATCTTGCTAGCCATGAATCCACAATATCAAGAAATTGCATTCGAAGAGCTCTCTTCACTTTATGCCAATCGCGATGACATCACCATCACTTATGAAGACTTACAGAGTTTGGTCTATTTGGAAATGGTGATCAATGAAACAATGCGTTTGATACCGACAGTTCCATTTATAGTTCGAAAATCATCGAGTGATGTGAAACTGTCTAGTGGTATTGTACTGCCACAAGGCATTCAAGTGATTATCTCTTTATTTGATTTGCATCGCGATAAAAGTGTCTGGGGTCCAAATGCATTAATCTTTGATCCAGAAAATTTTCTACCAGAACATATAAGGGATAAGCATCCATATGCATTCATTCCATTTACGAAGGGCATTCGGAACTGCATAGGTAAATATGTGATAAAATAACATACATGTTATACATTTAACAACTTCTTTGTTTTTCCTTTGCGTCTGTCTTAGGTTGGCGTTATGGCTTGAATGCGACAAAAATTGTTCTGGCCATACTCCTGCGAAAATATCGCTTTACCACAACTAGTAAATTTGAAGATTTACGATATGAACCGGCAGTCACCACGAGACTTATTGATCCACCATTGCTGAAGGTGCAGAAGAGAGAAAAATAGTAACGCAGCTAATTTCTTAGAATTCTCGAAATTCAAAACGTATCTTAATTTATGATTTTATCATCGTAAGACTTGGTTCAATTGACTGTTTTACAGAACGTATCCTCCTTGGCAGTCAAGTTAAAACTGACCACATCAAATACCAACCAAATATTATAGTATAGAAAAATTACATGCTTAATTTATTTTTTAATTGATTCATTTTATATATGTAACTATTTATTCAAATATATTAAGATCGATTTCTAAAGAAAATTGTTCTTTACTACATAGGGTATCCGGAGTGGGAGTGTATATATTTACGGAGCTGAAAGGAGAGGTTAGAAGTTGAGCCAAAAATCCCATCGAAGCATAGGATTGTAACTCGCCTTAGAAGTTACAGAATAAATTATTATTGCATGCCTTTGATTCAAATTATTGTTTCCAGCAGATAATATAGATCCTCAGTGATCTGGAGGACATAAAATTATACGGTTAAGTCTACGAAATTTCTTCATTTAACGCAATTTTCTCAACATTTTTATGATAAATCAAAATCGTGTTTATTAAATTAATTATTATTAATTTAATTTCCTTTTCAATACCTACAAAATCGTAAGCATATCTTAAAAACTTAAGAAGTTGAACTCAAAACTAAAGGTAGTAAAGTGGTTTTTAAACACAACCGTTCAAACACCGATCGTTTTCTGATCGTTAAAATTAAGCAGTTTTTCCATTCCATAAAAAAATCTTCACAAAAAATATCCCAACAATGTTGTAAGGCATTTTACCAAGTCCTTTAAAGTTTCATGCTTATCAAGCAAACATCGTTGATAACATGATCAATTATAAGTCTAAAGATTTAATTCGAAATAAATTTCTGAATTTATTTCAAAAACTGACAAATAACATATCGCATTCAATTGCTTTTATAGAAACAAATACATTAATGTCGCTTAAAATATTACAATTGGTTAAGCAAATTAGTTTTCATTTTTCCCTCTTGTGCAATTTTAACAATGGTGCATTGATAAATCTTAAGCTGATGATCGGTTCATAGCGTAAATCCTCAAACTTACTAGTTGTGGTAAAACGATATTTACGTAGTAGAATGGCCAGTACAATTTTTGTTGCGTTCATACCATAACGGTAACCTTTAACAAAATGGATACTCATAATAAAACAATGTAAAGAGTGATATTAAAAATTCACCATAGATTTACCTATGCAGCTGCGAATGCCCTTAGTAAAAGGAATGAATGCATATGGATGCTTGTCCTTCATGTTCTCTGGTATAAAATTTTCCGGATTGAAGACCAAAGCATTTGGACCCCAAATACTCTTATTGCGATGCAAATCAAATATATCGATAAGGATTTGAATGCCTGCTGGCAGTATTATACCACTCGATAAGCATACATCACTTTTGGCTGTTCTGCCTATTACTGGCACTGTAGGCACCAAACGCATTGTTTCATTGATCACCATTTCCAAATAGACCAAACGTTGTAAGTTTTCATCCGTAACAGTCACATTATCACGATCGTCATATAGTGCGTGGATCTCTTCGAAAGCAATTTCTTGATAATGTGGATTCATGGCAAGCATGATCAAAGTGTGTGTTATTGTTGTAGCGGTAGTTTCAAAAGCCTACGCATGAAAAAAGTTAAAAAAAACGATATATTACACTGTTAACATTATTTCTACTCACCCCACCAACAATATTGCTTGCATGATCCTCTACTTCCTTGGCCGTAAATTCACCACTTCTCAATAAGTCTATAGCTATATCTATAAAAATATTTTTTTGTCTCTTTAGTAAATTATTATCTCCAACTTTCGTTTTTTCTCGAAATTTTATTTTAGTTGCATCAGTGACTGATGATAGCTGCAATTTTTCATGTATTAACTGAAATAAAATTGTTTTAATAAGCTTTGAAATCTTTAAAACGCTGAATTGTTAGAATTTTGTAGAAAATGTACATTTTGGAAAAATTTCCGCAGTTCTGCTTTGCTGGTTGTATATTTTTTGAAGCTGGGCAAAAATTTCTGTATGAATTTCAAGCTCAACCATGGCATAAGTATTAAAATCATGATCCTATCTGCAAGACTACATTTAATAATAGTTCAATAATTACTGCACAAAAATTGATTTTGCTGGTTTACATACTAATAATAATATCCGAACAATTTTTCCTCTGTTTTGTTGTCATATGAGTTGGTTTTATTCACAGATTTAAGACCCATGGTTGTTTCTGAAATAATCACGTGATATATGCACATATGTATCTTTTCTTCTTTATATCCACTTTAATACATAGAAACTTACGCAAAGCAATGTTCATTGAGAGCCTCTGCATGACTGGTAACATATTTATTGATTCTCCTTCGTAAGAAACTTCAAAATCTCTGATGAAAGCTTTAGTTTTTTCATTAAAAATGGGCACAAAACTGCGAAGATTCTCATGGCTGAAAGATGGATTCAATAATTTTCTATGTGCCGACCATTTGGGATCTATAACATAATTAATCATTTTTAAATATTTTTGAAAATTAATGTAAAATAAATATATATATCACACATACACTTACTGCTCAAAGTAATCAATCCATTTCCGAATATATTGCGCAATGGCGCATAAAAGGAAGCTCTGTTAACGCAATGTGGTGATGTTAAAATATCTTGAGCATTTTGAGGATCCATGAGAATAAATGTCGGAAAAGGTCCCGCCCAAGAGAATATGGGAAATACGTACTTTTCTTGCAATTCTTGTGCGTACAAATATATTCCTTAAAAAATGAAAATAGAGGAGTTAGTTTAATTTAATATTTTAAAGCAAATTTAAAAATCTGTGCAGTGTCCTATATTTAAGAAAGCAGAATCTAAAATCTTCTGACAGAGAAGAGGACAGTCATGGCTAAGATGGATTGCCTTAACCGCGCTTGATGAAACAAATTGGAGAATAGACATGCAGAGGCGCCTGGTAAGACTCTCGAGACCTGATGAAGTCGGTCATAACCCGACCACGATTTTTAAAGGCCATCTTAGTAGGTAAGAGAAGCAAAAATTTGTTATTACCCTTACCTTTTTCCTCAAAAATTCAACTATATATTAATTTTGCGAATTTTCATTTGAACTGATTTTGTTTGCTCTAATCAATATGTGAGTATAGAATGAGAATTTAAATTAGTATAGCCTTCTAAGAAGTTTATTTATGGTTATTTATGTGTTCATATAATTTTTTTATTGAATGATTTAGTATTTATTTACCTTCCATAGATTTCATTTTATATAAAATTCCAATAAAAGGCAAGCCTATTGGTCCTGGCAGTTGTAACATTAACTTATAATACCTTCGACGTCTCCACAAAAATAAAGCCCACAAACATAACGCGAAACCTAGCAGAATTCTCAACACCGACATTTTTGTTTTTAAATGTAAACAAGAATCATTCACTTTGATCACTTTACTTTGAAACTTAATGCTTATTTTATGGAGTCTTTTGTATTTATACCCAGATATAATTTAATCGCTTATGTTTTTAAATATAAGAAAGACATAAGCTGTCATGGCTATTTTATTTAATTAATTGCGAACGTACAGTCGGTCATGTTAAACCGTTTCAACGAGTAACGTAATCGGTATTCTTCAATTTAAATTCTGACATCTCTTTTGAAACAAGAAATTCCAATTTATTTAATACACATCGTATAAAAATCATATCAGAAAAATACACATAAATGTTTTTAATACGCATTTACTTTAATTACTTTTGAACTCATTGCTTATTTGATTGTATGTTTCTTTTAAGTAATTTATTTATTTACAGAATAAAGATCAATCAACAACATATTTTCAGTATTGTTCCATGAATTTTTGAGCTCTTTTGGTGAGCTTCATAATTTCCCGTTTGTAGAAAGAAATCCTTATGCCGAAACACTACAGAAGGTGCTGTTTTACCGTCTCATCTTAAGTCTGACGACTTAACCTTAGATAACTATTAGATTAAAAACCTTATTTTTATGGGAGATTTTTAATTGCAATAAATTTTAGCTCCAAAAACGAAATTATCTTCTGTTAGGCCAAAGAAATAGGATTTCGAAGAGTTACCTGGCCTATTTACCGTAGTCCAATTGGAACCTTATTTTGTTCGAAATATTCTAAGATGATTTAAGATTATGTGGCAATTTTAATTTTCTATTTTATTTTATAAATCTTAAAAACACACACTTCAGTTCTTAGGTTGAACCATCTAACCGAAGCTAATTAACTTTTTGCAGGAAAACTCAGATGATCTTAAAAGTAATGTATGGTCACGTAAGTATAACGTGACTTAGGGTTAATCATACCTTTGCTTTGTCGTCATCATCCTCAGTGGGCCATCCTGACCGAGTTTCATTTTTGAGATCAAAATCACCATAGCAGAATCTGTGGAAATAGTTGTGTCACTGACGAAGTGCTTGTTGAGCATCGGTACCGTAAATTTTACGCAATTTTTCACAAACTTGCCACGCATTCTTCACATAACGTAACTTGAACATTAAAATATGGCGAAAATTCTCAATTTGTGTCTGTTGCAAAACACAATATGACTTTTTACTCATTCCAATATTATATCTAATTCAATATATTTATTGAATACATCGTGTAGGGTACTTGAACTGTCAACCTTAAATTTAATAGCAGACTTTATAAGTAAAATACTCAAAAATAGGTGATAACCAGGGCTGCCACTCTCAAACATTTTTTTCTACCAAATTTCATCCAAAAATTTACCAAAATGAAAAAGAATTTACCAAACACAAAAACATTTTATTTTTGAGTTAAAGAAACAATAGTTTTATACATATTTTTTAATTTAATTAACATTTATTATACGCTTGAAGATTTTTTCATCGCTTCTCACATTGGTCGCCTTCTTTCTAGTAACATATCTAAACAGAAATAACATATTCGCTTAGAATATAAATTTTAAGAAAATCAATTTATTAAAAATAAAAACTTACTTATCCATCTTAGCCATGATACAAAAAATACAGATAGCATTGACAGCTGCTTATTTTCTCTTTAGAAGGGAACTGGCTGCTGTCAAAAACGGCAGTCAAAGCAAAACAGTTACTGGTCACATTCAGCGTAGTCAACTATTGTGACAGTGCACCTAAGTGAGCTATGTTTTAGCTGAATGGGTTGCTATCAGGGTTGCCACCGAAAAAAATATTTTGCAACCAACAACATTAAAAAAAACTACCAAAATGGATACAAAACTACTAAATCAATTAGCTTTATAACTCTTTTTGGAATACTGTAAAAATGTTGTCATGCTTATATTTATATTATTTTTCTATTGTATATTAAACAATCGTAATTAAAAAGTCACATTCTTTATTATAATCCCATTTTAAAAAATTAAATTATATCTCAATATTTCCCAATACGGGCATTCCACCCCCCATATAGGTCGTGATTGGCTTCATGCTCTTCGATTGGCTTGAAATTTTGTCTAAGGGTACTCTTGCCACTTATAAGAATGTAAGTCATTTGTTTTTTCGACATTTTTTCAAAAGTTACGGAGATACCAATTTTTCATAAAAGTAAAAATCTTGAAAAAAAAGTCTTTTCCAACAAATCAAATCTCTATCATCTGTTATCCTATTTTTGTAAATGTAGTATCGTTAGAAAGCTATTAAAAAGCGATTTAAAAAATAAATATTTTTGGTATTTTATATAGTTTTTTGAAAAACATTAACTTGCTCATATCTCAAAAAGTGAACCTTTTGTTTTTTTTTTAATTTTTAAAGCAGAATATGTAAACTATCCACCAACAAAAAAATTGTGGTGGTCAAATGATAAGTTTTTTCTGACATCCACTTTACTTTATCGTTCATAACTTCTATACCGTTTGAGATATTAGGGCCAATAAGAATTGTATATGTATAATGACCTCACACGTGATCTTGGCTCATACATTTTTAAAGTTATAATATATATTAATTCAACAATATGAAATAATAATGGCCTTTTTTAATAATATTTAAGTTTATACATAAATTGGAAATTATCTTAACAAACGAAAACATATAAAATAAAATAACACCAAAGAATATACAAAAAAATTAAACGAAAAATATTTTTCCATACTTTTGGCTTATTCCTAAGTTCATCCATTCTAAAGAAGTGCTTCTATTACGCCTTTTTTTATTTTCATTTATTTTCTTTGAGTTTTATTTAGCTAAAAATTTTTATAAACTACAAAATTGAAAAAATCTACCAAAATCTTCCAAATTGGAAAAAAAACCTACCAAATAACCAAAAGCTGATTTGAAGAAAAGAAACTACTAAATTTGGTTGAATTTAACCAAAGTGGCAACGCTGGTTGCTATATGAAGCGTCTTAAAAATGTCAAGTTGACGAAATGTTAGTCATGTACCTTTTATTTGTAGCCTATTAAACTATTACATTAATTCATACTATTTATTTAGAATTTTAAGTGCATATGTAATTCATGTGCATATTTTTGATTGTTAAGTACTTAAAAAATATCTAATATTAAACTGCACTCTAAAAAAATCATATAGAAATTATAAGTATTTTACTATGTGTTGAAAATTATTTCCTACCATCTCAGATTGATATATATGTAATTAATTAACACAGATTCAAAGTTGAAGTTATAATTTCTGAACAGTTGAGACTGTAGCTTACATTTTAGCGTCTCCCACCTCATCAGTTTAACTGAACGCTATCAAAATTTAATTTTACTCAAGTTTTGGCATTTGGCATTATGTTGTTTGCTTATGAGCGCTCTCGTCTTCGATATATTTTTTGACAGTTTGAAATAGTCGACGAAAACGTCAATACTACCTGTATTTTTGTATCATAATCTTAGCGATACATCAATTTCTTTCCTAAGCCGACCATCTAAGCAACTGCCAAATTCAAATTTTTGACATTTTGCTTTGCGTTCATTCGTGTAATTTTCACTTGATGCGTTCATTTATATATTTTCAATCATAAGGATGGTGGTGCACAATGAGCATGATTGATATAATTTTTATACAATCATTTTTTGAATTGCAACTTATTTTAAATTTTCATTGATTTTAAATTTACCAAACCAAAAATAATTTACCATTTTACCAAGTCGAAATCTTTTTACCAAATTTGGTAATATTTTACCAAAACGGCAGCCCTGGTGATAACTACAATAGTTAAATCGTGTGTATAATATCGTTGACAGTTTAATAAGCATTTAATTTCAGAGCGTAGCAAACTTCAGAACTTATATTAAGCTTATTTTAGTACACTGTAACATAATATTTTTTTTGCAAATATAAGCATATTATATGTTCTTAAAACTTTGAAATGGTTATGCAAACCATAAGTTTAAAGATTTAGAAAGACATAGCTTGTACCAAAACATTTGACAGTTTTTGACAAATGTAGGCAGAAATCATATTTTCTATAAGGAAATTATTTGAAAAATATTCTCTCTTTATAAGCTGCTTTGAAATTTAATCCTTCAGTGGTTTTGTTGCTGATGCTATTCAGACATCGTGTTAACGATTTAAATCTTTGAAATATTGGAAAAAGATGGAACGTTATTCATTCTCTGCCGTTCAGTCAATGTCTCACAATTTTTGACTTACAGCAAAAAAAAACAAAAACATAAATGCGCTACAATGTGCTCAAAGTGTGCTTCATATGCCAATTGTGAAAAATATATGAGGAGCTCACTTCCAAAACGTGCTATTGAAACAAACATAATTATGAGTAAAAGACAAAAAACTGTTAAACTATTAAAGGGTCGAATAAAATACAAGGTGTCTTGACCATATTTCATCTTTATTGTATCCTTAGCAGACTTCAGTTTTAAAGATAATCATATTTGGACCGAATATACAAAAACTAAATAAACGCTTACGCAATTAAGAAAGTACGTTTTGGAAATGAGCTTCTCAAATGATTTCTAAGTGTATAATTTTTATATATTTTTCTTTGGCTACACTCAGAAAAAAGTGTCTCGGAATATGATAAAAAAGGCATCATATTTAGAGAAAAATGGTATAGACTTTGCTCCAGAGAATGCTATTCTCTAATTGCGATACCAAAAATTCTCTAAAAATGATAAAAATCTACCATGAAATAGAAAAATTTATCATTTTTAGAGAAAAACATTTTTTTTTTTGAGAAAATATTTGTTTTTTTTGAAGAAAATACTTCTCATAGTGAACTTTTTATCAAAATATAAGAAAAGTTTTTCATTTTCAATAAAATTTCTCTATAAATGAGAAATTTTTTGTGCGATAAAAATACTTATCATTATTAGAGACATTTAAATATTTCCATTTCCTAGAAGTAAAGAAATATTTCTTCGAAAATGTGAAAATTTATTCTAATTGAAGAAAATTTTATTTGAAAAAGAGAAAATTGCTATTATCAAAAATAGAGAAATTTTTTACCGGAGCAAGGTATGTGTTTTTTTCTCAGTGTATAGATTCCAATCTTAGTTCAGTTAAGAATGTAGTAATTTTCAAAATTGCTTCACTTTGCTTCACAGTGTTACTATAATTTAACAACTTTGATAACATTTCGCTCAAAATGACAGAGTAGCTGCGGAACTGCAACGTGCAAAATATTAATTAACTAGTCTATGCGTTCAGTTTTAATGTCAGCGCCCAATCATGTTATTTTGTGAGTGATTAATTGTATTTGATTGAGAGGCAGCCACCGCCAGACTGACGTTATTTTATCAAAGCTAAGATTTTATATGTAGTGAAATACAACAGTACCCTGTTGGAATATAAGTCCTCAAAGACGAAGTCTTCAAAGCCGTCTCGAAGACCATGTACGCATACTCAGAGCGAACGCTGACGTTCTGAAAGACTAGTCATTATATTGTCAGCAACAAATAAATAAATAACTTTTAAGCACACAAATGAAATTTCTCTCACAAAAAAAAAACATAAACATGCACGGAGAGCGTATGATTTTGTTTATACTATGCATCCGTTCTGCAATACATGGACGCATGCCGTCCTTGAAGACATTTCGACAACATGTCTTGTAAGACAAAGTGGAATTTTGTTTGAAAATGTCTTCAAAGACATACATGGAAATGGATCGATCCGTCTTGCAAGAAACTGACATGTCTCGAAGACGTCTTCCAAGACGGATCCTGACCAGTATCGATTCCCGATCTCAATCTGATTGAAAATTTGTGACCCTTCGAAATCCGTAAGAGCCATATTTTTTTTAAGCTTTGAACCAAGGATATCAAAGTTTGATATCAACTTGTTCAGTCAAGTCTGCCTTGTTTCGAAAATGGAGTGATAGATAAGAAGCAAAGAAAAGGTAATCAAATAAACAAATGTAGAATGTTCTATGTGTGGCGGAAAGCTACATCCGCATGCTAATTTGAATCTGAGGCTGCAGTGTTCAGTCAATTCAAGTAATCAAGCAATCCAATCCAAAAACTTTTCTTTTATCAACTACAACTTCTCCAATGTCGTTTATAGTGATGAATTTTTAATTTCAGTTGATTGGAAATGAGGAAAGAATCATAGAAAGGTTTTGTTTAGAACCATGACTTGGACGTTATTCGAACCCGGAACCTCTAGGTTGGCAGTCAAGCACGCTTAGCGCTAGGCTACTAAGGTCGGCATACCGAAAGATCGTACCTAAAGTCGATGGTTAGATCATATAAATTCTAGCAAACGAAAGAGCAACGTGTTATTCGAGAAAAAAGCCTTAAGTACATTCTCTAGTAGGCTTTAGAGCAGCCGAATTTCCGAACATGCTTTGGTTTTTCAGATGAAGAAATTTTTGACCTTCATCAAAAAATAAACCGAAGCAACGACAAGTAGACATGATCGGATACTCGGAAGGTGATTTTGGGCGTGATAAGCAGTGCAGGACCGTGGATTTGTTGGAAATTCTGCGGTCACAGATTGCGGATAGTGGACGGCCTCTAGATATAGAGGTTATCCACTTTTTGCGGTCCCAGACAAGTATCGAATGACCAGCTAGGGTGTGGAAGGGCGTAGTGTTGGACAGGCACTGCGTCTGGATTAAAAATAGCCCGCAACTAGCACTGTCAAGGCGAGTCGAAGCCGCCTCAAAAACTCCATATCTAAAACACTCTGTTTTCTTTAGACTCTAAGCTTAAGGGGTCTCTACAAGACCTTAAGTTAGTAAGTAAGCAGTGAAGGTCATGCAATTTCACGAGCTGCTTATATTGACGTTTCACGACCTTGGATAGATGGCGTATGTGATGGAGGTCATACGTGTTCCAACAGGATTCTGCTCCTTCACATAAGGCCACGAGGACGCAAATGTGAATGCCTCAGAAACTGAATGAGGCATTACCCTAAACATTTGGCCTCCTATCTCTCCCGATTTCAAACCTTTGAATTATTTGACATAAGGCTTTGTTCAAAAATAAAATAACAAGCATCCTACAACTCAATAATATCATTAACTGCAGTTAAACCAAAAACGTTGCTGTGAATAGATCTTTAGTTAAGGAGTTAATAAGTATATAAAAAATAACTTGATTCATATATAATATTCAATAAAGGAGTTATACTTGTTTACTGTATACTGTTGTAACTCAATGAAAGAATAAGAAAAAAATTCTTTTCGACGAGTTCAAAACTTTAATTTTTCCCAGTGTATTAGGATACACTCAAATTGTTCTGACTATCAATAGTTTTCCACCAAAAATTAAATAATTTTTATACTCCCACGCGTACTGCGTAAGGGGTATATTAATTTTGTCACGACGTGTGTAAAGCCCATAAGGAGGCGTGGTAGGTATAGAAAAGTATATATATTCTTGATCAGCATCATCACCTGAGTTGATTTAGTCATGTCCGTCTGTCCGATTGTACGATTAGATATTTATTCTTTTTATATAAAAGTTAAGACGCAATAGAAAAATGGGAGTCATCCACACATGAACACGCCGCCCACCTCCCATACATACAACCCCAAAATTGAAAACTATATAAATAGGTTTCTGTCAAAGCTACGAAGTAAAATTAGATATTTATTATTTTTATATAAAAATAAAGAAGTGTTATTAAAATGGGCGTCATCCACCAACGAACACGCCCACCTCCTATACGACCCTAATATTGAAAACTATATATAAAAGCTTGTGTCGAAGCTACAAAATTAAAATTAAATATTTATTTATTTTATATAAAAATTAAGACGCGATAGAAAAATGGGCATCATCCAACCCCAAAATTGAAAACTATATAAAAGTTTTATAACTATTTTTGTTTCTTATAGAAATGTTTCATAAAGAAGCTCTTCGGTTTTACTTCTACGATGACAAAAATTCAAAGCCATATACGGTGAACCTTATAATTAACAAATAAGTTACTTAGTGACTATTTTTCCCTCAACTGTAATATCAACAATGGTGTATTGATAAGTTTCGTGCTGACTGCCGCTTCATAGCGCAAATCTTCAAATTTACTAGTTGTGGTAAAACGGTATTTACGTAATAAAATGGCCAGCACAGTTTTTGTCGCATTCATGCCATAACGATAGCCTGCAACAAAAAAATTTTTAGTTTAAAGAAATCATTATTTAGATAATATAATTTTACCTATGCAGCTACGAATGCCCTTGCTAAATGGAAGAAACGCATATGGATGCCTTTTCTTTATGTTATCTGGTAGAAAATTTTCCGGGTTATAGATCAATGCATTTGAACCCCAGATTTTTTCATAACGATGCATATAAAATATATTAATAGCGATTTGAGTACCTTTTGGCAATACGACACCACTAGATAGTTGTACATCTTTTGTTGCTGTTCTGCCTATAAATGGTACTGTGGGCAGCAAACGCATTGATTCATTTATAACCATTTCCAGATAAACCAAATGCGGTAAATCTTCATTGGCAACGATGACAATATCACGATTGGCATAGAGCGCGGCGATCTCTTCAAAAGCAATTTCTTGACATTGTGGATTCATGGCAAGACAGATCAAGGCATGTGAGATTGTTGTGGCGGTAGTTTCAAAAGCCTATACATTTAAGTTGTAAGAAGAACACAGCTCTAGTTTATTTCATATATTTGAACAACAAATATTATTCTTACCCCGAAAACCATATTGTTTATATGATCCTCGACGTTTTGCTTGGTAAATTTGCCACTATTTAATAATTCCAAAGTTATATCAATAAAAATATGCTTCTGACGCCTTCGCACGTTGGCATCTTCATCTTTAGTGTTTTTAAAAGTTGTTTCATTGGTGTTTTCAGTTGAAGCAGGTAACGCCAGTCTTTCACGGATAAGCTGAAATGGAAAATGTTCCTTAAAAATCTTTAATTTTACTTTAAAGAAACTTCTTTATGGCTGTATCCTGTACTGTATTAATACCTTTATAATATACTTTCTCAGTTCATTTTTGCTATTTGTATACGACTTGAAACTGGGTAATAATTTCTGTACAAACTCGATGCGCGTCCACGGCTTGATAACTAAAGTCATGATCTTATCTGTAAGACTTTAATTAAGCATAATTAAAAAGTGTTAAGTTAGATCGTACAGATTTGCCTACTAATGATAATATTCAAACAATTTGTCCTCCGTATTGTCATCGTAGGTATGCGTGTTGTTACCGCTCTTAAGACCCATAGTTGTATCTGTTATAAAAAAAATGATATATAAAGTGTGCTTTGTCACCAAAATGTTTATAAATTTACTTACGCAATGCCATGTTCATTGTTAGCCTCTGCATGATTGGTACTATATTGATTGCTTCTCCTCTATACGAGAGTTCAAAATCTTTGACAAAAGCTTTAGTTTTTTCATTAAAAATGGGCAAAAAACTGCGTAGATTTTCATGCCTAAAAGCTGGATTCAATAATTTTCGATGCACTGACCATTCGGGATCTTCAACATAAATACATAAATATTTTTAAATATATTGGAAACGAAGGAGTAAAAAAATATTCAAACACTTACTTGGCAAAGTCAACAATCCATTTCCGAACACATCGCGCATTGGACCATAAAGACTAGATCTGTTGACACAATGCGGTGATGTTAGAACATCCTGAGCGTTTTGAGCATCGCACAGGCCAAAAATTGGAAAAGGTCCAGCCAAAATGAATATTGGCGATGAGTATGTTTTACTTAACTCCAGTGTATACGTAAATATATCTTTAAAAAAAGTGACAACATGTTTAATTTTGTTATACGAAAATGTAAAGTTAATTAAATATTTATTCAACAGTCATTTTGTCTTGATTAGAGTACCTTCCAGACATCTTATTTTATGCATTGGTCCAAAATATGGCAATCCTTTTGGTCCTGGTACTTGCGCCATTAGCTTATAATACTTTCGACGGCTCCGCAAAATGTGTATCCATAAGAAAAACGCTAATCCTAGCAGAAGTTTTAACACCAGCATTTATCTTAACGCGCACACTTCAAATTATTCACTTTTATAAATTGAAAGTGTAATGCAAGTTAAATTGTGTCAACACTATTTATAACCAATAATTATATTCTTCTAAATACATTAATTCTAATTCAAATAATTGTCAATTAATAAATTATTTCTACTTATACAAATACAGTCGGTCAGGTTCGACACTAGAGTCGAGTAGCCTTAAATGATTGACTTGAAGAGTAGATAATGCCAGCATTTTTTTCAATATTAAGATTTGGACTATGATGTACACACAGTTGTCCTCAAGCAATGTCAGGTATTATTAAAATGTAGCCAGTACAATCATATGGAAGTTATTCCAAAGCACGCCCAGATTTCAAATTTAGGGTTTACTTTTTCCTTTAGAAAATTATATACAATATATGTTCTCGAAATATGTGCCAATCGACTGGGGAAGTACCTTCGATTTCGCACCTTGAAAATTCGGAATCTGGGTGCAATTGAGAAGAACTTCCAGAAGGTTTCATGTGGCTACATTTACTATTTTCAAAATAGTATCCAGGGTAATTCCATGTTAACTCGCGTTACATTCAGAAAGTTTTATTAATTAAAATTAAGCTATAAATATAGTTTTATTAAGATCAAATCAGACTAGGGTTGCCAACTCTGAAAAGTACAAAATCGGGACGGAGCCATAAAAAATGCGGGACTTGGCTGAAAAATGCGGGACAACATTAGAATTTTTTATTTTATTAAATATTACCTTGTATTCTTTGAGAAATAAAGGGTATCAACGATGCCTTTACACCATCGCTTGGTTCCTTGATATTGTTGAGATCTCTTTCTAACTCTTGCCCAATTCATGAAAAAACCAAAAAAAATAAATCCAAATCGTTTTGATAAATAAAATGTATGAAAAATAAATGATATAGCCTCCCTGCAGATAAATGGACCAGATTTAGAATAGTTCTATACTAGTTCCAAAAGGGGCCAGTACTGGTCCCACTTCAATACCCTTTTACATTGAACACACTGACGCTTTTTACGGGTTGATGTCATAGGAAAAGACAATTGTCCCCATAAACATCCCTTTTTCCCTATATTTGACCTAGTTCCATTATGAATAGTTCTGAACTGGTCCGTTTTGATATAGTCAAAAAGTGGTCAGTTGTAAGCCCTATTATTAACCTTATTTCGAATACGGGTTCGTACAATAGAACTAATTAAATTATGGTATATAGTTTTACCTGTATATTTACCACTTAATCATTTTCATCGAAAATGTTTGCAAAAGTTCAAAGAAGTGTGGAATCTATATGATAAAATGAGCCATAACACGTTTTGAACATGCATATTTTTTTAATTTTGTTTGTGCCTGCTGACAAGAAAAACAAAGAATATAAAATTAAATTCAAACTGTTCTATTCTGAGCGTCTTTTGTACTAGTTCGAAACTAACTCCAACTTCACTAGAAATAAACTAGTTGGTTTTTACAATTGTCTCCAAAATAACTGCTGGGCTGTTTCAAAAAAAAAGAACATTTTCGCGCATGTTTGAGAATAAGAAAATAATTTGGAGAGTGTTCTTCATTCTGATTGGTCGACATTAAAAATAAAATTGAATATTCTCTGAGCAAAAAAATAAATGAAAAAAATTAATGTATATTCCTGAATTTTGTTGATCATCGCAACTGCGCTGCGGAAGAACTGAATTTTATTTTTCAAAATCAACCAACAAAAATTAAAAAAAAATGTGCGTCATCTGTTGTCAAATGTGTTGTCATCTTTATTATATTTATAAATATTTTGTAAAATCAAACGGCTTAGGAAACTGTGTTTCATATCGAATTGAAAATTTTAATACAATCTTAAGTTCTCAAATGCGGGACAAACGGTGTCCCGCAAGGGGTCGTCGCGGGACGCTAAAAAAATAGCTGAAATGCGGAACGTCCCGCGAAATCCGGGACAGTTGGGAACCCTAGATCAGACCATTAACTAATACAATTTATATGCATTGTTTTTTACATTAAATTAATAGGGGTATTCTCGCTGTCTTGCAAAACCCTTGCAAGGTGTAAGAATTGCAAAAGTTGCAGAATCTTGCACCCCGTGCAACGACACAACAACAAAATACAAGCGATAAAAATTTTGCAATTCGTGCAATCTGTGCAACAGTGATACCCATGTTTTGAATGGACATGCAACCGTGCACTCTGATTGAGACAAATTCGTTAATTTTAGTTCGTGTGCGTTAGAGTACGTATTTAAATTTTTTGTTTTCGCCTCTTCGCGGCATTTCTTTTAATATTCACAATATTTGTGATTTTGTGCGCTCCCGCAGTGTTGCATATTTCAGTATTGCAAGGTTGCATTTTCACAAATTTTGCATCTTTGCTTTACTGCGAGAATACCCCTAATTTCTCATAAAAATAATGCATTAATTTTTCATTACCATTAAATTGTATGGCAAATAATGCATTGATTTTACATTATCATTAAAACGCATTGTGAATAATGCATTGTTATTACATTATCAATAACAAACTATAACACTAATTTTGATGAAAGGTAATTTAACTAATACATATGTGCTATGGAGGTGACAGGTGGGTCATTGGAACTTTAATGGATCCCTGGTACATTTAGACAAAAATGGATGATTCTATGGCCAATCGGTTGCAATGGGATTACCTGAGGTCACAGACGGATCATTTGAACTTTTATGGGTTCCATGGAGAATCATCCATTTTAGTCCAAAAGTTCCATGGAACCCATAAAAATTCCATGGAACCTAAAGCTTCATATATACATATGTCTTCAAAAAAACCTACCCAGATTTGGCTTCGTTCCAAAACCCATAATTATTTTGCAACCTGAAAATTGGCTTGTTTTCGAGTAAAAAAATTTTAAAAAATTGAAGGTTTTATTGTATAAACACCACCCTAGAGGCATTTAATGTTCAGAAAACTTATTTGGAGTTGAAGTTTCCTTTCTATAAATAATTAAAAAAAAATTGCAAAAACAAATTAAGGTTGGTGGTCGGAATAAAATTTGGGACACTTAAAACATGAACTTCTTTAGTGAAAAATATAAAAAAAAATATTTGTACACGGTTATTATTATTCTTTTATTGTTTTTTGACGTAGAATTACGTCTTACAGCGCGGTTTGTATGGGGTCGTTTTAACAGATTTTTTTAAGGCCATGCAACGTTTTTGACGAATACTTCAGGGTTTACCTACAACCTTTAATACTCATCGTTCAAAGATAATAATATACTTACATATCAGATATATCCTGCGCTGAATGAATATCTTATTTTGGATTTTGTCACTTTTATATTAAAGTCACAAAATAGTAAAATATAAGAAGAAAAATGCATGTGTTTATATAAGAAAATCAATCATCAGCTTTCTTTGCTTTCTTTGTTTTTGTTTCGTTGTTTTTGCTTGTGTTGGTTTTGTTTTGTACGAACTTCGTTCTCTACTCCACGGTATTGGCAGCATTGGTTCTCTACTCAACGTTAACAGGGTGATCCGATTAGATTTAACTCTTATGAAAGAAATGACGCATCATTTTTCGTTTTGTGCTATTACCCAATAGATGGCGCTATCTGTTCGGATGACATGATGTATGCATCTAACGATCGTTGGTTATTGCGTCTAGTAGGAAGTAGCAGAACTAAATATGTGAAATCAACAATCTAGTTTTAATTTAAGAAATGAATCAGGTCCATTTCAACCATTTACATCTCGATTAGATGCAGCTCGATTAGATTTAACTCTTATGAAAAACATGGCTAATCGATACAGCTCGATTAGATTTAACTCTTATGAAAAACATGGCGTGCATCATATTTCGTTTTGTGCTATTACCCAATAGACTGCGCTTTATGTTCGGATGACATGATGTATGCATCTAACGATCGTTGGTTATTGCGTCTAGTAGGAAGTAGCAGAACTAAATATGTGAAATCAACAATCTAGTTTTAATTTAAGAAATGAATCAGGTCCATTTCAACCATTTACATCTCACTACTCATTTTAGTGTAGCTCGCAAACTATACATCGGACAGAGTGGCACCCGTTCAGCCAAATCGCCATTGAAGGCCGATTCTTGAAAAATCGGGGCATTCACTTTATTTAAAATGAAATTGAAGTAAAATTGAGTAAAGCTCGCAAACTATACATCAGACAGAGACGACAGTGACACCAATGAAATAGACATTCGCTTAACCTTCTTTTCTACTAAGTCAATGAACTCAACCTGGCAAACTTAACAAAATGATTGAAAGAATTTTACATTTTGCTTGTGTCTTTTGCTTGCTCTATTTATCTTGCTTACTTTGAACTTTTTCTGTGTTCAAGTTTGTTCTCGAAGAGAAGTCCATCACTTGAGTGTTATTAAATAATTTATTAATTTTTGGAAGATATTTAAAAAAATATGTGCAAAATAGACAAAACAGTCGGACTAAAGAGACAAAGCAGAAAAGGTTACTATTAAAACGGAATTTTACGTCAACACTTACGATACTATCGAAACTGTTTCTTTTTTTATTCTTTTATTTATTATTTTTACTTATAATTCAGTGACTACGTTGGCTTGGGTCATGTTTATCGTATGAAGGATGAAGCTCCAGCGAAAGAGGTGTTTGCGCCGAAAACCGAGGGTTGACGACGAAGTGGAAGACAATGTCTCCGATAGATTAACCAGGCCGAGGTAAAACAAATTGGAGAAAGCACGCGTGAAGCAGAGGTGCCTGGCGAGAGCTGATGAAGTCGCACGTAACCCGACCACGGGTTGTCATGGCCACCTAAGTAAGCAAGTATTTTGGAAGCATTCCCGTATATTATGATATTGGAAGAAATCCATAACAAAATACGGAGTTGGCTTTTGATGCTTGAGATAGTGACTGCAGCAACGTACAAACAAATAATCAATGAAAGTGTTGACCCACAACTGAAGGCCTATCACAACGCATGTGAAGAATGTGATTTTTTATGACGATTCAGCACCTTGTCATCATGCAGCTTCTGTAAGTCATGCATAAATTTCTTTGCTATAATTTTATGATTTTCTAATAATCTGATATCTTTTTACTTAACATATAAAAAAATATAAAACTTAATTGGGAATAAACTTACTTAATGGTCGTGTCCCTAATGTAATGAAGAGGAAAGTTTGAGAGAAAGCGGCGAAAACCATTGCAGATCTTAAAAACATCATCGGAAAATTCTAGTTTAATCATATTGAAGAAAATTACCTTTACGAGCTTAACAAATCCATGCCAGGTACTCTGAAGAACATTATATAGACAAAAGAAGGGATAAAGTCAAAACGATATCGGTACAGAAGAACAATGACGTAATTTGTTTTTTTCCTCTCCTGCACAATTAAGATTTTACCAGTTATGTCGGTTGTTCTTCTGAACCGACGATATTTGTATATTATTGTTTATTGTATTGTTTGTTGTTGACGATTGTTGACTTGTATGCTCTATTGCTGTCGTTTTATTTATAATAATATTTGAACGAGCTTTAAAAAATTGGTTACCTTACCATGTGCATATAACCATTTTATAGGGGAAAATAAGTGCTTTTATGACTGTTTTGAAGTTCTAAAATGAAAATCATATTTTTAGTTATAATTTCAACATCTGTATTTATTGATATAATATAATTAACGTTTAAAATATATTATAATAAATAACACCTATAAATTATACAGCTAAATACATAGTTGATAATGTATATTAAACGATCAATTTGCATTATAATGAACTAATAGTTCAATAATTTGAACTGATTGTACCTTCCCAGCAAACCAAATGATATCGTAACGATATCGAAATGATATCATTAAAGTGATAATTTTTATCGTTAACGATTTTCGAAACGATATTATTTCGATATCGATAAATGACCATTTTCGATACAAAATGACCTATCTTTAACGATATCCAGATTGAATAAAATTACGATATCGTTACTATATCGAGGTTGAATAAAATTTCAATATCACAACGATATCGGCTCTAAAAAAAATGTCGATATTATAACGATATCGAGATTGAAAAATATTTCGATATTGTTATTATATCGAGGTGGAAAAAATTTCGATAGCCAAGCGAACATTCGGAATAACTGTGTTTAAAATTTCCAACAAATCGTTAATGGCTATGATTATTATATAGTGACTAATGACTAATGACTATATAGTGATGAACTGACCATTCCGAAAGCTTCTCAGTAATGTTTTTCTTTGTTATGACCGTTTTCTTACCGCTGTATTCATCTGGCTCTATATCAAATGAATCGTTGCTGTCATTTAATCCAAATTCTTCGTAACATAAGTGTTAATATGTATTGATTAAAACGAAGCTGTTCCCGAATAAAATTAATTTTCATACGTAATCGCTTCTTTTTAATTGAATTTAAACTTTGTTTCTTGTTTTTCATAATGCACAGATAATTTAAATTAATGATTTGAATTGACATTTAAACAAAATTTAAGATTTTTTTTAAGCAAAGTTGATGTGTTATGAATAAAGTTGAAAGTGTTTCTTTTATTTTTTTTCTTAAATTACATCTGTTAGCAGAACAATTATATAACATCGCAATAAAGCTTAGAAACATAAAAAAATATTAAGTATCGAAAAATTTATCGGAAATTTTTTAAATTCGATATCGTTTCGATATCGAAATTATATCGCAAAATTTAACTATCGAGATATGGTTTGCTGGGTTATTTGCTTGCGCCTCAGAGCACTCCAAGAATTTCAATTCCTCTATGAAAAAGCGTAATAAAACGATATGGAGAGAATTGTTCATTTAATCAATTTAATTATTAATTTCCTAATTAAAAAATAAGCATTACTTACTTGCACCGAGTTGAAAGTAGTGGTAGGTACAAATATATTAAATGTTTTTATACATTTCAAAGAGTTGAAGTAAAGGATGGTTAAATTTTAAGGGCCGATGATGATTTTTAATAAAACACAAATTATTTAGGAAATAACTGTCATTTCTTTTTATTGTGATAATATTGGTATGGTTCAATTATGTATTGAACAAAATATCGGTCAAATGGCCGCCGCGATCTCGGCGGCACACTTCCATCCGATAGTTCAAATTATCGATGACGCTGAGGCATATTTTTTGATGTCGTTAATGTGCCGAATTATCTCATCCTTTAGCTCTTGAATTGTTGCTGGCTTATCGACGTACTCCTGTTCTTTCAAATAACCCCAAAGAAAGAAGTCCAACGGTTTCAAATTACATGAGGCCAATTGACACCAATTTTTTTTTTTGTACGATTTTTCCGATTGTACGCACATTTGGACGAATAAATTGATCGAAAAAATCACGAAATGCACGATATACATTTTAATTTGAACGCCCATTTTCATAACGAGCCTAAATAACTTTAACGCGTTGCTCGATTGTGTATCTTTCCATGGTTCAAATTGAGTTAGTGTGAAATTGAGAAATGTCAAATAAAATGCAGAAAAACTTGACGTTGGGTGTGGTTCACATTCAACCACCCTTTACAATAAAATGGATTGTAGGCTCCTTGAACTTTAATATCGAAAGTTATCGGATTGCTTACAAATACTTCTTATATGGAATCACGGGAATTTACTTAATAATATGCCAGAATTTAATTGGAGCGAGCGAGCGAAGCGAGCGAAGCTCCCATGGAACAGGTTGTTTGAAGCTGTTTAGAGACCTTAAACTCTCGAACGGATTGACCGATCTTAAAATTTATTTTTCTGTACTGTTCTACGCTTCCTAACGAAGGTTGTTTCCTTAGGAAGTTTTTTCAAATTCCATTTAGTTTAAAAGTTAATTGGAAATAATATTTCCGTGAGTTTTGTTGTTGTTATTCGCTGAAATAGTTTTCTTCTGACATGCTTGTGTATGTATGTATCAGTCAATGAAAAAACCGAACGACATGAAACGACAGCAAAAATCTTGCGGTGAATGTTTTTCGCTGCAACAGCTATTTATCAATAAATAGTAAAATAGTAAAATATAAGTGTACTAATTTTATTTATGAAGGAAAATAGAAACCAAAACACAAAACATGAAATCTGTTTATATTTGCATATGTAGGAGAACCCTGTTAAATAAAATAAATTTGCAGTTTTAATTCTTATTTTAGGCTTATTTTCTTTCATAAACAACATTTGTTGTTGTTTGACAGACATTTGTAGTTCCATAAATTTCAGCTCAGCGCTGCTAATAATTTGCTGCGAAGGAATCTTGCACATGTTAATCAAGTTTTGTTCTTTACTGTTACAACTACAAAACATTAAACAATATTAAGTGGGCAAGGAACAATGAGCGCGTAATTGTCGCAGAGTATTTGAAAAGAAATTTACTATTATTTTGTTTTCATCAGCAATCCATTTAATATATTTAATAATAAATTTCTTAAATGATTCTTAAAGTTATTTAAAAGCAGATTTATTTCGTTTGCAATCGAACGCAGGCATGCACGTTAACGTTAATTTTAACGATAACCAAAACATTTTTTTCGTTTCGTTGAAGCAAAATAAATAAAAAAACGTTAATTCCAAAAACGAAAAATATTTATTTCGTTTCGGAGAAAACGATATAAAATTTTTTCGTTTTTGTCCCAATCAACCGTTGAAAATAATGTTAATTTCAACAAAAAATTTCGTTTTTTTTGGATCCGAAGAAATTTTTGTTTAAGGTGGTATGACACTTGCTTTTTCGCATTTTTAATATCCTAAAAATACAAAAAGAGCAACACACCAAACGAAGCTATATAATTTTTAGTTGGTGTGAGCAGTACGCTGCAAGTCCAAAAAAATGCAGAACAGTCATTTTCAATGGCTGAAAACTGTTAAAAAATATTTACTCTTTCAGCCGCTAGCAGCTTAAAATCTGACAGAGGCACATTAAATTCTCACATTTCACAATATACTTTTTTTATTGTTTATTTATAATGAATATACAAAACCAAATAAACACAAATTAACACAAGAACTGCAAAAAAGTTCGACTTTTAATATTTTAACAAATTTTTTCCATTTTTATAAAAAGTATATTCTTCCCTTTTACCCGCTGCTTTTTTTAAGATCTTAAAAATGCGAAAAAAAGCAAGTGTCATACCAGCTTTAGCATAGGAGAAAATAATAGAAAATTTTTCGTTTTTCAACGAAACGAAATTTGATTTGATAAATTTTTTACGTTATTTAAAAAACGAAATAATTTTGATAATTTATTTTTCTGCCTCAACGAAACAGAAGAAATTCTGTTGATTTCGTTGTACATGTCTGATCGAAAGATAAAAGCATTTTTTTTATTACGGAAAATTTGTCTGTTGCGTATTTTCTCAAGAAATTTTACACACAACTTCAAATATCAACGAACGTTCGTTTCAACCGTTCATTAAAAATTGAGGTTTAAATAGAATGTCCGTTCAGAAAAAAATTACTAGCAGCGTCAGTGATTTTTATACCCTAAACCTGAAAGGTCAGGGTATATTAACTTTGTGCAAACGTTTGTAACGCATAGAACGAAGCGAGTCCGGTATAGAAAAGTATATATATAATTGATCAGCGTCACCACGTGAGTCGAGCTATCCATGTCCGTCCGTCCGTCCGTCCGTCCGTCTTGAATATTTGTGGAATCCGCCCACGGACACGCCTACCTCCCATACAACGCAAAAATGTAAAACTGCATAACTCAGCTCATAATAAGCCTACAACAATAAAATTTGGTATGTATGTGTTTTATATCAACACAAAGATTTTTTCGAAAAATGGACGTCATCCGATTACGGACACGCCCACCTCCCATACAACCCAAAAATTGAAAACGCAATAAATAAGCTTTTGTTTAACCTACAGAGCTAAAATTTAACACATATGTTTTTTGTATTAAAACAAAGATGGTTTTGAAAAATGGACATCATCCGCCTACGGACATGCCTACCTCCCATACAACGCGAAAATTGAAAACTGCATAACTCAGCTCATAGTTAACCTACAGCAATAAAATTTGATATGTATGTGTTTTATACCAACACAAAGATGTCTTCGAAAAATGGATGTCATCCGCTCACGGACACGCCCACCTCCCATACATCCCAAATATTGAAAACACAATAAATAAGCCTCAGTTTAACCTACAGAGCTAAAATTTGGCACGTATGTTTTTTATGACAAGACAAAGATGGTTTTGAAAAATGGACGTCATCCGCCTACGGACACGCCTATTTCCCATACAACCCAAAAAGTTTTAAACTCAATAAGTAAGGTTATGTTTGTCATAGAGAAATTAAATTTGGTATGCATGTATTTTATACCAAAACTAAGGTGTTTTCAAAAATTGGAAGTAATCCGTCCATGAACACGCCCACCTCCAATAGGGAAAGCACAATAGAGGCATTAACTGTGAGCTACAGGAATAAAACTTGGTATGTGTAAATTTTTCATCAACATTTAAATGCATATAAAATATAGGCTTCATCCGTCCTTGGAGACGCCCATTTACAATAAAATTTTTTTTTTTTTAAAGTGGGTTTATGGTATTTCATAGTCGGCCTAGACCGACTTTGTTAGAGATTATTCAAGCGCAAGAAATAAAACACGACCGTTCGTTATAATCGTATATATTGGAGTAATTAATAAAGATAAGAGAAGAAACAATGTAATAGAAATAAGTACAAAGATGCATTTGAGTTGCCAATGTATTATACTAAATAGTAGTAGAACCTAACAAATTCCGCCTCAATTCAAATGCGGTAAACAATATAATTCAATTTAAACAAAACAATAAACAAATCATTAATAAAAAATTTTGAAAATAAGAAAGCTAAATTTAAATTTCAATTTCAAAATGATATTTTTAACATACTGCAAAAATAGTTATGCTTATCTTTTGCTAAAGACTTTGTTAATATATCAGCTACATTTTCTGATGTTGGAACGTATTTAACATCGAGTTCATTAGTGATGTATTTCTCTCGAATATAATGAAACCTTATATCGATGTGCTTGCTTCTCTTGTGGGCGATTGGATTTTTAACCATAAACTGAGCACCTTGGTTGTCACAGAAAATAATAGTTGGGCGTCGAACAATATCACTAAATCCCATTTCCATGAGTAAGCTTCGATGAAAGGCAACCTCTTTTGCTCCTTGGCACATAGCTATGTATTCAGCTTCCATTGAGCTTAGTGAGACAACATTTTGTTTTTTAGCTTCCCAAGCGATTGGGCCTCCGCCGAAAAACAAAACAAAACCACTGTAAGATTTTCGATCAGTGGAATCCGATCCCCAGTCAGCATCTGTGAAGCAATCGAAACTATTAGTAATATTGTACGACAACATACCCTTCGGTTTTCCTTTGAGGTATCTAAGGACGCGCTTAGCAGCAACAAAATGCTCCTTATGCGGGTGACTATGGAATTGAGCTAGCTTTGATACTGTGTGTGATATATCTGGCCGCGATATTATTGCCAAATACGTAAGGCCTCCAAGTAGCGCTTGATAGTTTTTCACGTTGTATCCTAAGCAACTCTTGTCTTCGCATTTTTCTAGAACAGCCCCACTTGCAAATGGTGTTGATGCTGGCTTGCACTCTAGCATATTCCAACGTTTTAAAAGTTCAGATGTGTAGCGGCCTTGGTGGATTGAAATTTCACCACGTGAGCCATCTCGTTCTATTTCCATGCCCAAATAATATTTAATGGGCCCGCGATCTACTGCTTCAACATGCGTTTCAAGTGCATGCATAATACTGCGCAATGTATGCTCTGATGAACATGCCAATATTATATCATCAACGTATACACTAATAATATTGATTTCATTGTTTTGTAACATCGTATACACACAATTATCTGTTTTACAACGTTCAAAACCGATGTCCGATAAGATTGAAGTTATTTTTATGTTCCACTCTCTACCAGCCTGCTTTAGCCCGTATAACGGCTTACGCAACTTGCAAACCTTTCTAGACTGTTCACTATCAATGAACATTTCCGGCTGTCTCATAAAAACTTCCTCCTCCAAATTTCCATGTAAATAAGCTGCCACAACATCAATATGATGAACGAGCAATTTATGCTGAACTGCCAATGACAAGATCAATCTGATGGTAGAATGTCGCACGACAGGGGCATATGTATCAAAATAGTCTTCGTTTTGCCTCTGCGAACACCCTTGAGCAACTAGGCGAGCTTTATATTTTTCAATTTTCCCGTCAGCTGTATACTTGGTATTAAAAATCCATTTGCAACCTATTATATTTTTACCAGCTGGACACTCCACGAGCTCCCAAGTACGGTTTCTCATCAACACGTCATATTCCGCCTGCATAGCATTTCTCCAATGATGACCAGACTGTGATAGCAATGCTTCAGTCACAGTAGTAGGTGAAGCAAAAACTGAGTTTAATGTTTCTGGTGAACCTATAACATACAGCTTTCGAGGTCTACCCACATTTCCAGATCTACATATCTTTGGTCTACCTCGCTTGCGTTTTCCCAAACCAATACCTGGCACATCTTCATCATTATCTGACGACTCCTCTGACGAGCTTTCCACTGCATTGTCATCTGGGACTACATCCGCATCTTCTGAACATTCGCGAACGTTTTGCTCATTTGTGGTGGGCACAACTACATCGGAATCGTTTGTGACTGCCCCAACAGGCCACAAGTCGACAAATAAATCTTCGTCCGAAGAAATAGCTTGTTGACGGTCGTCATTTTTAGCAAATGAGTCTTCAAAAAATATGACATCTCTTGATATCGCAATAGAATTTGTTTGCTTGTTGTATAGCCTGTACGCCTTTGACTGGTCAGCATAACCAACAAAAACCATTTGTACACCTTTAGCTTGAAACTTAGATCGCCCTGGTCGTTTATTAAGAACAACTGCATCGCAACCAAAAGTTCTAAAGTGCGACACTGACGGCTTCCTTCCATGCCATCTTTCGTATGGTGTTAAATCACCGAGCACTTTGGTTAAAGATCGATTTCTAATATACGTAGCTGTGTTAATGGCTTCAGCCCACATACTCTGCGGAAGACCAGAGTCATCCAGCATGCATCTTGCCATCTCCACGAGGGTTCTGTTGGCTCTTTCGGCAATGCCATTTTGTTGTGGAGTGTAGCTCACAGTAGTTTGATGTAATATGCCATGCTGCTTTAAAAAACTATCAAATTTCGAATTTACAAACTCGAGTCCATTGTCACTGCGAATGCATTTTATTTTGCACCCGGTCTGCTTCTCTGCTTTAGCCATGAAATTCTGGAACGCTATAAAAGCCTCTGATTTGTGTCTGAGAAACTGCGTCTCTATAAAGCGTGAATAGTCGTCGATAAAGGTTATAAAATAACATTTTCCACCTTGTGAATTTATACGCATCGGGCCACACAAATCAGTATGCACAAGCTGCAGAACGCTGGCGCTTTGGATACTCGAATAAGACATAAATGGCTTGCTGCTTATTTTGCACATCGTACAAGTCATACACTTGAAGTCTTTAGATATACAACCTTTAATACCTCGCACTGACTCCTTTTGCGTTAACTTGAATAGATCTTGAACATTCAGATGTCCGAATCTGCGATGCCAAGTTTTACCGTCCAACATTGAATTTATATATTCTTGTTTTTTAAAAAATTTAACATAAAAAATTCCACCACTCATCATCGCTGTAAAAACTAATTTATTTTGTTTTGATTTGACATATGCTGTGCTCTCACTGAACTGAACCGTGTTACCATTTTCAATTATTTTGCAAATCGACAAGAAATTGGAATGCAAGTTTGGTACATATAACACGTTGCTTAGGGTTATGTCAGTGTACTTAGACTTTAAGTTTATGTTTCCAATTCCCTTTGAAACAACATATTCTCCCGAAGCAAGTACAATTTTTTGCGAGTGCTCTTGCAGCGCGTTAAACAGCTTTTTATCACAACACATATGGGATGATGCACCGCTGTCTAAAATCCACATATCGTTGCCTCTCTTTTCCTCAAAATTACACAGACTTAACACAACAGGTGATGACC
Source organism: Tetanocera ferruginea (assembly GCA_958299015.1). Classification (NCBI taxonomy): domain Eukaryota; kingdom Metazoa; phylum Arthropoda; class Insecta; order Diptera; family Sciomyzidae; genus Tetanocera; species Tetanocera ferruginea. The sequence goes on along the minus strand of OY282640.1, from coordinate 147,274,296 downwards.
GTTTTTCATTTCGTTCCATGGTGCTGCCTCTATTTGGGCACTGCGAGCGAATATGGCCTCTCTTACCACAAGCAAAACATTTGACATTTCTTGAGTTTCTCGCATTTCCATTCTCAGTGGTAGATGGAATGTTTCTGTTCCTTTGAGTGAAATTCCTACGTTCTAATTTGTCAAAGTTCTTACCCTTGCGTTCTTGTACTACAAAAACATTTTCACCGCACACCTCAGATTTGTCGCCTTGACGTTGCTCCTCTTCTAAGATCTTGACTTTTAAATGCTCTATGCTAGGCAAAGTGTCGCGGCTCTCTATTGCTACAACAAAACCATCCATTTCATCCGGCAAACTGCACAATAGCAAAATACATAGCAAATCATTTGGCATATGAACACCGATTTCCTTCAAATTGTCAGAAATGGCACAAAAATTGTTTATTTGTGTTGAAAATTTTTCGCCGAATTTAAGCTTAAATCGCACAAGTTTTTTAAACAAATTAACCTTTCTTGCAGGTCCATCCGCATTGTACAAACTTCTTAAAACACTCCAAGCTTCCTTCGCAGTCACACACTTTTTAATGTGAATCAATTCAGAGGGTTTCACGCTTAAGGTGATCGTTGCTAATGCCTTTCTATCACAAGCAATCCATCCAGCCTTCTCGGCCGCTGATGCCGAATCGGGTGCAGTCCCAATGACCACGTCCCAGTAATCAAGCGTGATAAGCAAACTCTTCATCTGAATGGACCATGTTGCATAGTTTTCGCTGCTTAATTTTTCGATCTGCGTCAAGGAATTACTCATATTAACCGATTTACAAAAAAAACTAATACGATTTATAATTTTCCGAAACACGTGGCTCTGGGCCCATAACCTTTGTTAGAGATTATTCAAGCGCAAGAAATAAAACACGACCGTTCGTTATAATCGTATATATTGGAGTAATTAATAAAGATAAGAGAAGAAACAATGTAATAGAAATAAGTACAAAGATGCATTTGAGTTGCCAATGTATTATACTAAATAGTAGTAGAACCTAACAGACTTTCTTTACTTGTTTTTTTTGTTGTGCGTGCGTCATCGGTTCGGTTTGCGTTGTTGCTGTTCTACATGTTTTAGTTTTTGCGTAATCGTGGAGAAATGAAAACAATAAGAAATAAGAAAGAAAAGTAAAGAAATCAATCTGCAAGAAACATTCAGATAATTAAGTGCCAGTCGTGAACAAAGTTCCTGAATTTTTAATTCAAGCGCTCATTTTGAATAAGTGATTAAAAACGAACGTTCGCTTTTTTTTTTTAATTGTGTGAAAAAACCGAAATAGTCCAATTGGATTTTTATTGCCTTTAATTGTTTTTACACAACATCTTTGGATTTGAGTGTTCACTTAAATATTTCTTTTTAGCATATTTCTAAGGCTTTCGGTGTTCAAAAGTAAATAATTATTTTTTAGATTTAGTAAGAAAAAAATTATAGAAGTGTTAGTCTGTCAACTTATGTGAAAACGAGAAATTATGAAATTGTTAAATATTATTATTTTCGTTTTTAATTATCATATTCATTGCACCAAAAAAATATATGGCAAATTTTTTCCAAAAATTTATCACATGGTCTTAGTAGGTTCCTTTTCTACTTATAAGAATATCAGTTATTTGTTTTTTTATCGCCATAATTTTGTAAAATATTATGGAGATACCAATTTTTTTATAAAAGCAACAATCTTAAAAATTAAGACATTTCTTATAAATCATATCTCCATCTTATGTTACCTTATTTTTGTAAATGAAGTTCCTATCATTAGAAAACTATAGAAAAGCGATTTCAAAAAATTAAATATTTTTGGAATTTTTATGCTAGAGTTGCCAACTTTCTGAAAAACTTTAATTTGGTTTTATCTCAAAAAGCGAATTTTATTTTTTTTTTTTTGTTATTTTAAAAACAAAATAAAGTTTTCACTTACAAAGAATTACGATGGCTAAATGGCATGTTTTTTCTCAATCTCTTTTTCTGACACAAATTTCACTTTATCGTTCATCTTTGAAAAATGGAAGAAAACTAGAATAAATTAAAAAATTTTAATTTTTTCGTTTAAGATAATCGAAAGAGATAATATCTCTTTTTTTACAGATTTAAGAAAAAATTTGTTAAAGCGAGCGACCCAACTAATTTGTATCTTCAACGTACCTATTTATGTGGCCAGCTTAGGTACTTGCTAAGCGATTGCTACGACCTAGTGGATTTCTTGTCCTAAATAAATTCTTATATACAAATATATCGTCTCAAGTTGTTTGTGGTCGCACCCCTCAGAAACGGCTCGACCGATTTGAATGAAATTTTTTAGTGTATATGTATTTGGTAGATATGAGAATAGGCCGTAAAGTATTTGTCACCCTCTAGCCCACGAGTCGCGTGGAACTTTTCCAGGAACACACTTTTAATTTCGACCTACATATAAGTCACACATCAATGAAAATTTCCAGCAGGAAAAGTAATCATTACTAAACTAGGTACATAATGATTCCCTGCTGGATTACAACACATAGCAAGAAGGCATTATTTTAAGATGGACTTCTCATAGGTAATATCGAGTGGTGCTTTCATCCAGCATTACCAATAATTCAGTGAATTACTAGTTGCTAACTATATTACCTAGAAGTCAGAGGTCAACTACTTACAATCTGTATTATCCATAAGTGAGAGGTTAGCTACTTACATCCAGTATTACCTATATAAGTTAGAATAAAGCAATTAACTGCCGTATAACCTATAAGTAAGATAGTAACATATTACTTTCAGTATTACCTATATTTGAGAGGATAACTAATTACCTCCAGTATTACTTACAGGTTAATAAAAAACTGCAGCATCGTTTGGAATGATTCATAAGTGACTTACTGTATTTCAATGTGGTCGTACAAGTGACACCGAACGTTCTGGACGCCCAAATGAGGTCACGACACTAAAAATAGTCACTTAAATTCACGATATTGTGTTGGCCGATCGCAGAGTTAAAGTGCGCGAGATTGTTGAGGCCGTAGGCATCTCAGACAAACAGGTGTGGAAAATTTTACGAAATAATGTAGATATGAAAAAATTACACATATAAACAGCATTTTTGCGCAGCGAAAATGACATTACTAGTTTAATCAAGTATTGTTTCTAGATTATAAAAATCACAAAGACATTTCCAAGTTGGTTAACATTTTTTGACATCATTTAATTTAAGTTATCTCTTGTACGGTATTTAAAAATACCGTTTTTTACATTTTCTCATTTTAAAGTAAGTAATATTAACCGTTGGTGTAAATTTTTGATTTATTTTCTAAAAACACAAAAGATAAAAAAACAAAAGGACAAAGATAAACTTTTTCCTTTTGTTTTCACATATGCGCTGGATGAAGAAGCATCAGCGAAGAAGGTGCTTGAGTCGAAAACCGAGAGTCAACGACGGAGGGGAAGACCATGCCTCCGATGGATTGACCAGGTCAAGAAAGCCCTAACCGTGCTTGGCGAAAGAGATTGGAGACAGGCGAAAACTGATGAAGTCGGCCGTAACCCGATCACGGGCTGTCATAACCACGTAAGTAAGTAAGTAAGTTTCTTTCTGTGCGTCCTGATATTTTTCCCCTTTCACTTCGTTTCCAAGATATCCTGTTTTTTCTAATTTTTTAAGATTACATTTTCATATTGTCTGAAACCCTGTGCGTCCCAATATTTTCACCGCTCTTTGAAACATGTTCAAATATTTATTGTTGGCCTATCTTGTTTCGTTTTCGAGATATGCTGTTTTTTCAATATTATGAATTTTTTAAGGTTATATTTTCAAATACTGTGACCTCTCTCGATATTTTATTCCCTCTTTGAAGCCCGTAAATATTATGATTTTGTAATCCTTTTCGAGATATGCAGCCCAATCATGAAACATTTTCTCCCAGAAGTTGGAAAAGGGTGTTTCCGTTTGTAAGATAAAGTTAAAATACTTTTTGGAAATGTTTAATGCAACTTTGTTCATCATCAACCGCCAATATGGATGAGTGTAAATTAAAAACATGAGATATCTTTATCTGCTATCTTAAAACCGGAAACTCCCATTTACAACTCCCGGGAGAAAATGTTTCATGATTGGGCTGATGAAGTTTCAAATGTCTTCCATTTTCCATTATTTATATCTTCTCTTAGTTTTATTATGTCTTAATTCCTACTGGGTATGTATTATTGCGAGAGAGTTGAGCGAGAAGTTGAGAACACGTAAGAAAAACTACTCATTTAGATTTTATTAATTAAGATTTTATTACAACATATACATTGGTTATTAATTTTAATCATTTTACAAAATTAGTTTTTTTAAGTTTTCAAACAATCTTAACATTAATATCAACCCAGCTCTTCATACCGGCCACATTTGTATAAATTCCTGGATAAAAATCTTCAGCGCAGCCTTGGCCGAATGAAACAATTCCAACCACAAGACCTCCGGAGACCAAAGAGCCACCTGAGTCATCGAGGCAAGCATCTTTACCAGGTGCTGCCGCACAAATCATGCTGGGCATAACTCTATTACCAAAGCCAAAGACGTCGGAGGCACACAGCTTATAATCAATCATTTCAACATTGACATATTGTAAAACTGTTGGTCTGGCTGGTTCACCATCATATCGTTGTCCCCATCCGATAACGACAGCTGGAGCACCTGTTGGTGGCTCTTGTGAGGCCAAGGCGATGGGTCTTATGAAAGAGTTGAAAGTTAAGTCTTTTTCTAAACGAAGCAATGCAATATCATAACTTCGGCCAATGAAATCGTCATGAATCTTGAATGCGGCTACCCGAATCAAAATACCGCCACTATTCCAAGTTGAGGATCCAGCACGAACTGATAGCTGATTTGGTGTGACACCTTCCGTACAATGAGCTGCGGTTACGATGATATTCTTGGTATAAAACGCTACCACCGCAGAAATGTATACCACCTTTCTGAATTGAAGTGTGCCAAGGATACGAAATAATGTCGGCATCTGCACCGCCAACAATGCGACCATCTAAAGCTTGAAGCCGATCCACGGATACAACAGCTCCATAAGCATAGACTGCAATAGCCAAAAACGTCAAAATCGTCAACATGTTAATAACTGCTAAACTAACGAACTAAACTAACCCGACCAACTAAACTATGTTGCTCTTTTATACCCATGCTTGAACGTTAACAGTAAACTTGAAGATTACTAATTATACCCTAAACCTGAAAGGTCAGGGTATATTAACTTTGTGCAAACGTTTGTAACGCATAGAACGAAGCGAGTCCGGTATAGAAAAGTATATATATTCTTGATCAGCGTCACCACGTGAGTCGAGCTATCTATGTCCGTCCGTCCGTCCGTCCGTCCGTCCGTCCGTCCGTCCGTCCGTCTGTGTGTTGTCCGTATACACAGGATAAGAAGAAGGAGTTGAGATAATTGAATGAAACTTAGTACACATGGTCACATGTACCCAAGGATCTGCACTATTGAATATTTTTGGAATCCGCCCACGGACACGCCTACCTCCCATACAACGCAAAAATTTAAAACTGCATAACTCAGCTCATAATAAGTCTACAACAACAGAATTTGGTATGTGTGTGTTTTATATCAACACAAATATGTCTTTGAAAAATGGACATCATCCGCTCACGGACACGCCCACCTCCCATACAACCCAAAAATTGAAAACGCAATAAATAAGTCTCTGTTTAACCTACAGAGCTAAAATTTGGCACGTATGTTTTTTATAACAAAAAAAAGATGGTTTTGAAAAATGGACATCGTCCGCCCACGGACACGCCTACTTCCCATACAACGCGAAAATTGAAAACTGCATAGCTCAGCTCATAATTAGCCTACAACAATAAAATTTGATATGTATGTGTTTCATACCACAAATATGTCTTCGGAAAATGGACGTCATCCGATCACGGACACGCCCACCTCCCATACAACCCAAAAATTGAAAACGCAATAAATAAGCATGTGTTTAACCTACAGAGCTTAAATTTGGCACGTATGTTTTTTATGACAAGACAAAGATGGTTTGGAAAAATGGACTTCATCCGCCCACGGACACGCCCATTTACAATTATTTTTTTCTTTTTTTTTTTGTAAAGTGGGTTTAGGGTATTTCATAGTCGGCCTAGACCGACTTTAGACTTTCTTTACTTGTTTTAATTTATAATAACGTTCAACTCAAAAAGTATTTCGCAACGATTTTGCATTTTGTGTGCAATGTAATTTTTGCAATGATTTATTGCAAACAGAATTCTGTTTTCACCTTCCGATAACATTATCATATGCCTAAGAATCTCTAGGACTGGCAAACTGGCCTATATAAATTATAAAAGCTAAATTAGTGCCGTAATTTAGGAAATGTGACGTTAAGATCTGGACGCAATCACCTTAGTTGCGTTTTTTTATCATTTATGGATTTCTGAGTTGTGTGGTTTTAAGAAAATATGTATTCGAAATCCGATTTAATTCAAAATTTTGATAAACTTTAGATTTTAGTTATTATTTTTTTAATATTATTAAAAAAAATTATTAAAAACTAACTATTTTTTAAGTTTTTCTTTGAAAATATTAACACATTTTATACAGCCATTAAAAACGTCATGGAATTTTTCAGTGGAATTATCGAAAAAAAGTACGTCAATCAATAAATTAGACGAATTGGGTTACATTTAGCATATCTCAAGATTGCATATCTCCTAAACTGTAGCAAAGAAATTTTCATATATGACACCATAGTTGTCATGTATTATGCACATATTTAAGATAGTACAAAATTGTATACCTTGTTTACATTTCTTTTAATATTATTTAAATTTATTTTATCGCTGATTTGAATTTTTATTTCTTGAGTAAAAGTCAAAAAGATTACAATACAAATGATTTCATAGTATTTTTAGAAAAAAAATTAATTAAAATTGAGTTTAAAATAAGTAAAATTTAAATTTAATGTAAAATCAAAAACTTAAAATATGGGCCATTTAGGGTAAGTATAGTTGGTAAGTTATGGTAAGTACAAGTTTTTTGTTGTTGATATAAGATAAAAGATAAAAAATATAAAATATAAGATATAAGTAATAAGATATAAGATATAAGATATAAGATATAAGATATAAGATATAAGATATAAGATATAAGATATAAGATATAAGATATAAGATATAAATATAAGATATAAGATATAAGATATAAGATATAAGATATAAGATATAAGATATAAGATATAAGATATAAGATATAAGATATAAGATATAAGATATAAGATATAAGATATAAGATATAAGATACAAGATATAAGATATAAGATATAAAATATAAGATATAAGATATAAGATATAAGATATAAGATATAAGATATAAGATATAAGATATAAGATATAAGATATAAGATATAAGATATAAGATATAAGATATAAGATATAAGATATAAGATATAAGATATAAGATATAAGATATAAGATATAAGATATAAGATATAAGATATAAGATATAAGATATAAGATATAAGATATAAGATATAAGATATAAGATATAAGATATAAGATATAAGATATAAGATATAAGATATAAGATATAAGATATAAGATATAAGATATAAGATATAAGATATAAGATATAAGATATAAGATATAAGATATAAGATATAAGATATAAGATATAAGATATAAGATATAAGATATAAGATATAAGATATAAGATATAAGATATAAGATATAAGATACAAGATATAAGATATAAGATATAAGATATAAGATATAAGATATAAGATATAAGACATAAGATATAAGATATAAGATATAAGATATAAGATATAAGATATAAGATATAAGATATAAGATATAAGATATAAGATATAAGATATAAGATATAAGATATAAGATATAAGATATAAGATATAAGATATAAGATATAAGATATAAGATATAAGATATAAGATATAAGATATAAGATATAAGATATAAGATATAAGATATAAGATATAAGATATAAGATATAAGATATAAGATATAAATATAAGATATAAGATATAAGATATAAGATATAAGATATAAGATATAAGATATAAGATATAAGATATAAGATATAAGATATAAGATATAAGATATAAGATATAAGATATAAGATATAAGATATAAGATATAAGATATAAGATATAAGATATAAGATATAAGATATAAGATATAAGATATAAGATATAAGTTATAAAATATAAGATATAAGATATAAGATATAAGATATAAGATATAAGATATAAGATATAAGATATAAGATATAAGATATAAGATATAAGATATAAGATATAAGATATAAGATATAAGATATAAGATATAAGATATAAGATATAAGATATAAGATATAAGATATAAGATATAAGATATAAGATATAAGATATAAGATATAAGATATAAGATATAAGATATAAGATATAAGATATAAGATATAAGATATAAGATATAAGATATAAGATATAAGATATAAGATATAAGATATAAGATATAAGATATAAGATATAAGATATAAGATATAAGATATAAGATATAAGATATAAGATATAAGATATAAGATATAAGATATAAGATATAAGATATAAGATATAAGATATAAGATATAAGATATAAGATATAAGATATAAGATATAAGATATAAGATATAAGATATAAGATATAAGATATAAGATATAAGATATAAGATATAAGATATAAGATATAAGATATAAGATATAAGATATAAGATATAAGATATAAGATATAAGATATAAGATATAAGATATAAGATATAAGATATAAGATATAAGATATAAGATATAAGATATAAGATATAAGATATAAGATATAAGATATAAGATATAAGATATAAGATATAAGATATAAGATATAAGATATAAGATATAAGATATAAGATATAAGATATAAGATATAAGATATAAGATATAAGATATAAGATATAAGATATAAGATATAAGATATAAGATATAAGATATAAGATATAAGATATAAGATATAAGATATAAGATATAAGATATAAGATATAAGATATAAGATATAAGATATAAGATATAAGATATAAGATATAAGATATAAGATATAAGATATAAGATATAAGATATAAGATATAAGATATAAGATATAAGATATAAGATATAAGATATAAGATATAAGATATAAGATATAAGATATAAGATATAAGATATAAGATATAAGATATAAGATATAAGATATAAGATATAAGATATAAGATATAAGATATAAGATATAAGATATAAGATATAAGATATAAGATATAAGATATAAGATATAAGATATAAGATATAAGATATAAGATATAAGATATAAGATATAAGATATAAGATATAAGATATAAGATATAAGATATAAGATATAAGATATAAGATATAAGATATAAGATATAAGATATAAGATATAAGATATAAGATATAAGATATAAGATATAAGATATAAGATATAAGATATAAGATATAAGATATAAGATATAAGATATAAGATATAAGATATAAGATATAAGATATAAGATATAAGATATAAGATATAAGATATAAGATATAAGATATAAGATATAAGATATAAGATATAAGATATAAGATATAAGATATAAGATATAAGATATAAGATATAAGATATAAGATATAAGATATAAATATAAGATATAAGATATAAGATATAAGATATAAGATATAAGATATAAGATATAAGATATAAGATATAAGATATAAGATATAAGATATAAGATATAAGATATAAGATATAAGATATAAGATATAAGATATAAGATATAAGATATAAGATATAAGATATAAGATATAAGATATAAGATATAAGATATAAGATATAAGATATAAGATATAAGATATAAGATATAAGATATAAGATATAAGATATAAGATATAAGATATAAGATATAAGATATAAGATATAAGATATAAGATATAAGATATAAGATATAAGATATAAGATATAAGATATAAGATATAAGATATAAGATATAAGATATAAGATATAAGATATAAGATATAAGATATAAGATATAAGATATAAGATATAAGATATAAGATATAAGATATAAGATATAAGATATAAGATATAAGATATAAGATATAAGATATAAGATATAAGATATAAGATATAAGATATAAGATATAAGATATAAGATATAAGATATAAGATATAAGATATAAGATATAAGATATAAGATATAAGATATAAGATATAAGATATAAGATATAAGATATAAGATATAAGATATAAGATATAAGATATAAGATATAAGATATAAGATATAAGATATAAGATATAAGATATAAGATATAAGATATAAGATATAAGATATAAGATATAAGATATAAGTTATAAAATATAAGATATAAGATATAAGATATAAGATATAAGATATAAGATATAAGATATAAGATATAAGATATAAGATATAAGATATAAGATATAAGATATAAGATATAAGATATAAGATATAAGATATAAGATATAAGATATAAGATATAAGATATAAGATATAAGATATAAGATATAAGATATAAGATATAAGATATAAGATATAAGATATAAGATATAAGATATAAGATATAAGATATAAGATATAAGATATAAGATATAAGATATAAGATATAAGATATAAGATATAAGATATAAGATATAAGATATAAGATATAAGATATAAGATATAAGATATAAGATATAAGATATAAGATATAAGATATAAGATATAAGATATAAGATATAAGATATAAGATATAAGATATAAGATATAAGATATAAGATATAAGATATAAGATATAAGATATAAGATATAAGATATAAGATATAAGATATAAGATATAAGATATAAGATATAAGATATAAGATATAAGATATAAGATATAAGATATAAGATATAAGATATAAGATATAAGATATAAGATATAAGATATAAGATATAAGATATAAGATATAAGATATAAGATATAAGATATAAGATATAAGATATAAGATATAAGATATAAGATATAAGATATAAGATATAAGATATAAGATATAAGATATAAGATATAAGATATAAGATATAAGATATAAGATATAAGATATAAGATATAAGATATAAGATATAAGATATAAGATATAAGATATAAGATATAAGATATAAGATATAAGATATAAGATATAAGATATAAGATATAAGATATAAGATATAAGATATAAGATATAAGATATAAGATATAAGATATAAGATATAAGATATAAGATATAAGATATAAGATATAAGATATAAGATATAAGATATAAGATATAAGATATAAGATATAAGATATAAGATACAAGATATAAGATATAAGATATAAGATATAAGATATAAGATATAAGATATAAGATATCTATATCTATCTATACTATTATATAAAAGGCTTCTCACGTATCTTCGTAGACGTGTAACTCAAGAACTACCCAACCGATTTTTGTAATTCTTTCACTAACATAAAGCAACATGTTTAACTTGGTCACTGGCGTACTTTTTTTCTTTAAAACGGCTCTTAAAAGTTATTAAAACTTGAGTTTAAAAAGTAGCCAAAAAAATCAAATCCAAAAAACATTGCTGCATTGAATCGTTAGATACACAACCAGCGCGCTGCAGCGTAAAGCTTTCTCGCTCTTTTCCTCTCCGATTGTGGATTGTGTTTGTTGTTATTGTTTCTTTTACTTAAAGTGCTTTAAATAAGGGATGTTTTAGGTACAAGAGCAGACCCAAGAAGTTGTCTGATTCAGTTGGCGCTGAGACTTCAAGCAATTAAGTCTTTGATGCTTAATTTTTAGCTGTGGTATATTTATGCTAAAAATGTAAATGTTTTGGTCATTAATACAGTCAAACCTGTTTGACAGTGCTATTTGTTTTAAGCGGTTTTTAATTTACGCACATTCATTAATGCGATTTCTTTAATGGTGCACAAGAGTTTCGTGAATTTGTGCACCCGTTTTTTTTTCTAGGTACTTTACTACCGCACAAAAACAGGTTCGACTATACTTAAAAAGGTAGATCCAAAAATTTAAAAACCAGTAAAATGTCCAATTTTAGTTCCTTCATTCATATGCGTTTCCTTACGTTATTTTTGATTATAAAATTATATTTTAATTATAGCCTTGATTATAAAAATTGGATAAGTAGTATCCAAGATAGACTTGAAAAGAGCGAGAAAAAAATTTAAAATATTGGCGCATAGTTTTATCAATGTTTGGAAAGGTGTGTTCGCATTAGTTAACAGGTGTAAGTGTATTGATACGATACTGAAAGGTGTGGCAAAATTCATTAACAAAATCCTTAAATTAATTTAAATGGAACAGTTTTCATCCCGATGCTGCTTACTTTTAAACAAGATGTTAAAAGTTACAGATCTTCATTAAGTTTTAGTTCGTGTTAAAGAATTTAAATGTCGTTTTTGGGAAACGAAAATAGATTCCTGAGCTGAAAAAAGGTAAAAAGCTCTTTATTTAGACTTCTCAGACCTTACCGAATGTAATTTCGTTTTTGGAGCGAAAATTTAGTGTACTTGAAAATCTCCTATACAAATAAAGGACGGTCTTATGTAAAAAGTAAAAAGTTAATGCAACTAAACCACAAGCCTTCAAATATTTTCATAAAAATATGTATCGCCCAATTCATATTGAAGTATATTATAATTTCCAATCACCATTTCCGATTTGGCTCAAATTTTTTTCTTGGATTGGTTTATTGTTTTAAAAGAAAATTCGGAGTTTGAGATTTAAAGAGTTTTTTCGCGGACCCACAGCCATGCGTATGCCTAAAAAGGGTATATTTTGAGACAACATTGCTCTGTCAATTTAAATTCGATTTTTGTAAATTTTATTTTTTAATTTTTTTAAATTTTAAATTTTTTTAAATTTTTAATTTAAAAGTTTAATGCCATGCCAGCATCAGACGTTATAATTTTTTTGTAACTTTCATAATTTAAGCTTTTTTAACGTTTCATAAACTTTTTGAAATGAACTTCTAAAACGTACGTTTGATTTTCTACACTGAGAAAAAACACATACCTTGCTCCGGTAAAAAATTTCTCTATTTTTGATAATAGCAATTTTCTCTTTTTCAAATAAAATTTTCTTCAATTAGAATAAATTTTCACATTTTCGAAGAAATATTTCTTTACTTCTAGGAAATCGAAATATTTCAATGTCTCTAATAATGATAAGTATTTTTCTCGCACAAAAAATTTCTCATTTATAGAGAAATTTTATTGAAAATGAAAAACTTTTCTTATATTTTGATAAACAATTCACTATGAGAAGTATTTTCTTCAATAAAAAGAAATATTTTCTCAAAAAAAAAAGTATTTTTCTCTAAAAACGATATATTTTTCTATTTCATGGAAGCTTTTTATCATTTTTAGAGAATTTTTAGTATCGCAATTAGAGAATAGCATTCTCTGGAGCAAAGTCTATACCATTTTTCTCTAAATATGATGCCTTTTTTATCATATTCCGAGACACTTTTTTCTGAGTGTATAATAAACATTTTAAATAGAGTTTTTAAAACGTACGTTTGATAGTTTAAAATGAACATTTTACAAAATAACTTCTAATTGTTCTTCAATTCTAAAATGTAAATTTTAAAATATCAAATGAACGTTTAAAAAACTCATTTTAAAATGTTTTTTATAGAAAATCAAACGAACGTTTAGAAGCTCATTTTAAAATGTCCGTTTTTAAAATGAAAATAAATTTTAGAGGACCAAAATCTGGGTCAAACGTTTTCAAAAGTAGCACGTTTCTGCTTTTCTGGAACGTTACGTAATACGTAAGGTTTCACATTTTTCTCTGTGTAAGTAGAAGTGAATAACGACATAAGAATGCATTCAATGAATACAAAATTGATCCATGAATACAATTTTGAATTCATATCCAATTTTAAAAAATGTATTTATCATAAATTTTTCGTGTTCCGAATGTTGAATTAGATTTTTTATTAAAATGAATGCTTTTAATAAGGAATGCAGTTCAGTTTCGTTATTCATTTAGCATTAATTGTTTTCCATGAATTTATTTTTTGTTCATTATTTCGTTTTGTATTGTTTTGATTTTTTTATTTATTATTCAAGTTTTATTCATTATCCCTTTCCGACAGTATAGGCACAATTGCGACTTAATATGACTTAACTTTTTATTATTTCATCAAAATGCTGCCATTGTGTGAATAGACCTGAAGCACATAATTGTATATGATGTTTTTTTTTTAAAGAAAACCAAAATCTGCCCTTATATGTATTTGCGAAAACGAGTCGGAACAGTAAGTATTAAAATTCATTTAAATTATTTAAAGTTTGATAGCTACCATCTAATAAGTGTTTTAACGATCAAGGCACTACAACTTTTAATTAGAAAATGATATTCGATTTTGAATTTGTAATTTCATATATTTTTTAGCCACTTTCATACAAGTGCGTATCCTGAATTTAAAGGATTATCGAGATTTTTATGAATTTAAAAACGGCAGGTTCTAAAATTGTATCAAATTTTAACCAACAGTTCTTGCGTAGATCGAAAAGGGTACTTAATTTTTAAACAAATTTTTTTTTTTTTCATTTATTATTAATTTTAGTTCGATAAGTATTTTTTATTCCTGCGTTTGGTTTGTATTAATGTTTTCAACAAAGTAATATATTTTAAATTTGGTTACTAACCAAATTCGAAAAATTTTTTCAGACAAAAGTACAAGTTATTTTGTGCCTTTTTTTCGGGCTTATATAACAGTTACTTTTGACTTTTATTTTATCAATAAATAATAACAGTTATTTTCTGCCTTTTATTTTCTCGGTCAAAACTATCAGGCAATTTGTATTTTTTCAAAGGCCATTTTACCGTCTAAAAAACTATTAATAGCATGTGTAAAATATGCGCACCGATAACATGAAAAGAAAATAATGAATCCTAATATTTTTGACCGAAAAAATAAGTCACAAAATAACTGTTATTTTTGACCGATAAAAAAGAAGTAAAAAGTAACCGTTATTTTTGCCCGAAAAAATAAAAGGCACTAAATATCAGTTATCTTTTAACTTTTATAGAATCAGTCGAACATTTTAAAGGCACATTCTTACTGGGCCTGCAGTGGGTGCAATAGCTTTTATTCCCAGGATTCCAATGATATCTTCAGATTTACCATTTCAATTTAAAAGGGTAAATTTTCCTGTAAGCGTATGTTTTGCCATGACTATAAACAAAGCTCAGGGACAGTTATTCAATGTTGTTGGTGTTGACTGGCGTAATGATGTGCTCTCGCATGGGTAATTGTACGTTGGACTTTCACGTATTGGAAATTCTTCAAACCAATTCATATTACATACTTCCAAACGATGAATGTTTTACCAAAAACGTAGTTTATTCAGAAGTTTTTAGCAACTAAAAATGATGTCTTAACTAAGTTCTTTTATTATTCTCTTCTTTTCATACCAAAAGGTCCTTTTAGATTTGTTATTAACATTTCAAAAGTGGGCGTGTTAGTTCATTAATATTTCATACTTCGTTTCTGCGCTTAATAATTGTATTTTATATATGCTCCAATGTTTGATATTTAATGCTGTCATGTACAAGTCTTATTCAAGTAATATTATAAAATAATTTTAGGTGCGATAATTGGAAGACCTCCACCAGGTGTATTTAGTGGATTGAAGTTCCACACTATTGCATGCGATGTCTTTCGATGATTTTCACCTAGCTTCACGCCAAAAAAAAAACTATTAATGCTGTTATGACGCTAATGCTGTTATAACACACTATTTGTAAATAAAAAAAGTAAAGAACAACTCTAAAGTTGGTCTAGCCCGATTATCCTAAAACCTCCTTCTCCGAAAACGAACACAATCATATTTATTGAAGTTTGGACAGGACAACGTCTGTCGGGTCTGCTAGTAAGATATAAGATATAAGACATAAGATATAAGATAAAAGATATAAGATATAAGATATAAGATATAAGATATAAGATATAAGATATAAGATATAAGATATAAGATATAAGATATAAGATATAAGATATAAGATATAAGATATAAGATATAAGATATAAGATATAAGATATAAGATATAAGATATAAGATATAAGATATAAGATATAAGATATAAGATATAAGATATAAGATATAAGATATAAGATATAAGATATAAGATATAAGATATAAGATATAAGATATAAGATATAAGATATAAGATATAAGATATAAGATATAAGATATAAGATATAAGATATAAGATATAAGATATAAGATATAAGATATAAGATATAAGATATAAGATATAAGATATAAGATATAAGATATAAGATATAAGATATAAGATATAAGATATAAGATATAAGATATAAGATATAAGATATAAGATATAAGATATAAGATATAAGATATAAGATATAAGATATAAGATATAAGATATAAGATATAAGATATAAGATATAAGATATAAGATATAAGATATAAGATATAAGATATAAGATATAAGATATAAGATATAAGATATAAGATATAAGATATAAGATATAAGATATAAGATATAAGATATAAGATATAAGATATAAGATATAAGATATAAGATATAAGATATAAGATATAAGATATAAGATATAAGATATAAGATATAAGATATAAGATATAAGATATAAGATATAAGATATAAGATATAAGATATAAGATATAAGATATAAGATATAAGATATAAGATATAAGATATAAGATATAAGATATAAGATATAAGATATAAGATATAAGATATAAGATATAAGATATAAGATATAAGATATAAGATATAAGATATAAGATATAAGATATAAGATATAAGATATAAGATATAAGATATAAGATATAAGATATAAGATATAAGATATAAGATATAAGATAAGATATAAGATATAAGATATAAGATATAAGATATAAGATATAAGATATAAGATATAAGATATAAGATATAAGATATAAGATATAAGATATAAGATATAAGATATAAGATATAAGATATAAGATATAAGATATAAGATATAAGATATAAGATATAAGATATAAGATATAAGATATAAGATATAAGATATAAGATATAAGATATAAGATATAAGATATAAGATATAAGATATAAGATATAAGATATAAGATATAAGATATAAGATATAAGATATAAGATATAAGATATAAGATATAAGATATAAGATATAAGATATAAGATATAAGATATAAGATATAAGATATAAGATATAAGATATAAGATATAAGATATAAGATATAAGATATAAGATATAAGATATAAGATATAAGATATAAGATATAAGATATAAGATATAAGATATAAGATATAAGATATAAGATATAAGATATAAGATATAAGATATAAGATATAAGATATAAGATATAAGATATAAGATATAAGATATAAGATATAAGATATAAGATATAAGATATAAGATATAAGATATAAGATATAAGATATAAGATATAAGATATAAGATATAAGATATAAGATATAAGATATAAGATATAAGATATAAGATATAAGATATAAGATATAAGATATAAGATATAAGATATAAGATATAAGATATAAGATATAAGATATAAGATATAAGATATAAGATATAAGATATAAGATATAAGATATAAGATATAAGATATAAGATATAAGATATAAGATATAAGATATAAGATATAAGATATAAGATATAAGATATAAGATATAAGATATAAGATATAAGATATAAGATATAAGATATAAGATATAAGATATAAGATATAAGATATAAGATATAAGATATAAGATATAAGATATAAGATATAAGATATAAGATATAAGATATAAGATATAAGATATAAGATATAAGATATAAGATATAAGATATAAGATATAAGATATAAGATATAAGATATAAGATATAAGATATAAGATATAAGATATAAGATATAAGATATAAGATATAAGATATAAGATATAAGATATAAGATATAAGATATAAGATATAAGATATAAGATATAAGATATAAGATATAAGATATAAGATATAAGATATAAGATATAAGATATAAGATATAAGATATAAGATATAAGATATAAGATATAAGATATAAGATATAAGATATAAGATATAAGATATAAGATATAAGATATAAGATATAAGATATAAGATATAAGATATAAGATATAAGATATAAGATATAAGATATAAGATATAAGATATAAGATATAAGATATAAGATATAAGATATAAGATATAAGATATAAGATATAAGATATAAGATATAAGATATAAGATATAAGATATAAGATATAAGATATAAGATATAAGATATAAGATATAAGATATAAGATATAAGATATAAGATATAAGATATAAGATATAAGATATAAGATATAAGATATAAGATATAAGATATAAGATATAAGATATAAGATATAAGATATAAGATATAAGATATAAGATATAAGATATAAGATATAAGATATAAGATATAAGATATAAGATATAAGATATAAGATATAAGATATAAGATATAAGATATAAGATATAAGATATAAGATATAAGATATAAGATATAAGATATAAGATATAAGATATAAGATATAAGATATAAGATATAAGATATAAGATATAAGATATAAGATATAAGATATAAGATATAAGATATAAGATATAAGATATAAGATATAAGATATAAGATATAAGATATAAGATATAAGATATAAGATATAAGATATAAGATATAAGATATAAGATATAAGATATAAGATATAAGATATAAGATATAAGATATAAGATATAAGATATAAGATATAAGATATAAGATATAAGATATAAGATATAAGATATAAGATATAAGATATAAGATATAAGATATAAGATATAAGATATAAGATATAAGATATAAGATATAAGATATAAGATATAAGATATAAGATATAAGATATAAGATATAAGATATAAGATATAAGATATAAGATATAAGATATAAGATATAAGATATAAGATATAAGATATAAGATATAAGATATAAGATATAAGATATAAGATATAAGATATAAGATATAAGATATAAGATATAAGATATAAGATATAAGATATAAGATATAAGATATAAGATATAAGATATAAGATATAAGATATAAGATATAAGATATAAGATATAAGATATAAGATATAAGATATAAGATATAAGATATAAGATATAAGATATAAGATATAAGATATAAGATATAAGATATAAGATATAAGATATAAGATATAAGATATAAGATATAAGATATAAGATATAAGATATAAGATATAAGATATAAGATATAAGATATAAGATATAAGATATAAGATATAAGATATAAGATATAAGATATAAGATATAAGATATAAGATATAAGATATAAGATATAAGATATAAGATATAAGATATAAGATATAAGATATAAGATATAAGATATAAGATATAAGATATAAGATATAAGATATAAGATATAAGATATAAGATATAAGATATAAGATATAAGATATAAGATATAAGATATAAGATATAAGATATAAGATATAAGATATAAGATATAAGATATAAGATATAAGATATAAGATATAAGATATAAGATATAAGATATAAGATATAAGATATAAGATATAAGATATAAGATATAAGATATAAGATATAAGATATAAGATATAAGATATAAGATATAAGATATAAGATATAAGATATAAGATATAAGATATAAGATATAAGATATAAGATATAAGATATAAGATATAAGATATAAGATATAAGATATAAGATATAAGATATAAGATATAAGATATAAGATATAAGATATAAGATATAAGATATAAGATATAAGATATAAGATATAAGATATAAGATATAAGATATAAGATATAAGATATAAGATATAAGATATAAGATATAAGATATAAGATATAAGATATAAGATATAAGATATAAGATATAAGATATAAGATATAAGATATAAGATATAAGATATAAGATATAAGATATAAGATATAAGATATAAGATATAAGATATAAGATATAAGATATAAGATATAAGATATAAGATATAAGATATAAGATATAAGATATAAGATATAAGATATAAGATATATGATATAAGATATAAGATATTAGATATAAGATATAAGATATAAGATATAAGATATAAGATATAAGATATAAGATATAAGATATAAGATATAAGATATAAGATAAAAGATATAAGATATAAGATATAAGATATAAGATATGATATAAGATATAAGATATGATATAAGATATAAGATATAAGATATAAGATATAAGATATAAGATATAAGATATAAGATATAAGATATAAGATATAAGATATAAGATATAAGATATAAGATATAAGATATAAGATATAAGATATAAGATATAAGATATAAGATATAAGATATAAGATATAAGATATAAGATATAAGATATAAGATATAAGATATAAGATATAAGATATAAGATATAAGATATAAGATATAAGATATAAGATATAAGATATAAGATATAAGATATAAGACATAAGATATAAGATATAAGATATAAGATATAAGATATAAGATATAAGATATAAGATATAAGATATAAGATATAAGATATAAAATATAAGATATAAGATATAAGATATAAGATATAAGATATAAGATATAAGATATAAGATATAAAATATAAGATATAAGATATAAGATATAAGATATAAGATATAAGATATAAGATATAAGATATAAGATATAAGATATAAGATATAAGATATAAGATATAAGATATAAGATATAAGATATAAGATATAAGATATAAGATATAAGATATAAGATATAAGATATAAGATATAAGATATAAGATATAAGATATAAGATATAAGATATAAGGTATAAGATATAAGATATAAGATATAAGATATAAGATTTAAGATATAAGATATAAGATATAAGATATAAGATTTAAGATTTAAGATTTAAGATTTAAGATTTAAGATTTAAGATTTAAGATTTAAGATATAAGATATAAGTTATAAAATATAAGATGGACAGACGAGTTGAAGCTATATATGTTCGATGTTGAAAAAACAATCATGTGGACATCAAAAGCTTAGCATCGATTCTCGATGTTTATTAAACAAAATATGTACATCGATTTTTCCCAAAATCGTCATCAATACAGAATCACGGGATTTATTTAGTACATGATCATTACGTGGCACGAAAATACATTTTTTTCGACATTTATATTGTCAAAGCTGTATTCAAGAAAATCCTACATCCAAAAGGATTCGGATTTTTATTTGACAAAAACGTCAAAAATCAACCCTTTTTTCGCTGTAACTTAACTTGGGAAATACCTGCCTTAACATATGTTGCAAATTAAATGTGTCCAAAACCCCGAAGATGTTTATTCACAGTTTGGGACTTCGGAGACCTATAATTTGCACACAAGTTTTGGGTTAATATTTTGACATGATAAAAATATACGGCGAAAAAAATCGACAACTTTTTGACGAAAAGTTTTTTCAAACGGAAACCACTGGCAGACCTCAAACTGGTTTCAAAATACTTTTAAATTGAATACCTTCTCCAATACAGCTTCCAAAATGATTGTCGAAAAAATTTTTAAAATCTTAGGAATAAGACCTTTTTTCAAATTACCCAACCGATATTTGAGAAAATTTCATAAAAATTAAATTGAAATACTTCGATTATATCTTCCTGTTATTGATGCAGCGATATTTTAGACATTGCAATATAGATGTTAAAACATCGATTTTTTTCTCTTAACATCGATGAACATCGAAAATCAATTATCAGCGAACATCCCTAGTTGATGTTTTAGGGATATTTTTTCGATTTTTTTTTACAAAAGCAATTTTCTCGCCACTTGTTGAGAAAAAAGAAAATATTTTTGATTTTAATTTTAAAGAAATAATTAAAATAAAAATAATAAAATAACTATAAATTTTTTTAAATTTTTGTTATGATAACTAACATAATAATTGATAATTTGATAATTGACAGTTGATAATTTAATACAAAAAATTATTTTAATTTTTTTTTTTTAAATATCGCCGGTACGGTACAATCATTACAACTAAAAATTTAAACATTACTTAGTATAAGTAATGCATTCGACATACTATCGAATAACTTTAAAAATTTGTTTTTATAATAATTCATTATAATTTCATTATGTCTAACATTGAAATTTTTGAACATATTCTTAAAAGAAAATCGTAATTCATCATACAAAGTGACTTTTGGTTAAAAATTATTTTCTATTTTTCCCTCTTGTGCAATTTTAACAACGGTGCATTTATAAATCTTAAGCTGATGGTCGGTTCATAGCGCAAATCCTCAAACTTACTAGTTGTGGTAAAACGATATTTACGCAGAAGAATGGCCAGTACAATTTTTGTTGCGTTCATACCATAACGGTAACCTATTGCAATAAAGATACTCAAAATAAAACAATATAAAGAATGAATAAAACTTCACCATATATTTACCTATACAACTGCGAATGCCCTTAGTAAAAGGAATAAATGCATATGGATGTTTGTCTCTCATATTCTCTGGTAGAAAATTTTCTGGATTGAAGACCAAAGCATTTGGACCCCAAATACTTTTATTGCGATGCAAATCAAATATATCGATAAGGATTTGTACGCCTGCTGGCAGTAAAATACCACTCGTTAATCGTACATCACTTGTTGCAGTTCTGGCTATTCCTGGCACCGTAGGTACCAAACGCATTGTTTCATTGATCACCATTTCCAAATAGACCAAACGTTGTAAATCTTCATCCGTAACAGTGACATTATCACGATCGGCATAAAGTGCGAAAATCTCTTCGAAAGCCATTTCTTGATATTGCGGATTCATGGCAAGCATGATCAAAGTGTGTGTTATCGTTGTAGCGGTAGTTTCAAAAGCCTAAACATTGGAATTTAAAAAACCATATTAATAAGCTAAAAACTTTGTACACATATTTTAACTACCCCAGCAACAATATTGTTTGCATGATCCTCGACTTCCTGAGGCGTAAATTTACCATTTTTCAATAAGTCTATGGCTATGTCCATAAAAATATTTTTTTGTCTCTTTGGTATATCGTCATTTTCAACCTCCGTGTCTTCTTTGAATTTGGTTGCAGTTGTATTATCAGTTTCTGACGATGTAGCCAATTTTTCATGTATCAACTGAAAAATATTTTTTGTATTTTTACATTAGATTATTTTAGTTGATAACTTTGGTACGTTTTTTTTTAACAATTTACTTACATTTTTAAAAAATTTCCTCAGTTCGGATTTGCTGATTGTATATCTCTTGAAGCTGGGTAAGAATATCTGTATAAATTTCAAGCGCAACCAGGGCATCAGCATTAAAATCATAATTCTATCTGCAAGACTACATTTAATAATAATTATTTACTCAACAAACAATAATTCTCATTTGCGTACTAATGATAATATTCGAATAATTTTTCCTCTGTCTTGTCGTGGAATGAATTGGTTTTATTGACTGCTTTAAGACCCATTGTTGTTTCTGAAATAATCTCGTGATAGTTTTATGTATTTTCTGTGCTTTATATACAATTTTATAACATAGAAACTTACGCAACGCTATGTTCATCGAGAGCCTCTGCATGACTGGTAACATATTTATTGATTCTCCTGCGTAAGAAACTTCAAAATCCTTGAGAAAAGCTTTAGTTTTTTCATTAAAAATGGGCACAAAACTGCGTAGATTTTCATGACAGAAAGAAGGATTCAATAATTTCCGATGAGCTGACCATTTGGGATCTGTCATATAAAGAATTATTTTTTAATGCTTTGACGTTTTATAGAAGAAATAGGGGTATCCATATACTTACTTCCCAAAGTAAGCAATCCATTACCGATTATATTGCCAATTGGTGCATACAGGCAAGCTTTGTTCACGCAATGCGGTGATGTCAGAATATCTTGAGCATTTTGAGGATCCATCAGAACAAATGTGGGAAAAGGTCCCGCCCAGGAAAATATGGGAAATCTGTACTTTTCTTGCAGTTCTTTTGCGTAAAAATATATTCCTTAAACGAAGTAAATAAGTCAATGAAGAAATGATGAGAGGAAGAAAGGGAATTTCCAAAGGCTTTATTAACAATTTTATTTTATTTACAGGGTATGTGACGTCAGTATTTACATTTGCAGCAATGACTTGAGGCTTGTCTATTAGAGACAATTCGTCCTTCACATTGTCAGTCGGATTTGCCTCGTCTGATCTATTACAACGGTCCTGTCATTTACGTAGTGTTCATTATCTAGATCGAAATGTTAGTCTTTCATTTCTAAACTTAAAAAGTGTTCCATCTACGATGTTGGCAGTACGCGAACGCAAAGTTTGAAATTGAATTCAGATTTACTTTATGAGAACTCATCGTTTTTCATCATATAATTAAAAGGTAGGCTCAAATCTTTACAGCTCTATCGGATTCGTTCATATGGACAAAACAGTCACGGATGGTTAAATTCAAATTCTATGACATCATCAAAGCAATATTAAGTGGATAGACCAATTTCATGAAAATTAAAATTGTGGTGCCGATGTGACTCACAGGCCTTTCGTCTTTCCTACACAAAAGACGAAAGGCCTGGATAGCATGGGTATGGAATTGTATTTCGATAATTTGTTCAACAAACCAACAGTGTCGTTCATGCTAAAAGAGAATCTTGCCATATTTTAGAGTTTTATCTTCTATCTCCACTTGAATCGAAAATAGACAGACAAGCTCGTGATATCACCGCAAAAATCGATATCAAATATCCCGGTGCGATAAAACATAACAAAAGAATGGGCGGAATGGATGTTATGGATCAGCCAAAGGGTGACCAAAGATCATTCTTCTTTGAACATTAAACTGTTTTTGATTTCGTTATTTCATTTCAGTTTTACTACGAATACGGTCGCAAATCAAAGACTACCCTGCAAACATTTTGAATCGCCTGAGAATCTCCAGCAAATTGCTTGGAAGATTAAACAATCGCCGGCGAGCTCTTTTGAGTATCTTCCGGGTATCGCCGAATGCAAGCAGCTGAGGCCATAAAATTGATTCACCGGGAAGATTCAGCGACGAATCGCCAAGAGAAGTCTTAAGCGATTCGCCTACGAATCGCCGAAAAGAGTCTTAAGCGATTCAGGAAGAGGAAGAGTGAATCAGAAGAAGGGGTCTAAAGCGATTCGCCGACAAGAGAGGCAAACAAATCGGTTTTAGGGGTCAATACCCTGCAAACATTTAGAAGACGATTGGAAGATTAGATCATTTGGCGACGCGCTAGCGATTCGCCTAAGGGATCATTGGAAGATGGATCGCTTTTCGATCACCGAAGCGATGAATGTGCGATTCTCGACAATTTCAAAATCTTCCTTAGCTCATTCCGGCGATCGTTGGAGATGGCTTTTTTAAAATCTTTCAAAATCTATCATTGGAATATGAAGCAGGCTCCGAAAAATCGTTTAAATTAATCAAAAATTGAGCTTGTAAAAACTTCATGGTACTGGGATAAGACAACGTCTGACGGATCTCGCTAGTGCTAGGGAACAAAAGTAGCAAGTTTTTACTTTGGATCAGCACTTTTAGTCTTTTGAAGAACTCTAAAATTGGATCGATTCGTGGATCGCATCAAAAGACGCATTGTTTTATAGAGAAGGTATCCGAAAATAGCCAGAAAGATGGGAAAAAGTAGTGGCTAGCCATGGCAAATACCTTTAAAAATGAATTGGCAACAAGTTTTTCACAGTAAAACGTCCAACTTGAAAAAAAATTGAAGAATTTCCAGAATTGAATAGTTAAATTCGAAGGTAAAAAGGTCACTGCTGTCATCAAGGGGTTCAGGGATAGTTATCTGATCTATACCTTTCTTTTAAGCATATTTTTTGTTCGACAAAGAGGAGTCGAGATATTAGCAAAAAAAAAAAAAAAACACAAATTGGCCATTTCAGCCCTTGAAAGCACTTTGACCGAGCTTCTTATGATCTTGTGTTGTGTGTGTTATTAAATGTTTGCACACAATTGACCGAGAACTGGACCTACATGTTTTATGCCGACTCCGAACGGCTTATGTTCTCTAGAAGCTTTACATGGCATTATTTACTCTCTGAGGTTAGCCATTATCTGCAGAGTGGTGGTGACCGATCAGAAAAATTTTTAATTGAAAAAACTTTTCGCCGCGGCTGGGGATCGAACCCGGGCTTCGAGCATGCTAAGCTGCACACTTTACCTGCATGCCACGGTCACCACGTCGAGATATTAGCGAATGACTTTAATTGGTGAACTTTGGTTAACTTGGTGAATTGGTGTACTTTGAACCCGAATATCTTCTAGGGCATGTATGGTACTACAGATTGTTGGTAAGGCTCTAATGAAGATGATTGCATTACAAAATTGAATCTAACTTTTTTTTGTTTAAAAACGAAAGATCCAAAAAATATGCTCCTGATGAGGACTTTTCAAAATTGAATGTACAACTTTAAGATTTCTTGATTCCATAAATTTCGTTCCACTCGAAATTTTAATTTTGTATCACTCCGAAGTTCTTCCATAATATTTCAACCACAACTAATTTTTTTAGAATTTGCATTTGAACAGGTTTACTATATTTCTATTCGTATATTAATACGAATATGTATTGAGAATTTCTCAGTTATCACAGGCTTTTATTAAAAAAGTGAATTTTGTATTCTTTTTTTATGTCCTTTTATATTTTTATCAGATGATTTCCGATTTGTATACCTTCCAGCGATTTCATTTTATATAATACTCCAATCAAGGGCAAGCCAATTGGTCCTGGCAGTTGAAACATTAACTTATAATACTTTCGACGACTCCACAAAATTAATATCCATAACGCAAACGCAAGACCTAGCAGAATTCTTAACACCGACATTTTTTTCGCAAAGAAAAACTATTCACTTTCAGGTTATTTTTAAACTTAATGCTTGCTAAACTAACTTTTCTCTATTTATAACCAGATTAAATATGATCTGATGTTCTAATATATCATAAGAGCACCGGCTGAAATTATAATTTTATTTATTATTTAAATAATAGTGAAGGTAGCGTACGATCGGTCATGCTGATATTAAGATAAGCAATGTTGAAGATATTAAGATCTTCTTTCTTCTAGAAGAAAGAAGATTCTTAAAAACAAACAAAATGGATTTTATTTTTTGTTTTTTTGGTGATTCTTAACATGTACCTGAACTTTACATGAACTTCCAAAACTTTTTTATGCGGCAATATGTAGTGATATAACTTATCTGTTCCCATTTTAAAGGGGAAAAAATTGCTCAACAATTTTTTTTTATATTGGAATACAATAGTTATAATTTACGTTTTCAATATATTTTCTATAGATTATTTTTAACAACACCTATAAATTATACAGCTAAATAGACGATAATGCATATTAAATGACAAAGTTGTATTATAATTAGCGATCAGTTCAATAATTTAACTGATTATGGCTTTTTTGTTTGCGCCACAGAATTCTCGAAGAATTTCTAGTCATCGGGGAAAAAAAAACGAAACTGACCGACTTAGAGATAATTTATAATTAAATCAATTTAATTAATCATTTCCTAATGTGATAATTATTAGTTTTACCTGTTGGCACAGATTTAAAAGCAATGATAAATAAAAATTTATTCAATGTTTCTCACTCATTCAAAAGATTTTAAGAACAATACCTGGCTCGTTATCTTGCTGCCAGTGTTGCCAGAAAGTTTTGAGAAAAGAAGCTAGATGGTCTTAAAAAAATGGCTAGATGGCTTTAAAAAAAAAGCTAAAAAAAGGCTAGATTTGTTAACGTTATTTTACACTAAACCTGTTAGGTCAGGGTATATTGACTTTGTGCAAACGTTTTTACTCATAGAAATAAGCGAGTCCGGTAAAGAAAAGTATATATATTCCTGCTCAGTGTCACCTCGTGAGTCGAGCTATCCATGTCCGTCAGTCCGTTCGTCTATGTGTTGTCTGTAAATATAGGTTAAGAAGGAGTTGAGATTGGTACACATGTTCACGTGAACCCAAGCATCTGCAATATTGAATATTTTTGGAATCCGCCCACGGACACGCTTACTTTGCATACAACTAAAAAATAGAAATCGCTGTATAGACGGTTGTATTTAAGCTACCGAAATAAAATTGAAATGTATTTATTTTATTTCAAAACGCAGACGTACACAAAAAATGGGCGTGATCTACCAAATTGAAACACTATTATAAAGACGCTTTTATTTTAACTACAGGGATAAAACTTATGAGATATGTATTTTATATTAAAACTTAGATGTGTACTAAGATGTAAAATGGTCGTCATTCGCCTTTAAACACGCCCACATCCCATACAACCCACTATAATAAAAACGCTATAAAGAGGTCTATATGAGCCAAAAATATAAAACTTGGTATTGAGATTGTTGTATCAAAACTAAGATGTGTTCACAAAATGAACGACATCCGCCCATGAACGCGCTCATCTCCAATACAACCCACAATATGGTGAAAAAAACACTCTTAAAACGTTTATATTTGACCTACAGAGATAAAACTTGGTATGAGATCAAAGTATGTAAAAACTAAGGTATGCTAACAAAAAAAAAGGCGTCATCCACTTACGAACGCACCTTCCTCCCATACAACCTTCATTAGTAAGACCTATATAGTTCTTTAAAGAAAACATGAATTTTGAACAAAAATAGGAAGTTACTTCTATTTTTTTAGTATTTTAACATATAGTTTATTTCAATATTATAGGAGATTTAGGGTATTTCATAGTCGGCTAGACTTTCTTTACTCGTTTTCTTTTAAGAACATATCTTATCGTTAGAAGAAAATTAAGCATGCCAGTTTGAATACGGTTTCTTTACTTGTTTTTTAAAAATTTCGTTGCACTAAGAATTCTTTCTATTGCAGCGTTGCTTTATGCCAAAATAATAAAACTGAAAACCAATAG
This sequence comes from Tetanocera ferruginea, assembly GCA_958299015.1. NCBI lineage: Eukaryota > Metazoa > Arthropoda > Insecta > Diptera > Sciomyzidae > Tetanocera > Tetanocera ferruginea. The sequence continues at coordinate 147,245,257 of OY282640.1, read as the reverse complement.
CTCTTGGAACGGATCTTCATTCAAAGAATCTCTAGCCTCTTTCCAGAATTCAGTTATGGAACTTAAATTATTCTTGTGATTTACAGTTTTTCGCCATGATATATCATTTATCGTTATTTCTTCTGGAGAGTAATTGGATTTTTCTTTACCTATAACAGAAAATATTAGGGTTTAACCACTTTAAAAATTCATGCAAAGTCAGAAAAATTGGATGTGGTAATGCGTCTTTAAGCAATATAATAAAAAAGGCTAGAAAAAAACAAAAAAAGGCTAAAAAAAAGGCTAGAGGCTAGATGGTAATTTTCGAGGCTAGGCAACAAAAAAAAAAGGCTACATCTAGCCTCAAAAAGGCTAGACTGGCAACACTGCTTGCTTCTCATATAGTTATGACCATTACTCAGTTAACATTCGGACTCGCTTAAAGATTAATATGGATTGATTTTTTGAGCATTTGTCAACATTTTACTTAAATAAATAACACTGATCAACAGTGATTTTGCCTCTCGAACTTTGATAGCTAATACTGTTTAAGCTGGCTTCCCTCGATATGAAACTGTTTTTTATTTTTTTTTAGTTGGCCTAAGATTTTTTATGATTTGGACTTTGTGTTTTTGACACTGCAGGAAATATGTGTTAAAATTAAATTGAATTGTATTCATATCAAACGAATTTGATTTTGAAACAGAGGCTGAAATAATTTCATTAAAGTAATATTCAAATGTTTTTGAAGTAAAATTTAAAACAAAAGTTTTTGTTTTTAAAGCAAAGTATTTAAATATAGAAACAAATTTGAAACAAAAATTGTTATATTTAAAACAAATATTTTAAAGCATGGTTTTTTCGATTCCATTTTTTAAGTTATTCTGAGTTTTCGACATCAGATTCGTAAACAGCGACCCTGCGACCCTCCCAATACAAAATTTTAACTCCACTCTGCTAAAAAAACATTGGAAATTTTAAAACATTGGAAATTTTAACTCCACTCGATGAAGTTTGTATATACAATTTTTTTAAAAGTTAATTCTGCTAAAAACAATTACTTCAGCTGGGTTAAAAACTTTTTTAACCTTGACTTTTTCAAGAATGTTTTTTAATATTTAAAACCATAATTAAAAATAAATATCTTTAAAAATAACTATTTAAAAATAAAAAAAAATTTTAGTTTGATCGTATTTTATATTGGATTCCCTTAACTTTGATACCAAAAACATAAATTTTCGAGAGGAACAATCCCATTCTCCGAGAAAAACAACTTAAATTAATTAAAACAAGTAAAGCAAGTCTAAAGTCAGTCTAGCCCGACTATATCCTAAACCTACTTTTTAAAATACAATAATAGTATTGAAAATGGGCATGTCCGTGGGATGATGAAGCCCAAATTATATATACATTTCCTTTTTAATGAAAAATTTACACATACCAGTTTTAACCCTGTAGCTCACATGTTTATGCATTAATAGTGTTTTCGCTATTGTGGGTTGTATGGAAAGTGGGCGTCTCTGTACGACAAACATAAGCTTATTTATGCAATTTTTAATTTTTTGGTTAGTATAGAAGGTAGGCGTGTCCGTGAGCGGATGACGTAAATTTTTAAATTACATCTTTGGTTTGTTATGAAAAACATGCATAACAAATTTTATCTCCTAATGTTAAACATAAGCTTATTTATTGAGTTTTCAATTTTAGGGTTGTATTGGAGGTGGGCGTGTCCGTGGGCGGATGACATCCATTTTTCGAAGACATCTTTGTTTTGATATTAAATACATACCCACCAAATTTAATTTTTGTTGGTTAGTTATGAGCATATTTATGCAGTTCTCTATTTTGTCCCTGGCGTGTCCGTGGGCAGATGACGTCCATTTTTCAAAAACATCTTTGTTTTGATATTAAAATTAAAAGTTCCAAATTTTATCTATGTAGGCTTAACTGAAGCTAATTTATTGAGTTTAAAATTTTTTGGGTGTATGAGAGGTGAGCGTGTCCGTGTGTGGATGACACCCATTTTTCAAAGACATCTTTGTGTTGATATAAAACACATGCGTACCAAATTTTATTGTTGTAGGTTAATTGTGAACTTATTTATGCAGTTTTCAATTTTTTACGTTGTATGGGAGGTAGGCGAGTCCGTGGGCGGATTCCAAAAATATTCAATAGTGCAGTTTCTTGGGTCTATGTGACCATGTGTACCAAGTTTCATCCAAGTATCTCAAGTCCTTCTTATCCTGTGTTTACGGACAACACACAAACGGACGGATGGACATGGATAGCTCGTCTAACGAGGTGACGCTGATCAAGAATATATATACTTTTCTATACCGAACTCGCGTATTTCTATGCTTTACAAACGCATGACCTTTCAGGTTTAGGATGTAAAAACGTTCAAAAAACGCCCGAGCTCTTTTGAGCTTTCTCTCGATCTCAAAATATGAATGAAATACCTCGATCGATCGCAAAATATGAATGACACACTGTTTAATGACTTAAAAGGTCCTGACCAGTGCTGCCTGTTAAGTCACAAGTGAATGGATTCCCTAATTTTTCAAAATGATATCTTATTTTCTATTTAACTTATACGCATTTTAAAACATTAAAATAAAGAAATGTTTGAAGGTGTCACGTCCCCTTAATAGGAACGGTGTAGATCTTGTGGATTCAGCAGCTCTTGACGTTCTGGATATATCGATCCAATCTGGTCTTCGTTAGAATGATCATATATTCGATGCGTCGAAAGAAGCGGCCAAGTGCCTCGGTTTTTTAAAACGGTGTAAGAAATAGTTCCCTCCAACTGATCTTCGCATGATCTATACTTCATATATTAAGCCGAAAATGGAGTACATATCCCACATTTGTGCAGGGGCTTCAAGATCATATTTGGAACTCTTGGACCGAATTCAACGTTGTGCGATATATCTGATAGGGTATAAAACCATTTCTTCCTCTATCAACTCTCTTGGGCATCGACGCAATGTTTGGTGCCTGAGCCTTCTGTACAGGTACTACCATGGAAAGTGTTCAATGAAAATTCATTACCTGACGCCACTAGCTTGTGTATTTTCTAGGTCCACTCGGGCAGCTCTCCAAGCCCATCCTTATACCATTGATTTGATGCCCAATAGCACATCGAGACATTTTTCGTTCTTCAGTCGCCCAGTTCAATTGTTGAATAATTTTAATACATGTGTCTTCCCTGGCAGTTCAAGCTGTGCAAATTTAAAACAAATCTTCAATGACACTACTCTATTTTCTCACCCTCCCACTAAACTATTACCCCTCTTCCGAGTTAACACACTGCTTTCGAATTTATAGGGGGCATTCCCTGAGCGTTGATTCAGTCCAAAAAAAAAATGTATCAAACAATTACCATTCTCATTACCATTTCCATTATCAATTTCTATTACTATAACCATTATCACATATTATCGATGCGTGGATTTAGTGATGTCCGTTCGTATGTCTTTATTCAAAATTCTACTTGTGGGCTGAACAATGGGGTAAATTCTAAAAAATTAGTCATCGTTGACCAATTAATGGACATGACTAATCTTTTTTTAACTTTTTTACCTTTTAGGTGGTATAATTAGTTTTTCGAAGTTCTACTTGTATGCTGCTCATTTAAATAAAATTATGTATGACCTTGAAATTTATATAAATAACCTTTTTTGACCATTTTTAATATCTTTCAGATGGTATATTGAGGTTTTTTTGAAATTCCACTACTGGCTTGCAAACTAGAGCAAATTGTACATGACCTTGAAAATTTCAAATAAAATTCATAAAAACTTATCTATCACTGATCAATTAATGTGACCAACTGACCTTTTTCATACTTTACAGATGACATATACAGGTTTTTAACTTCAAATTCAACCTTTTCCATTTCAAATTAAACTTTTTCCAAATCAAATTAAACTTTTCCATTTCAAAAAAAACTTTTTCCATTTCAAATAAAACTTTTTCCATTTCAAATTAAACTTTTTCCATTTCAAAAAAAACTTTTTCCATTTGAAATTAAACTTTTTCCATTTCAAATTAAACCTCAGTTAAGAAAAAGATTTATTTTAGATTTTTATTGAATTATTAATTTGTAATCGAAAAGTATTACATATTTCTTGTGTAAATAGCTGTTTGAATAAAATATATTAAAACTAATATCACTAGTTAGTACTAGATGAATCCCATCAAAGAAGTTTTTTCAAAAGTTAATTGCAAGAAATATGCTAGCTAATCCTGATGCACGCGCTGATTTAAGGAACATTAGAACATTATCAAGGAATCTATAACGACTGTTACATCCACAGATTGTTATAATTATTACACGCATATGTACATGCTACCTAACTACCTTCAGCTGCTGCAAGGGTACCCTTGTAAATATTTACTACAATAATTTTTATATTTACTTGAAATTTTTTACTTATCTCGAATTATGTTTTTTGTTGATATTTCTTGTAAAAATTTGTAAAATTAAAACAAAACATTAAAAAAAATTTCATCTAAAAATTTAATTTATTATTCTATAATTTCTTTGGAGATTTTATGAAAACCATGTAAGAATTAAAGATATGTGTAGTGAAGTGTACGAAAAAGTTCTAAAAAGTCTTAGTATTAGTGATAAACGTCGGTTGGATTTTGTATTACAGTGTTTTTTTGGTTTTTAAAAAATGTAATTTTGATTTACCATTTCTATTGAAAATGTGGTGTAAACTAATGATATTAGTTTTAATATATTTTATTCAAACAGCTATTTACACAAGAAATATGTAATACTTTTCAATTACATGTTAATAATTCAATAAAAATCTTAAATAAATCTATTTGTTGGCTGAGGTTTAATTTGAAATGGAAAAAGTTTAATTTGAAATGGAAAAAGTTTTTTTTGAAATAGAAAAGGTTTTATTTGAAATGGAAAAAGTTTAATTTGAAATGGAAAAAGTTTTTTTTGAAATGGAAAAGTTTAATTTGTTTTGGAAAAAGTTTAATTTGAAATGGAAAAGGTTGAATTTGAAGTTAAAAACCTGTATTGCCTTGTATCAATATCATGTTTTTTTTAAAAAAAAGTTAAACTACATAATGAAATCTTCGAGAGCTTATTTAAATCTCTAAATATCTAAAAAATATATAAATATATCTAATTCAATAAAATATTTATCGCTGCTTTGGCATTTCTTGTATAAGATTAAAGTAAACTATTTTAAATTATTAACTAAAATATATTTTTAAGATTGCTTGAACGATTCAATAAATCATGATAAGCTTTCAAAATCAACTTGCAAACAAACCAAAGCCTGTGCTTTATTTTAGACAGATCTAGATACAATCTATTTCCACGATTACATAGCACGATTAAGATACACAAAATTATCATAAGAGATATTAAGATATGTTTTGCTAAACAACACTACTCCTCATTTGCTGCAGAATTCCAAAGACGGTTTTTTGTTTTGGCATTCATTTTGTCCTGTTTGGATATTGGCTGCAAGTGTGCTGCATCCACGATGTCCCTAAAAAACAACATTTTTAAACAATGGTCTTGCAAAAATAATTATAACAAGAATAGGAACACATAGGTTTTCCAAAAAATACTTACTTGAACTCATCATAGGTTTGTGATGTATTGACTGCTCTTAGTTTAGCGTTATTACGCAGCTCGTAAAGATTGCCAGCACGTAAACGCTCCATGCAGTCTTCACGCAGTGCCATCAATTCTTCTGCCGTTATCTCTGCAGGCTCTGACATATTTTCGATAATAAATCAAAACAATAATAAAATGCAAAACAAAATCTTGAAACTATTTTTTGTAATCTAAAGCTTGGTTCACTTAAATAATTAGACGAGCGAGCGCACAGTTTATATGGTTGAATCAATACTATTCTTATGGCAACAAGTTACTATGGAAATTGCAGCTTATCCTCAGCAGCAGAAAACTACCCTCATGAATGCTAAGCGAAATCTTCGTAATTTGATCAAATGAAAATGCAAATTAAATTCGTGTTTTGTTCTGTGGGTAAGGTTAAATAGATAGCGCGATAGGTTAATATTTAGTTAAGTCTGCAAATATAAGCAACAAAAAATTTCATCAAATCTGCAACGCCCCTCAGGTGGAATCGAACCACTTCGACGTTAATCGACTACAGGTTTGAAGCCTGCACCCCGGACCACCGAAGATCAGAGAGGCACTTAATAATATCAATTGAAAGCTAGTTATAACATTCGCATAACGAAAAAGTAACTGCGAACTATAAACAACACAACAGCAACAACTGCTTGCTAAAATTAGCTAAACATGCGATAAGCATACAGCTGGTATTGTGGTTGCCAGCTGTTCAAAAAGATAATTTTTTTTTCGTGGGATTGACCAAGTCCGAGAATTCTAATGAGTTTTTTTAAAATGCAATTGTTAGTGCTAAAATACATCAAAATATATTGACTGACATTTTGCAAATCTTAAGCTTGACTTACGTTCTATAAAGAAAATTCAACTTGGGCTCAAAATAAGTTTTGATTATTTGGAGATGATTTCTATATATGTAGACATTTTTTGAGAAAATGGCAAGTTTGAACCAAAGTTAAATCAGATTCGAACATGTCAAAATCAGCTATTTTAAGAAAATAAAATTATTTTAATTTGGTTCTGCAGGTTTACTGAAGTGTCAGAAACCCGAGAAAGGAAAAAGTTAAGCGCAATCCTTCGGTGAAATCTGGATTTCGTAAGAAGTGTTATGTCAAAGCTTGCTTCAAGAACTTATTTACATGATGATTAATTTACCTGCAATGCAATCTACGTTTCCACAGTTACTATTTCGAAATCAATTTCAATACCAAAGTATTTCTTCCTAACCTCAAAAAACAGATAAAGCATGGAGAAAATTAATAAAAAGTTGGCCAGAAGAAATTTGAAAAATTTATTTTCACATAAACACTGAATATTAATGAAGAAGGATCCGCTGAATCTGATTCCATCACTAGCACTGAAGTAGCGCAAGTAGTTTTTTTCTAACCTCAAAAAAGTAACTGAAAATCACTTTAAAATCTGCGTCAATTTCAGTCAAAATTGGTACAAAGGGGTTTTTGGGTTCGCTGATTAAGAATCTGAAGTCAGATTCAAGAAATTAAGAAAAGGCAACTTCAATATGGAGGACGAGGTTATTAGAAATCAAAGTATTGGATCTCAAATTTTGTAAGGAGCGCATTTTTAGGTTACTGATAACGATTCTTAAGTCAAATTTGAAAAATTCAAGATTGAAATTTTGGTAATCAAGATGGCAGTTGTATTTTTTTCAGAATCAACGGATCTAATTCAAAGTTGGTATAATAGCGTTTTTTTGGGTTACCATTGACGAATCTTGTATCAGTTTCAGAAAATTTCCAAGATTCCAAATAGCGGATGTGTTATTCAAGAGCGCGGGTATATTTTTTAAGACTCGCTACTACTTAAGATTCAAAGACTACATTATTTGAATCAGCAATGATGAACTCTCTTGCTAGCCAAATTTTCTTTTTGCACTTGCTCTCTTTCTCTACTATTCCATAAACATTAAAAGCAGAGATGCCATGTAAAGTCAAGATTGCTGTTCAAGTAATATTGTTAGAATTTTTTAATCTCAACATATGTACCATCCGTGATTTGAATATTATATTAGGTCTGTTCCCGTACTCTAAAGTTTTAGTCCAATTTACCAGTTCTGCAGGTAACAATTTTATTTGACAGTTTGTACCCATTTAGTCCGAGAAGCGTTCCCGTACTTTTTGGTGTTTTTCTCTATTTACGAGAGTTTTTTTCTGATTTTCACGGTTTTGACAGTTTTACCATTTTTAGTCCAAAATGTACGGGAACAGACCTATTTTCTTCAATAGCATTTTCATTCCATCATGCTGTCCATCATATTGGCAGTGGAGCATAAATATTAGTTTTATGAAGGAATACTGCCTTAATGCTTCGTTTTGAAGAGTCTATAAGCAATCTACAATTCTCCGGCTTGTATAGGTCTTTGTAAATTTCATTCATCAGACCTTTTGTATCTGTACAATATGCAAGCGATGATGTCTCATCCATCTTAAAATTTTTCGGAATTCATCATCTCTGTTCCTGTAAAAAGATACTCTTATTTCTGGCTTTAGTAAGATTCTTGTTTTCATAAATGAAGTTAAATGCTCCGCGCCGTCTTTAGCTAAACCTAAATAACGAACAAGATCATTCAGTTCAGATTGTTAAACTAATTTCGGTACGTACTTGCAACAAATGTAACAGAGTGCATCATAACTTTTATGAGTTGAAGGAAGGAAAATATTAATTTCTTGTCATGCTCTACATGAGTCAAGTCACCCACAGAGAGCAGCAGTAGAGCTGCGGTCGCATGATGACAACGATTGTGGGACCGGTTTCCCAACCTGTCTGATTGCCAATACTGGGTTTCCGAGGTCCTGCATCGAAATTTTACGTCTTGTGTCAATCCATATTGTTCCGTAAACAACGTATTCGCCAAACTTAACACCATGGACTTCTGGCTATTCGCTAAACTCAAGAGACCGCACCGTGGAAACCGAAACGAAAAAGGAATTGAAGACTATACCGGAAGAGAACTTTGCAGCATGTTTATAAAATTGAAAATAACGTTGGCACAAGTGCATTGCATCCGGTGGGGAATACTTTGAGAGCAATGAAATGAATTTAGAAAAATAAATACATTTTTTTTTCATTTTATAAACAAATTCCCAATGTTTTTTTCCCAGAGTATATATGATAAGCATTCTTTTTGCAGTTCTTTTTACATATTTTACATGTTATGTGTCTAAAAACAGTACAATATGTTATATCGCTAAAAATCTTAAGGTTTGGAAAAAAATTCAAACATAAAGACGCTGAAAGAAAATAAGAAAAAATTCCATATTTGCTGAGTCTTACATTGCATGTTCAAAATTTCGCCAAAAATTATGAGACACGATATTTCTGTGTCGACTAGGAATATTAGCTTAAGTCGAGTTAGAACAAAGTGATTTGTTACTTTCATTGCATTTGTCATAACAAAATACACTAGTACCCAAATGTTTATGATTTTACCTTAAAAATTAAGTGTTTGAGGCCATCCAATCTAAACAGCATAAGTCAGGGTTCATGATTTTAGGTACCGACTTTAACCTTGAAAATGCTCTCATGAGAACCTGAATAATGACTTGAGCTGTTATTGCTTGTTGGCACAGACATAAGTTAGATAAACAAAGTTTAGAAAAATATAGAACATGTGTATATTTTGTGAACTTTCTGATATTTGGTGCAGTTTTGGACCCCAAGGAAAGAAACTATTACAAAAGTAGTATTAATAATATTAATGAAAGCTTTAAAAGCACATATTCTAAGACAATTAAATGCAAATTGATATTTTTTTCGATTTAAGGGCCGATGGAAATCCTCTTGTTGAATATTATGCTCTAATCAAGCTCCATATAAAGCAACACATTAAATTATGGCTCATTTCGTGCACGACTGTCTCAACTCAAAATTTAGAATTTTAAAGATGACCATGAAGAAATGTTGTTGCTGAGAATCATAGTTATAAAATCAAAAATCGAAGCTTTAAGTTACAGTATAACATTCAACCATTTAATTATTATGTTTTGTAGCATAATTTTTCTTCAATTATTTAAGACATGAACTGTATAATCTGATCTTATCCGAAAATGCAAAATTTAAGTTGAGACAGTCTTGCACGAGAGGAGCGATACGCCATAAAAATGCTATGTTATTGACTTGTTTAAATATGAGAACAGATACAGACAGATTTTCCATAACGATCTGTTAAAAATAGCCTGAGTTCATATACCGCCCAAATTACAACAAAAAAAAAATTTTAAAAAAACCAGTTCAAAACGCTTCAAGGCGATGGAAAAATTTATAAATACACTCTATAAAATTCATTCGATATATACAAGAATTTTTTACACAAGATCTATGATTTACGGAAAAACTAGCTATTATTTGTATTAAATTACAAAATGTAAAATTCTTCAAAATTGTTAAAACTTTATGTTTATACTAGAATGAGAACATTATTATAATCAGAACAAGGCTAACAAATCACGGAATTTTAATTGGTTAAGTGGTGGTTTTATAATTAAAAATAGATTATAAATAATTTTTGCTTTTGTTGTCTCTAGTTTTGAACTAGAAAACTGTTGAACTAGTTTTGATTAACTTGAATTATGCTCTTTTTAAGTTAAAGTACTCTGCAAAACGAAAAGAATCAATCTTCAACGATTTCGTTACCATTCGTTAGATTTATTTTTCTAAATGCTGAATTGTGTAAAATTTTGGGCAAACCAAGACTAATTCAAATCACTGACAGTTCCAAAAACTCATTTATGGTATTAGAATAGATACTTAGTAGACTTTCCAAAAATGCGCAACAAAACGTGTTTATAAAAAACAATCCAGCTGCGCAGTTTTGGTGAATCTACTAAGCAGCAATTTAGAGAAAAATACACTGATGCTTTGAATTAATGCGACAGTGGAACTCAGCCACTGTCTGTCCAAAAATCAGAAACTTAGAATGAGCTGAAATTTGTCATTATTTTTGATTTATTGTTTATGCTTCTGTGTAAAAACTACAAAAGTTCCACAAAAATTGCTCTTAACAGATCAGAAGTGTAGGTTGCCTTAAAATTAATTTGAGAAAACGATTGTTTTTTAAATTTCATTCATTGTATAAAACTAATATTTGTTTATTGTGTTTAATCAAAGTAAAAAAAAAATTAATACAAATGCTTAAAATGGAATGCATTTCGACAGCATATAAAGAAAGAAAAAAAACTTAAAATTACATACATAAATGTTATAATAAATTGATATATAAGAGAAAATGCAATTTGAAAAAACAAAAAACCGAATGAAGGCAAACCAAATATATGGCTTATCTATAGAAAGAAGCATTGATATGGCTTTGCAAGCAATAAAGGAAATATAAGTAAGCAAATATATGAGTTTAATATATAAAATTTTAAGTTTTACCACTAAGGTCAATTCAAGGTTAGTTAGTATATTGCAAAAACTGCAGAATATTTTGTATTAGGAAATGTTCATTTGCGTGGCTGCTGAATGTGAGTTTGTGGCTTATGGGCAAATTGTACCGGTGGTTTTGGCGAATGGGCGACCTCTGCAGCTTGTTGTGTATAGTCGCTGTTACCCTTTACCGGAGCACCACTTACGGTCGTTGTATTTACACTGACGGGTTGCTGTAATTGAAGATGTAAAAAGTTTAATTATATATAAAAACTGAACATGAATTTGTGCTTTTTTCGATATTAATTTATAAAGGCATATGATTATATTTACCGTCAGTCCTGTGCAATCTTCGGCATCCTTAGCGGGACGCTCAGTAGCGCCAACCTTGTGTTGCACGATGCGCATACCACCGGCTTTGACTATAACACAAAAATTAAAACAAATAATTTATACGAATTTTTTAATATTATATAAATCTAGATTAATTAATGTTTATCAATATTAATATGCATATTAAAGTCATACTGGGTTGGGTTACTGTGCTTCAGTAAAACATTCAAAATAATTAAATTTAGAGTAATAGACCTTTAAAAATCTTATTTTTCGTTTTTTCGAACTTAAGACATTCATTATACGTGATTAAAGAAACATCGTCAATCTTATCTATTTTTTTTTTCCGGAGCACCAACTCAACACATCAGTTTCTATTGCCACAACATTAATTACAAGGACAAGCAGCAATCACTTGCAAGGACAAATAAGTTCAAGGTAAATGTGACAGCCCATTATCAACCCACTTTGTTTCTAAAATAGCCGTAAAACCAATTTATGCTCATGTGCGTCTTAAATTAAGACGCAATAGAATTCATTCAAACTTACCGGCTGGTGGATGTCCAGCAAGAAGATTAGGTAATTCGTCAGACATCTTTTGCTCTTATTTTCGAATTACTTTACTATTCAATAAGTTGATAAATTAACAAACTTTAGCTAATATTTATAATTTATGAAATAAATAGATTTCAATTGTGCGGTATGGAATATTTTTCTGTTGCTTGATCGGAAACGTTGCTTGATGACACGACTGCAATTTACGTTTAGCTTCGCTTTTTCCAGTTTTGTAGTTACACCTTTTCTTGATTTCACTACACACCTTTTTTAAAATATTTCTTGTTTTTTATTATTTTATTATCTTTATTGTTGTTGCTTGTTTTACTTTGATATTTTGTTTTTGTTCTAGAAGTCTTCAAAAAAATATGAGCGAACAACGAAGCGACAGAGAACTGCCGCAAAAGCACAAAAATTAAGCCAGTGAGCTTTTTTACATCAAAATAAGTGCTGCCAAATAAACTTGTTTCAAGGTTGAACCAAAGTTAGGCCTACTTTGCCATATCTTTATTCTGTGTATAGTAACTTTCAAATCTTTTAAGCTTTGATATAGGCTTGTTCGATGTTGAATAGACATCAATGATGGCATCGATGTTGACACCGAAAGCTCAAAATCGATTCCTAATGTTTATTGAACAAAAAACATCGATGTTGGCCAATTAACGTACATATAAATAAAAACAAGTAAAGAAGGTATAAAGTCGGTCTAACCCGACTCTAAAAACCCTAAATCTATTTTTTTAAAATATAATAATATTATTGAAAATTATCGTATCCGTAGGAGGATGAAGTCCATATTTTAATTGCATTTGAATTTTGATGAAAAATTTATATATACCAAGTTTTATTCCTGTAGCTCACATGTTAATGCCTTTACAGTATTTTCGCTATGGTGGGTTGTATGGGAGGTAAGCATGTTGGTGGACAGTTTACACCAAATTTTTAACACATCGCAGTTTTGGTATAAAATTATACATTTATCTCTGCAAGCTTTACCTCTGTAGGTTAAACATAAGTTTAACTATGAAGTTTTCAAGTTTTTGGGTTGTACCGGTGGTAGGCGTGTCCGTAGGTCGATGCCACCCATTGTTCTAAAAACATCTCCGTTTTTTTAAACATTAGCTTATTTATTGAGTTTTCAATTTTTACATTGCATGGGAGGTGGGTGTTTCTGTGGGCGGATGACACCCATTTCTCAAAAAAATCTTTGTTATGTTATAAAAAACATACGAACCAAGTTTTATCTCTCTAGTTAAACATGAGCTTATTTACTGATTTTTTAATTTTTGTTTTGTATGTGAGGTGGGCGTGTCCGTAGGCGGATGGCACCTTTTTTTCGAAGACATTTTTTTATAAAAAATGCGTACATACTCAATTTTATTGTTGTGGGTTTATTATGAGCTTTATTTATGTAGTTTTCAATTTTTACGTCGTATGGGAGGTAGGCGTGCCCATGGGCGAATTCCAAAAATATTCCATAGTGCAGATCCTTGGAGCCATGTGACCATGGGTACCATTGTGATGCTGATGAAAAATATATATACTTTCCGTTTCCGTTTAAGTTGTCACCTATTCCACTTTGTCTCTTTGGTCTGATTGTTTTGTCCACTTTGCACGTATATTTTATTTATCTCCCGAAAATTGACAAATAAATTAATAACACTCAATTTTGAACTTCTTATCGAGACCAAAACAAAGAAAAAGTTAAATGTAAGCATGATTAAATGAAAAAGCAAAAAGAAGCAAGCAAAATGTAAAATTCTTTCGATCTTTCCGTTAAGTTTGAAAGGTTGAGTTTATTGACTTAGTTTAAAATAAGGCGAAGCAAATGCCCTTTCCATTGGTGTCACTTTTGTATCTGCCCGATAAATAGTAATAATAAATAGTTTCCGATACAGTCAGTTTTAGTGTAGTTAATTTCAATATAAAATTAAGACCCAGATTTTTAAAAAAATCGTTTAGTGACTATGTCTCACGCTGAGCACATGTCCTTTCCATTAGTGTCACTTTCGTCTCTTTCCGATGTTAGTTTGCGAACTAAATTTTTGTGTCTGTCGGATGTATAGCTTGCGAGCTTGACTCGCTAGTGCTACTGGAATGCGGAATCCAAATTAATTTACATTAACAACAACAATTAACATTTTACGCCATCTATTGGGTAAAAGCATAAAACGAAATATGATTCAACTCGTTTTTGATAAGAGTTAAATCTAACTGGATCACAGACCCATTTCGTTAAGTTTGACAGTTTGAGTTCATTGACTGAATTGAAAAGAGGTTGTGATTGACGTCTTGTGTTAAAGTAGAGCACTCACTCATTTCTAAGTAGTACATACAAGAACCCAATGAAGAAGCCTGCGAATCAGTAAGCAGCTGATGATTGATTTTCTTATATAATCACATGCATTTTTCTTCTTAGATTTTACTATTTTGTGACTTTAATATAACAGTGACAAAATTCAAAATTAGATGCTGTAGGTTAGACCGGATCATTCTTATATGGATACAAAAAATTTCAACCGGTCGGGGTCTCAAAAGTTAGAGGAACTCATTAAAATGATTTCTGCATACTTTTTTTTCAAATCGGAGAAAAACCGCCGAAGCAATTTTGATTCTCCTGAAGGTCCTTTTTAGTAAAAAAAACATGTTTTTTGCTTATAACTTTCTATTTTGCACAGAACGCATACCCAAATCTTCTTAAATGTTAAACTTCTTACTCATACTAACATTTTGACATAAAAAAATTGTTAAAATTTTGTTTCATTATAACTCTTATTGACCATCAAAAATTTAATTTTTTGCTATTTTAAAAAAGGCATTTTTTTAAAACCACTGTAAAAGACACATTTTTTATTAGATTTACGTGGAATTGTTATTGTTGGAAAGGTATTAAGTTCTTCTTTCGTTCTGTGTATCGTTTTCATCAAAGCTATGTGATTAAAAAAAAAAAATTTATCGAAAACTGGACGATAAAGCAGTGAACAAATTACATTTATTGTTTGTATGAATAAGAAATGCTTCATTTTATCAGATTTCTAAAGTCGATTTCTCACATTCTGTCAGTTTTCGCACACAGCTTTGATTAAAGCGATACACAAAAAGAAAGAAGAACTTAATACCTTTCCAACAATAACAATTCCACGTAAATCCAATAAAAAATGTGTCTTTTACAGCGGTTTTAAAAAAGTGCCTTTTTAAAAATAGCAAAAAGTTCAATTTTTGATGGTCAATAAGAGTTATAATGAAACAAAATTTTAACAATTTTTTTATGTCAAAATGTTAGTATGAGTAAGAAGTTTAACATTTAAGAAGATTTGGGTATGCATTCTGTGAAAAATAAAAAGTAACAAGCAAAAAACATGTTTTTTTTACCAAAAAGGACCTTCAGGAGAATCAAAATTGCTTCGGCGGTTTTTCTCCTATTTGAAAAAAAGTGTGCAGAAATCATTTTAATGAGTTCCTCTAACTTTTGAGACCCCGACCGGCGGAATCTAAATTTCGATCCGGTCTACTGTAGGTATAACCTAAAGTATTTGTCAAAACGTTTCATGGCCTTGAACAAAATTCTTATAACGACCCCATACAAACCGCGCTGTAAGACGTAATTCTACGTCAAAAGCTTAAATATAGAATTTCAGCATGATAGCTTCAAAATTACGGCTGTAATCGTGTCCACAAACGGACAGAAAGACGGATGGCTAAGCCAACTCAGGTGGTGATGCTGAGCAAGAATATATATACTTTTCTATACCTACCACGCTTCCTTATGGGCGTTAAACACGTCGCGACAAAATTAATATACATTGTATAAAAATTGAAGGTACGTCGAAAGTGGAGTGAGCTGCTTGAAACAATATTTGTCGTGCTGTGGAAAGAGAAAACTGAGTATTTTCATGTGGCTTTCACATCTGGAACTTGTGTGGCAAACAATATGGCGGCTTGTATGTGTTCGAAAAAGCGAGCATTCAAATTACGGAATTTGTTTGGCAAACACAGGGTTATACTTGAGAACAGTAGAAATGTACTCTTAAAAAGTATTTATTGCTTCGTAATAAAATTATTTTTGTGTGGGGAGTCTTCCACACCTGCTTACTTTTTTCGAAACAAATTTTTTAATGAATCCAAACAAAGTTATCACGTATACTGTTTGCAATTTACATAGAGTACTACCAAATAGATACCAAAAAGTACCAAACATTTCTCATATCGTACTTAAATCATTATTATGTACTCCACATAGTACTACACTTATGTTTCAATACAACCCTGGTTTCGTAATGACTATAGAAATGTTTTTTTTTGCTTTGTTGGACAGAGAAAATCAAAAATTTTTGTCAACAAGCCAACTAGTGTGCCAAACTGGCGAACTAGCTTCTTAACTATTGATCTTGTGTGGAAATGGCCGCCGTGTGGCACACAAAAACGCAGATTTGAAGCCTGCATCAGGGTACACAAAATAAGGTAGCTGCAATACGGAGAGCATAAGAGCCGAAACTGCCAAAGCGAACTGTGTCAACTGAAGATGAAAAAAATTAATTGTTTGTATCTGTTGTTGTTTCTTTCGGCAGCCAGTTTATTTTGACACTTTCGGCCATGCAAAAGAGAGCACTGTCAGTTTTTTAGCAACCTTATTATTCAACCATGATTATTTTCGTGGTGCTTGAAAGAATGCGCATAACTTTGTGGGAATGGCCTGCAAATGCAGCTACATTGGCTTTAGCTAAGTGCTGCAGGAGCCAAAGTGGACCATTTTTGCAGAAGAAAAGTGGTATTAAATTATTTTGTTTATTACAACAAAATCAATGAAACAGAATGCAATAATACGAAACATATGACTATATGTCAAATGAAAAGTGACTTTTTGCAGTCTGAACCCTTGTTTCTGAAAAGATTCTTTTCAGCTAAAAACAGTTTTTCATCCATCGCGTGAGCATAGTATAAGGACGAATGTATTAATAATAAAATAAAAAAGATTATGTAATTTTGATAAGCGAATGACACCTCAATATATTAGCAAATGAGGAGCAGTTGTTTTTTTTGCTTTGTTAGACTAGTACGACTAGTCTCTTTGTATATATCCCCTGATACCATTTAGTTGCGCAACATAGAAGCACGAATGATGAATAGTTGAATGCATTCATAGTTGGACGACATGCAAGATCATTTGAAAAGGCTTATAGAATATGTATACATTTTGCTGAACGTACCTTCAGAAAACGAAAACAAAAACAACATACGGTAAATTATTCCGGTTTTTGTCGTTCGTGTGAGTGGAAATTAGAGTAATTGGAGTATTCGTTTTAAATTACTTTAAATTAAGTAATACGTGCTATATTGATTTAAATTATTTTAAATTAATAAGAGCAAAAGTTTTACTTTAACTATTGAAATACAAAGTAAAATCTAAACTTGAATAGCAACATGAAGACCACAGAGGTGAGCAATCAAGGAAGAACACTTTATCATGAACCTTAATACTTACATCACAAAGTTGTCTCTTTAAACATTAAGTGCAGCACTATAAAAAATATGTATTTCAATTATTTAAAATTAATACTTGTCGATGTGTTGCTGATAACAACAATAGGAACGGCAAGAGCTACCAAAGACTACAAAAACAACAACTTAAATAATTTGCATGCCAAGGTGATTAAGCAAAAAATAAAAATTGTCATACTAAACACAGCTGATAAAAAAGATAAACTGGGGCAAGACATACTTGCGCTGTAGAGCGCTTTACATATAGTTTTGGTTGGAGTACTGAGTTGAATCTTTTATAAGAAAATCATTATTTTTTATCTAAACATCTAATCTTTATTAATTTTCTTTTATTGCCATTGCAGAATTTTCCACCACTTAAGAATGACAACCTGTTGCGTGCTGCACGTGGTGAGCCCGTTGATCGCGTTCCCGTCTGGGTAATGCGTCAAGCTGGACGTTATTTGCCTGAATTTCAAGAAGTACGCAAGCAGCATGACTTCTTTACCGTCTGCCGCACACCGGAATTGGCCTGCGAAGTGACAATGCAACCACTCCGGCGCTTTGAATTAGATGCCTCCATCATTTTCTCAGATATTTTAGTCATTCCACAAGCCTTCGGCATGACTGTCGAAATGCATCCTGGTGTTGTAAGTGAAGCAGGAGTGTACAAAGAGCGTTGTTGATCTTTAAAAAAAAAATGCCTCTTTCTAGGGCCCAGTCTTTCCAGAGCCTTTGAAAACACCAGCAGATCTTGCAAAGCTTGCGCCTGAAGGCGCTATAGAACGTCTGAGCTATGTTGGGGATGCCATCACCATGATGCGCCACATGTTAGATGGTCGCGTTCCACTTATTGGTTTCACTGGAGCACCTGTTCGTATTTGCTAAGAAAAAAATCTTATTTTTTTTATAACTTATTTTTTCTCAAGTGGACCCTTATGGGTTACATGATTGAAGGCGGTGGTAGTAAAACAATGTCCAAGGCTAAAGCCTGGTTAAAAGAATATCCCGAAGATTCTAAAAAACTTTTAGATATGCTCACTACTTCAATTGTGGATTATTTGGAAATGCAGACCAAGGCCGGAGCTCAAATGTTGCAGGTATTCGAGTCGTCAGCGGAACATTTATTAAAAGAAGATTTCTTGAGTGTTGCTGTGCCACATCTTAAAGAAATTCATGATAAACTGAAGGAGCGTTTGACTAACCAATCCATACCGACGCCTCCTATGGTGAGGGTTATACAAACTACTGATACTGAATTTAAAATTTATAATTATTTACCGTATTTTCAGACCCTATTTGCTAAGGGCGCTGGTCACTCTCTGAAAGAGCAGGCTGCTCTAGGTTACGACATCATTGGTCTAGATTGGACAGTTGATCCTATTGAAGCACGCCAGGTGGTTGGACCAAATATAACACTGCAAGGCAATTTGGATCCACAAGACATGTTAAAAACTCCTGAGGAGATACGCACATTGACCACAGAGATGGTGCGTAAATTTGGCAAGACCCGCTATATTGCCAACTTGGGCCATGGCATAACGCCACCAACGCCTATAGTGAGCATGGATGTGTTTGTGGACGCAGTGCACAAAGCGTTGTAGGCATTTATTTATTTATTTTGTTTTTTTATAAATGGCAAAAAGAACGAAGACTATTAAAACAATTTACTAAATTTTATTAAAATTTTAATTCAATCGATTTTTCTTGCCACAATTTGTCGTATATCATCAAAGAGCTGCCCAAACACACAAATACTGTTCCAATTACAACTTCTGTGACGTGAAGACATATTCAACATAAATATTTCTGAATTAAAGAGGAAAACTTACTTCTTCCAGGAATTTCTTCGCCTAAAAAATAACCTGTGATGGCGGTGAAAGCGAAACTTAAGGAATTCGCTATGGGCACAGCTGCAGTCATGCTTGTACTTTGTAGAGTGTAAACATATAGTACGCTTCCCAATTGATTCAGCAAAAATGGTATCCAATATTTTAGCCGCGTTGCTATCAATCGCACTTCACTGCAAACATTGCGAATCTTTGAGCCCGTATCTATAGATTCTATGCCTTGACTACCCAAACGTATGAATGGATTTGTTACGCCCCAAAGTAATCCGACTCCAAGCAATAATACTGTGTATGATAAGGTTTAAAAATAGTTCAAAATTTGACTAAACTACTTACAAATTGTTAACATAATTAATATCGGCAAGTTAAATAATTGTAAATATTTGCTTAATACGTATCGGGAGTCAGCTGTTGTATACGTTTTGTTACTACGTAACAATGGATACGTTCAAGTCGAATTTTATGGTGAATATTTTATTGTAATCTCACGCATGGTATCTCACGCATATAACTATTATAACTTCAGATTGTCAAATTGGTGGTCAAACATTTATAACAAAAAAAAAATGATATTGCTATCAAGATTGACACACAAAACTTCAACACTTTTGAGTGATAGTTCGTAGTGATCGAATTATAATTGAGGGGATTTATAAAATGAAACTAGTCGCATGAGATTTTCTGAAATTTTTTTTCATGTTTCATCTTCAAATTACATGATGGAACTGCGTTGCGATGGAAAATATGAAAGAATAACGTCAAAAAATTTCATGAAGTCATAGCCCGAGAGACTTTTTTATTAACTTCCGTTTCCTAATCCGCACCGTCACTTTTTACAGTCTCATGCGACTAGTTTCATTGTATAAATCCCCTCATTCATGCTCAAGTTCAAACCGTCATTCAAGCCGTGAAATTTGAGTAATTAAAATGGAACTTAAAAGAATCGGTTGCGTTTTTTAAATTATCGTGCTAGCTGGAAAAGAAAATTAATAAAAAATAAGTAAATGAATAAAGCAATGTTTACACAGTCTGTTTATGCGCTCAACGCCATTTTGCCTACGAATGTCATTGTTTTGAGGTTGCGAAGCATATATACAAAACAAAGGGCGAGAAATCAAAAATATTTACGGCCGGTATGTTCAAGAGTTATAAATTTGCTTATAGTGCGTTATATCTAAAACCAGTTATAAAATTAAACTTCTGTATAACACGTTATAGTTTCTTCGATTTGTTCATAAAATTTTTTCTGTCGATTTGTAACGCGTAATAAACTAATGAAATGCTTTTATAATGTGGTTAATACTATGTTCACATTGAGATCAAATTAAGTAATTTCGAGCTTTTATGTAATTTCGACTGAAATTATCTAAAAACTATGGTAATTTCCCATACAATTTGCTGATTTGGAAATTACCTCAAACAAGGTAATTTCGTTTAAATTACTCACGAAATTAGGCACAAATGCACTGCAACCCTGAAATCTGAATATAGTGTGAATTAAACACATCCTTTTTTTGGCGTATTAGCAATCTTGCTATCCATTCCAGCTGAGCCGTCAAAATTATACATGACACATGATAATGGCCACATTCAGATACTTAACTTTTTTGACCCTTCGGATAGCAACCCATTCAGTGAAACTTGGGAGGGCAATGTTTTCAATGAATTAAAGTTGTACAATTGATAACATGTACGGCTTTATGCGAAATAATTTTGCAAACTTACTTTGAGTAAGAATTTTCTATTTTTAATTGAACATTTAAGTTGACAACTGTCGAGAGTGCTGAATGTGGCCAATAATAAATTGAAAAAAAAATAAATCAAACGTCAAACGAAATTATCCAAGCCCAGTGTGAACACTTTTGTACAATTTCGAAATTATCTCACGAAATTACCTAATTTGATCTCAGTGTGAACATAGTATAAGAAGTCAAAGCATTAAATATGTATACATTTTGTAGCGTTTTGATAGATTTGACTTTATTATTCATAACCAGGCGTTTTAGCACAACTGAATTTTTATTTATAACAAGGTTTAAAGTTCGTTTAATTTTGATATATAGCAAGTTCTAGATGGCGAACAAACCGATTTTTTCACAAACAGTTACAGAATAAATTTTATATTTATAACTCCACGAACAAACCGGCTGTTAGGGGATTGTTATTACGAATTGTAATTTTTGACATAGAAAAACGTCTTACAGGTTTGTATGAGATCGTTTTAATAGATTTTTTAAGGCCATGACATTTTTTTAAACGAATACGAATACTTTAGAGTACCTACAGCCTTTAATACTCATCGTTCAAATCTATACTATTATATAAAATTGAAGTGGAAATATTAAGTGCGCCAATGACTCCAAAACTACTGGACCGATTTTTATGAAAAAAATTTTAAAATATCATATTTGTGCTACAGAATGCCATAGGTGGGGTTTATTTAAGAAAATTTAACAATAAATATATTTAATTAAGTTGTTAAGTTTTTTAAGAAATTACCACCTATGCTAAGCATTGCTTGGTCGTTTGCTTTTCACGCGTTTGTGTTACGAGAGTTTCAACTACATGTTGCTATCAACCCTTCTCTTTAAAGTTTATTGATCTCGCTCTCCACACTCATTCGAAGAGTAACCAAAAGCAGTTATCGCTCTTTGACGTGATGGGAATACAAGTTAAATAAAGCTTGCTGTGTTGTTGTTGCTGTGGAATGATGAGCTGCAAGCCAATGTGTGCATATTTGTTTCGCCGCATACAATTTCTGTACACATATTTTTATTGTAGTTTTCCAAATTTTTAATTTACACTTGAGAAAGAAAGATATTTTAATATTTCAAAATGTGCATTCACTAGTGTGATAGCATATTTTGTATAGATTAAAGATAAATTAAAAGTTTGAAAAATTAAGTGTTCGTATTACCCTTAAACTACAAATACAGCTACAAATAAATACCTCGACGTAAAACAAGTTTGACAAGCTTAACAGAAAATGCAAGAGCGATGCTCCGCGCTAGGAGAGCAAGAGTAGCGACTCGAAGAGAAAATTGTTGGTAAATTATGCATGTAATTATTTGCTTTCACGACTGCAATTGGAGTGAGGCAGTGGCGTAGCTAGGGTTGCTGGCACCCGGGACCAAAACTAAATTGTTAAGTAAGCCCTTTTAGAAGGTTATACTTAACCTCATAAAAGCAATGCTTAAAAAGTACTACGAAATTAATATAATTCTTTTAAATAATAGTTTACTGTTATGATTATTTTGTTAAAGTGCAAATGAGTAAACATAAATATTTTAATTCATTGTATTATTTATAAAAGTCGGTAACAATATACAAAATTAATCTCATCGATAGTAATATATTAGATATCATTTGAAAGATAAATTGGTAACTTATACAAAACTGAAAAATTTTCCGCAATCAAGGAATTTTTCAAAAATGTTTTGTTTACGCAAAATTTTGACTAGCAATAGTCTCTGTAGTTCGAACAGAGACGAAAGTGTAGCTCGCAAACTAAACATCGGACAGAGGCGAAAGTGACACTAATGGAAAGGACATGTGCTCAGCGTGAGATATAAGGTCTGTTTGCGTACTTTTCTAGTAAAATAATGAAAAACGTCAAATGTAATTAAATTACATTTGAAAAATTACATAATAAACTACATTTTGAATGAATGTAATGTACAAGAATTAACTCCAACACTAAAAAGTAAACGAACGATTTTCTGGAAAAAAACTGAAAAATATCAAATCTGCCTAGTTCACAACTGCTGTGCTGCTCCTCACATCTACTCTTTGACAGTTTTCATCTTTTTACCTCATAAAATTCTCCTAGTAAAAACTTTAAAAAACTTGAACGCAGAGAAAATCAAATTTCCCCGCTTTTACACAATCCTCTCAGTAAGCGAACGCTTTTCAGGCACTTTCAAGTAAAAGTTTTTGACTTAGAGCCTGAACAGAATCAAAATTCGTTGCGACCAACGATCCTCTCTCGTCGTCGAACGCAGCGAATGCGTCCAGAATGAAGCGATTGCGATTTTTTTATTTTCGTTAGCAATTAGTTGTGGTTTACACTTTGCAAATACAACACAAGCAAGAAACAAACGTCAGTTCATAATAACAACTAAGAAAATGGCTTTGAACGTACCCAATTATTAGCAAAAATATGGCAGCACTAATGGCTCTCAGAGAGAAAATCGTCGGTCGCAAAAGCAAAAATAGAATAGATTCTAAAGGGCCAAATAGATTACACAGACTGTCGCATCAAACACGTGTTTGTTGCGACGGTCTAATAGTGTATTTGGCTGTTTGAAGGTCTGTTCAGATGTCTGACAAAAATTAAAATATTTTAATTTTCGGTCGTGTCTAACGGACCGTCTGTGTAGTGTATGGTGAAACCTCACAGATTTGCGAAACTTTCGTTGTGCAAAGACGTGTTGCAGCGAAAGAAAGGATAAATTTAGCTGAATTTATTGAGCTTTTTAAATCCCTGTCGTCACTTTGTAGGATTGAAAGCAAAAAGTATTCTGAAAAAATATAAAAAACAATGATTATGAAGTGTTAGTGATGAAAATAAAGATTGAAATCATGAAGCATCGCTGTCCTCACTCATCGCGCAACAAGACTGTCTGACCGACAGTCTGTGTAGTCTATTTGGCCCTTAAGAGCCTGAACAGAATCAAAAGTAGTTACGACCAACGATCCTCTCTGGTCGTCGAACGCAGCGAATACGTCCAGAATGAAGCGATTGTGATTTTTTGATTTTCGTTAGCAATTAGTTGTTGTTGAAACTGTTTCTTTTCTTTTTATATTAACTGAAGCAAACGATTTTGTAATGCTATGTCTACACACAGAGTTTTAACTATCTCTTATTTCAAGTTGTTCGCAGAGAGATACGAGTTAAGTTTTATGATCCGTTGTTTACATTTGTCGTATTATGGCTTCACTAGCTTCTTGTTGGATTAAAAATATTCCTGAACATACTCCTTTTTCATCAAAAATATTACTGAACACACTCATTTTTCATTAAAAATATATCTAAGCAACCTTTTACGCAGAGTTATTACAAACTCTAAAAAAATAGAGTGAGTTAAGTTGTTAAATCGTTAAATTTCATACTGGTAATGCAGGAGTGGATATCTCGTTATATGGGTAAACTCAGCTGTGCACTGGTAACTCGGACTTAATTCCCTGTGTAGACATAGCATAAGACTTTACGCATGAAATTTGATGCGTAATCAGCAGCGTTTGAGTTTGGTTTGACGGTGAACGAAGGAAAAAAATATGCTGTCTGCAAATGGGGAAACGCGACGCTAGGTTCCCATTTTACAGCAGGCAAATATAACTTTAAAGATGTCAAGGAGTTTAGATACCTTGGCACCATTGTAAACAACAACAACAATGTCATGGTTAGTGTTCTAGTTAGTGTGCAATGCCTTACTGTACATTAAAAAATACTGTAGTAAAATTTACTGCTCAACGTGTATTTATTTCATAAATATGTAGTTTTATTTATTTATACATACAAATGTTGTTGTTCAATATCTTTTAACTGTAATTCCACTTGAATAATTAGTACTACACGTTGAAGTTATATGTAGTAAAAATGTAGTAATAATTATATAATATAATAAGTAAATACATTTTTATTTATTTTTACTACAGTATTTTTTGACTATACTGTAAAATAGTTGACTGTAGAATTGTGCCGGAACACCAAGAAATTTGACACCTGAGCAGTTTGGCATATGGAAAAATATTTTACTTATTTTATTAAAAATAAGAAAATTAAATCGAATTAATTCTTTTGAATCCAATAGGTGCTTAAAACCTACACAGGACCCCTACTTAGTGCTAATACTACTCATGTTTAGGAAGGGATAGCGGAGGAAACTTTTATTTGTCACACATCATCTGTGAGGAGAACATGTTATTATGCGACTGATTTTGCTATCATAACTCAGCGGTGTTACTGCTTTGAGAAAATAAAGGAATCCAAGCTTTAGTGGGACAAAAGAACGTTAGTGTTAGTGTTAAAGCAATATTATTGGGTTTTAACCTTAATAAATACTGAAAATGAGGAAAATTATTTTAAATTTAATTATTGCTTAATTAAAATATGAGCTCTTCATATGTTTCCCTGTTTCAGGTGCAGCCAACACTTCTCTTAATTTTTATGTCATATCTGATGCTGTGCGTTTGTCAATAAATGCGGTTCATAATAAAATAGTACGGTTACAAGATTTTGAAAAGTCGGTCTATGCGTCCATTTTTGCCGTGTAAATATTAAGCTTGACTGACACTTTTCAGTGCACACTAGCAGTTAAAAACAAGTAAAGAAAGTCTAAAGTCGGTCTAGGCCGACTATGAAATACCCTAAACCTACTCTTCCAAAAAAAAAATAATATTATTGAAAATGGGTGTGTCCGTGGGTGGATAAAGCCTATATTTTATATGCATTTAAATGTTGATGAACAATTTACACATATCTACCAAGTTTTATTCCTGTAGCTCACAGTTAATGCCTTTATTGTGCTTTCGGTATGGGAGGTGTGCGTATTAATGGACGGAGTACTCCCAATTTTTTAACACACCTTAGTTTTGGTATAAAATACATACATACCAAATTTAATTTCTCTATGACAAACATTACCTTATTTATTGAGTTTTAAACTTTTTGGGTTGTATGGGAGGTAGACGTGTCCGTGTGCGGAGGACGTCCATTTTTCAAAACCATCTTTGTCTTGTCATAAAAAACATGCATGCCAAATTTTAGCTCTGTAGGTTAAACAGAGGCTTATTTACTGTGCTTTCAGTTTTTGGGTTGCATTGGAGGTGGGCGTGTCCGAAAGCGGATGACGTCCATTTTTCGAACACAGCTTTGTGTTTGTATAAAACACATACATATCAAATTTTATTGCTGTAGGCTAATTATGAGCTGAGTTATGCAGTTTTCAATTTTCGCGTTGTGTGGGAGGTAGGCGTGTCCGTGGGCGGATGACGTCCATTTTGCAAACTCATCTTTTTTTTGTCATAAAAAACATACGTGCCAAATTTTATCTCTGTAGGTTAAACAGGGGCTTATTTATTGCGTTTTCAATTTTTGGGTTGTATGGGAGGTGGGCGTGTCCGTGAGCGGATGACACCCATTTTTCGAAGACATCTTTTTGTTGAAACAAAACACATATACACCAAATTTTACTATTGTAGGTTAATTATGAGCTGAGTAATGCAGTTTTCAATTTTCGCGTTGTATGGGAGGTAGGCGTGTCCGTGGGCGGATGACGTCCATTTTTCAAAATCATCTTTGTTTTGTTATAAAAAATAGACGTACCAAATTTTATCCTCTTAGGTTAAACAGAGGCTTAGTTATTGCGTTTTCAATTTTTGGGTTGTATGGGAGGTGGGCGTGTCCTTAAGCGGATGACACCCATTTTTCGAAAACATCTTTGTGTTGATACAAAACGCATACATACCAAAGTTTATTGTTGTAGGTTAATTATGAGGTGAGTTATGCAGTTTTCAATTTTTGCGTTGTATTGGGGGTAGGCGTGTCTGTGGGCGGATTCAAAAAAGATTCAATAGTGCAGATCCTTGGGTCCATGTGACCATGTGTACCAAGTTTCATCCAATTATCTCAACTCCTTCTTCTTATCCTGTGTATACGGACAACACACAGACGGACAGACGGACGGACGGACGGACGGACGGACGGACGGACGGACATAGATAGCTCGACTCACGTGGTGACGCTGATCAAGAATATATATACTTTTCTATACCGGACTCGCTTCGTTCTATGCGTTACAAACGTTTGCACAAAGTTAATATACCCTGACCTTTCAGGTTTAGGGTATAACAAATATGGCTGTTGAAAAACACACAATTCCATGGCTGTTGACGAAAAAAAACAGCCACCAAGGTTGCTTATGTGCACCTTGTTTAAAATTTGTACGCAAGCAATAGCTTATAGGGAAACAGGCGACTGCACGTGACTCCTTTACAACTTCAAACAAATTCATTTTTTTTGAAATTGTTTGGTAATATGTAAAAAATGTTTAAATATTATATTGTTCCTTATATATAAGCTGTCGAATCAATTATGTAGATTTTTCTAATTACGCGGTACTTCATGTTGTGAAATTACACCCTGAGAGTGATACGATTGCTTTGAACGTGCTCGAAGAAATGACCACCTAGCTGTCATGTCACTGCATTCGGCAAGAAAGTGGCCGGTAGATGCTGACATGTAGATGGCGCTGAATTTTGACAGCCGTCAATTTCTTTTACGTCAAGCTTTCATTTCCGATAGGTTGGTTTTCGTAAATTTTCTCTAAAAAAATCTAAAAACATCGCAAAAATTCCACAAATAACAATGAAAAATTTATGCAAGACATGTGCAAAAACTTATGAGCTATAAATGAATGTGAAAATTTCTAGATAATGGCGGCAAATTCGTACCTTACGAAGAAAATTTAAAATGCCGTCTTCGTTCGAGTTATCTGTAATTCCGCGGCGACATGGAATTTTTGCCTGTTTTGTGCTGTGTTAAAAATTAAACTCAAAAAATGTATGCAATTGATTGCTGATACGCTCAAATGTTTGTTTTTGCAGGACTTTGAACAGCAGCACAGCATTTTGTTAAGCAATAAAATGGCCAAAACAAAAGTGGAAAAGAGAAATAAATCTGCCATCAATGAGGTAGTCACCCGCGAGTGCACCATTCATCTGGCCAAACGTGTGCATAATATTGGTTTCAAGAAGAGGGCACCACGCGCTATTAAGGAGATTAGAAAATTCGCCGAGAAGGAAATGGGCACCACCGATGTGAGGATCGACACACGCTTGAACAAGCATATCTGGTCCAAGGGTATTAGGTAAGTGCAGCACAAGCGGTTCATTATAAACCAATTTGTTTTAAATCTTTTCTTTCCGATTTCCAGGAGTACACCATTCCGCGTGCGTGTGCGTCTTGCCCGTAGGAGAAACGACGATGAGGATTCACCTAACAAATTGTACACATTGGTCACCTATGTGCCAGTTGGAACTTTCAAGAACCTCCAAACTGAAAATGTTGAATCCAGCGATGATTAGATTTTTTGCTTAAACAATATAAGCAATTATTTTTTTGTTATTGATCATCCGTTTATGATGTCAACAACGTCGTCCGGGTTTAGGATTTTATTGAAAGTAACAAACAAACAGTTTAAAACAATTAATAAAAATACTTTTTTATTTTAAAGTCTGCTGGTATTTATATTGGAAGCTACTACTTATGCTGGTGAATACAATTGAATTTCTATTTAAAAGTCGTATGTATTTAAGTCGACATCGAAGTCTGAATTTGATGATGCACGGATGAAATGATTTTTTTGATTTTATTTTGTAAAAACCTCCAAAGCTCCTTAACTCTTATATTTTTGGTTTATCTTTCAAGACTTTTGATTTTCTTAACAGAGTTGTTAAACTTTATTTTCGTACTAATTCTCTTATCGGCTACTTGATCTTTTAAAACTATTTAATATCGGTTTAAAAATAAAATTTGAAAACAAAATTTTTTTTATCAACTAATGAAATGATATTTAAAGAATTCTAAATTTTTAGGCTGTACTTTTTTAGCATTTTTGTTTTTTATTTGTGTTTCATTAAAAAACAGTTTCATATAATTTTGGTGTAGCTTGAATTGTAAAACACTTGATAATTTGTATTATAATTTATGTTTATTATACTTTTCCAACTTGATTTGAATACATACATAACTGCTGCTTAAACATATAAGAATAATAGTATTTTTAAAATTTCCTTAATTGTACATAACAAATATTCATTAACTAAATTCTCTTCAGCAAAATTTCCAAAAATGTAATTTCATGTACGCGACTTAAAGCAATTAAATGTTGCTGTGTTGATCTCAATTGGATGTGTTGCATTCTTGTTGCCGTCGGTAGTGAGGATGCAGCAACAATCTGCTCAAATCCAGCCACTCCTTTGTATTGATAGACTACCAATGGCTGATCATATCTTTCACTGAGTATTAGCAGCAAAAGATCATCGGACTGATGAATTGCTGCAAATTCTATCTGTACAGGACGAACACAGTCTATAGTTTGCACATGTACAAAAGACAAATTGTTGATGAAGCTAAAAAAGAAACAATAAGAAAAGGAATATTTTTAATTTAAGTTTTTTAAATTGATAATTTTAAACAATGGTTTTATTTCTACAAAACTGATAATTTTTTTAAACAGTTATTAAGAGCTTGTTAAAAGTTAATCCTAAGTATTTTTTAACGCTATTCTTAAATGGAATCTAAACGTCCATTCAAAGATAAGAGTTTTTTAATTCAAGGAAATTTTACTCCAAGCCACTTTAATGGCAGATAACTAAATATGATTGAGATGGCAATGAGTGACTTTTGGGTCACTATTTAGGTTCGTATGGCATGGAGGCCATGACAACGGTTGAACATATTGTGCACTAGCTTGCAACGATACGTGCCGTATGCATAGCAGCGTTATCTAGTTGGTAAACCCATTCCAAGGATCCAATGATCTATCCAAGGATAGTCTGAAACAAATTTTCGGTCATTGTGCAACTTGGAAACTCCAGCTCAATAGTTCCAAAGTATGATATAGCCCCCGAACCATTACCGTCAATACTAAACCAACCATCTTTCGGCGATGGTGACCAGTTAAAAAAGTTCCACTTTACTCTGATTATGAAAGTTATAGTTATAACCAAGATCCATCTAAATGTAACTTCTTTTCGTCGGAGAAAACAACGTTCTCCTATTCTCTCTTCCAAATATGTGATTTTCACAATAATTTAACCTTTTTTCCTTCCTTCAGGTTTAAGTGGTGATTATTACTTAAAAAAATTGCATACTACGTTTTGATTCCTTCCGGTTTTACTAGCGATTTATCCAGTACTTAGGTTTTGGTCCGCGTTCCAGTTTGCCAAAAAATACTGTAAAAACTTGTAACAAATTTTTTTAGCCCCAATTTTTATGAAACTCTGATAGAAACTGAAGATGTTCTGTGAGTTTATTCTAATGACGCATTAAAAAGTGCATAATTTTGTAATGACATATTAAAACAGTTAAGAGAAAATTCACTATATCGCACAAATACAAAACAGTCACAGCTCAAAATTTTCCAAAATCGAATTTACCAACTGAAGAGTTTTAATTTTTTTAACTTCTCCTGAAAATTTATGTTTTTTGAGTTGAAACTGTTTGTTGTATTTAGTTTGCGATATAAGCCTATTCACTATATAACCAATCAAAATTCATACCAGCTTCAAGAATGGAGTCGGATGGAGTAAAATTCAATAATACAAATGAGTTCTGTAATCTATTTGGCGATTTTTTCAAAAAGTATTTGAAAACTATGATAACTTGGCAAATTATGAAAGCACACTGAACTTTGTCGCCCCAAATATGACTAATCTCAGCAACATTGAAGTCTCAGCGGAGGATGTTCTCTTAGCTATTTCAAATCTAAAACCAAATTTTAAATCTGAACGTAGTGGTTTTCCTCTAAAGTTTTTTAAACTTTGTATTGATAATATTACTGAGCTAATCATCTTTCTATTTAATATTTGCCTTAAAAGTGGAATTTTCTTAAACTCCTGGAAAATATGTTTTGTTATTACAATATTTAAATCTGGAGATAAGGATAATTAATAATTACAGAGCTATTGTATAACAAGACACTTTTGCAAAAATCTTTGATTAAAAATAAATTATTAAATTATGTGGAAAGTAGACTGACTTGTTCAAATTTGGCACTTATTTCGGCTAAAATAGTTGACGCTTTGGAGTGTCGACAGTCCTCAGCCGATTACAACATTCTTCTATCTAAATTAGAAAATATGGCTTATCAGAAGGTCTTATTCTTTTTTTTAGTTGTTTCTTTAAGGATAGGCAACTTTTTGTTAAGATTTGGGAAATATCTTCGGATACTACTATAAAAGACTTCGGGCATTCCACAAGATACGCACTGCGGTTCATTATTGTTTTTAATTTTTAAAAATGATTTGACTGTGCTTCGAATTTTCAAAATGCTTAATGTTCACAGATGACGTTAAGCTTTTTCATAAAATATCGCAATATTCTAATTGTTTCAAACATCAATGTGATATGATGCGTTTCTACAATTGGTGTATAAATTACCTAAATTTTAGTACAAGCAAATGTTGTGTGGTTGCCTATTCCAAAAATATGAACCCAATCAGTAATAACTATTCCATAAATAATTTAGTTTTCACACGAAGACTTGGGTGTAATATTCAATTACAAATCACGAATCCAAAGAATCTTATAAATACAAGATTATTAGATGTGAGGTTTCATAGAACAAATTAAGCTTTAAACGAACCTATTAACAGGTGTATTAGTTTATGTAATAGCTAGTACATGTACTAGATTTTAATTTACCAAGGAAACTCATTTGGCTTAATTCATTCATGTTGTTTAACTAAAGTTAATACTTAACTTTATTTTTATGACAAAAACAATGCTTAAAATTTCATTCTAAAATACTTGATATCTTGAGTTACCAACTAATTCGTTGGATGTATCAATATTAATTTATTGATTAATTGGCCATTTGCACACAGAATTTTTTTATTACTAAATCTTTCTAGAAAATAAGCCAAATTATTATTAGCTGAAAGTGACTCAGGCCCTTTAACTGATCTCAATTTAAAACAAAGTTTAGTTTAAACAAAGTTTAAAATGCCTTAACCTCAGTTTAAATTTTAACGCCGATACCTCATCTCAAAAAATCTAAGTTTAACTTGGTGAGGCAAGTTTAAATTTAAACACAGAAATTCTAGGTTTAAAAAATTTAAACTTAGATTTTGTCAAAAATTCTCTGAGAGCATTAGAAATATTCTCAATAATAAACAAAAACTAAAAAATAAAAAAATCATACATTTTTTAAGTTTTGAAAAAAAAAATATTCCAATGAAACTGACAATTTGCATTATTTTATCAAAAAATGTTTGAAATATTTTGATGTTCTACGTCAAAGTTGTAGAATTTTTACTTCAGTGCCGCTCAAATATGTTTTTTAATCTCAGTTTAAATTTTTAAACAGAGTTTAAGTAAATTGCCGATAAAAATGAGATAAGTTACGAAAATAATTTTAACTGAGCTTAAAATTTAAACTCTGTTTACGAAATTTGAGGTTAAGGAATTTAAACTTCAGAGATCAGTTAACTGGCCTAAGGAATTTAAACTTCGGAGATCAGTTAACGGGCCTTAGGCATTTTTTATTTGTACGCAAGTAGGGACTTGGTAATTTTGAAAAACTTTGGCTTTTTTCTTGTGGTTTCTTAGTATTTATAAAACTTAACTTACCTATATATTTCAACAGTTCCAAAATGCATTGATTTCTCATTGACTTCGCAAATCACAGCCAAGTAACTGTTGTTACCTTTAAAACCAATTGCCAATTGTTTAGGTTTTACCAAATCTATACGTTGTAGTGGCTCGACAGTGAAGTTTGTTGTGTTCCAAATTTCAATAGTATGCTCATAGAGTATAGCAATTAAATTCGTAGACAAATCAAGAATCTATTAATTGTTTTGGAAATGAATTAATGTTGACTTATTGTATAACTTATGTTTATTGTACCTGTTTAACATGAGCTCTCTTAATTGTTGCTGACAGTGTAAGATGCAATGTGCTGTTGACTGAGGACTGTTTTAAGCAATAGATGGTCACCTCTTGGCTTGAATTTGAAAAAACGGCAAAACAGTCTTCTTTCTGTCGTCGAAATCTTGTTATTTTAACATTTTTGCTATTTTTCTTTTGAAGCATCATTTGCAAAGCTTGAGCATCTTCGTTGACTAAACTATGCTGGAACGCATCTTTGTCGCTGACTCTTTCAACTTTAAGATAAGTGTTACGTTGAAGCGCCAAACCAAGAGCATCCAGTGAGTAATCATGTAGTAACCAAGATAAATCTAGAATATATGTTAAAAAAAACTTTAGCTTAAATGGGAAGTATTTCAGTAATATATCTCTTTAACCTGTATACAACCAATAGAAGTGGAAGTTATGCAGAAATAATTTTACTTTTATAGATATTAAAAAGGATAATAGATCTTCAAAATAGGTATTTGTTTATCCAACAGTCAACAGTTTCATAACATAACGTCAACAGTCTCAGATTCTTTAGAGTTTAAGACTTTTGTTCTTCATACATGAACTTAGATATTTTAAAAAATATTACAAATATTATTTTGCCCGTTTTGACACAAACTCTATTTGTGTGTTTTTTTAAAAGCAACATTGAATTCACAATTTACAAACAGTTTGAGAGCTCAGTGAAAAATTTTTTTTTTGTCGAGCATATGTTTTTTTGATGTTGCCACCTTAATAAGCTGAAATCCCATTCAATATATCGATGGGCGTACGTTAGACGATATCTACACTTACAATATTTGATTGCATGATATACCCAGCTAGACAGCGCTAACAAGTTTACAAACACATCCAAAATAAATTTGCTGGTTACTAACACAGTCTTACACTGTCATTTGATGTTAAACAAGGATAGTTATATTGGAATTTGTTTCTGTTTCTTTTTAGGGTAAACATTGACTGAACGAAGAAAAAAAATAAAACATCAAAACAAAGCAAGCTGTGAAACTGAAGGAAGTTTTTGTGAAATTAAAATATAATTAATTTAGATATACCAATAATAATAAAAAGTAGTTAAAAGTGTTATTAATAAAAAATGAGTTATAAAACAATTAATTTAAATTTATTAATAAGTTAATTAATCTTAATTGTGATCTCGTATCTATAAATGTATTTTAATTATCGCACTAAAGTGATAAGTGAAAAATTTTAAATTTTCAGTAACGTCAATTTTGTTTTTAAATTTCAATACATTTCAGTACAAAACACTAATTTTAACTTTAGCATTCAGTTGTTTTGCATTTTCAACAAATTAACACAAGTTAGATATTATATTGATGACTTGGAAAATGCAGTAAACATATTTTTGTATTTTTGTCAAAAAGTCACTTAACACTTCAGTGAGTTTAACCATATCTATTCTGATGTTATAAGCAAATTAACAAATATTTAATTTATAATTTTATATAAATATAAGGCAGTCATTAAAATTCATTGCTTTATAATAGCTAATTATAATTTCTAAAATTATATTTAAAATGTTTTTTGCGTTAAAGTCAATTGAATTAATTAAGTTCCTTAATTGTGATCTCATATCCATTATGTTTTATAAAAATTAAGAAATATTTTGATATTGTTTGTTTACTTTAAATCATTGCTTTATTTAAATTACTTCTAATTTTTAAAATGCAAAAAAAATGTTCCTAAAAATTGCTTTGTTTGCTTTTGCTATTGTACTTTTAAAAAACTAATTTCTACATATTAAGATATTGCATTTATTTTTCATGTAAATATTGTTTTGCTTTTGTGTGCTGTAATGTTTATTTTTTAACAATTGAAAATTTTTTGTATAAAAAAATAAAAACGAAAAATATATAATGAAAAAAAAATTTTAATTTGTTTTCTCTGATGCTCATACCCGAGCATCTTTTCATGAAAGGTCCGCGCTCTTACCGCTAGGCTACGGAGCAGAAGCGTCGCGCAGCAGCAAATTGCAAATTTATATAAGCGGTTGAATTTGTTTGCTTTTCTTTATGCAATTTCTATTGGAGTGCAAAGAGCAGCTAATAGTCTTTTGGTATGAAAAAACGAAGGTATCAGAAAGAGATGCAACATCACACGTATACAAAAAAGCACGTTACCTTTTTCCCGACGCTTGAACAAAGGTAACAACCTTTGTATGAAAAATTTTATATGGGGGTAACGTACTTTTTATTAGCGCTCGTGATAAATAACCAGTTATCTAACAGTTACCGTTCTGCCTGGGTATTAAATGATACCGATACCGTAAGTGTAGACTGCTCCTATCATGAAATTTATCTCTTGACATATTTTTTGAGATGAGCTGTCATTTTTTGACACTTTTCAGTCAAATATGTGCATTGTTTAAAATCATTTAAACGAAGACATGTGCAAAAAAAGTTTAAAAAAATATAGAATAGAGAGACGAATGTTTGAAAATAAAACAATTTAATGAACTTTTGAATTTGTTTGTCTTAATTTTCAAAATTAAATTTCATGAGAAGAAATGCGCACCTAAAAATAAAAGCATGAAATCTGAATATCATGAAATTAAATTTGACAGTTAGCACCCAATCATATATTGTGAGATAACCTATAAACAGCCCGGACCTGGTATTTCACTAATTTTACAGGAGAAGCAAGAAACTTCATAACGAATAATATAAAAACCTAAAAATATTTATGTTAAAATATTTTTTTGGATAAAATCTCTTAATTCCGTTATTACAGCAGACACAATATAGACAACTTATTTTTTTTTTTTGGTTAGGGGGATAGACTCCAATAAAAATAAAAGGAGAAATATGGGAAGACATTTTTGGTTATATTTAAAATTTTGACAAAACAAAATTATATCAATGTGAATTAAAATATTTTTGGTTACAAAATTGTTGACGTTAATATTTAATTTTCGAAAAAAGACAGTTTCGAGGTGTCAACGTAAGAATATCGGTATGTATAAATCTACAATAGGATCGTTGTTAATTTTTACGCTAATAAGTAATGAAATGTTCACCAAAAAAATGAGTCTAAAAGCTAAAAAGCAATTTTTATATCTAAAAATTGACTTACAAATAGTTCAAAAATTTCGTGTCTGTCCTCCAAAAATTCTTTAAATGGGGAAAATAAAAACAAAAAAGGTGGCAGCAGTGTTATTGTTTGAGCTTTGTATTGTTACTGTCATTTAATTAAATTCAGTTCAGAAATCAACAAGATAAGCACAATTTCGGTGTGAAGGTTTCGGAAGCAGGTATGTTAAGTGAAGAAGTTATTAAAAACGGATAGTTTGCAAATATTAAATTTACGAATATTTAGGTCAATATAAGGTCAATTTAATTTATGCAAAAAAACAAAGTCAATAATTTTTGTTTTTAAATAATCGTATCATGCCATTTTTTGGGTATTATTACAATAGTCAGTTCTATAGCGCGAAGATGAAATTTATGTTTCAACTTGATTAAATATGAACGTCCTCATATGTTTGGAGCAGTGTCGGCCAAACTTTGTACTTAATGTATTAAAGCTTATGAAAAGCTTTGATGCATTAAAAAACTGTTTTTCATATCAACAAAACAAAGGAACGCGGGCTTGCTGTACTTTAGATCAGTGATGCCACAACGTGAAATTTTGCCCATTTTGTGAGATTATTAACCCTCAAAAGAGCGGGAAGGATTTCATGGCATTAAAGGGGGGAGATTACGATTTCCTGGGCGCCACGATTTGACAATGGATTCGTGAAGAACTTTAAATATAAATAAGAATAGCCCAAGGAAAAATCGATTAATCGATTTGTTTCCGAGCTATTGATTTTTTAATATAATTTTATTTTTATAAGATCTTCTAAGAAAACTGGCTATATTTTTCTTAGTATGCAACCGATAATGATGGGTATGGTACCATTTTGAAGGTAACACTGTAAGATTTTAGAATAATTTAATTTAACAACTTAATATTCATTCAGTGTTTTAAATTTTATACCTGTTTGTATGTAAAAGTAAAATATTTACCTACATAAAACCGTTATTTTTTCAAAAATTGCATTATTACTATGAGTTTTGAAAAAAAAATTATTGTTGCCTAAAAATTTATCTTTCGTTTGGTATATAATGTGTAGGAGTTTTTTTGATTTTTTTTTATGATAATGAAATGATTTGCCCTTGTACGGAATGTTAAAAATAAGCTTGATATGATATTAATTTTTCAAAACTTTCACGAATTTTATTCTCTTAGGCACTTGCGCGCGGTTTTTTGTATGTATTTTATCATTTGTGGGCGGTAAAAGGGGGTGTTGCAAAATTTTTATATTCTAAATTATCCCATACTCGAAAAAATCTGCTACCAAAACTGCTGATTAATCGGCTCAGGAGTTTCAGAGTCTATTACAATCAGACAGACGTACAGACTGATGGGTATTTCAAGTATGGGTGGCAAAATTTGTGTGTATACTATATATAGTGTTCTTAGTGTTATCACTTAGACGCATAGCACCAACACACCAATTATTACTATAAAAAAAATATTTATAATATAATATACATTGTATATACAACTAAGGAATTATGATTTCTGAAAAGTGGGCGTAGTTACCGTTTGACCATGCCCATTTTTAGTAGTTTCTGACAGTAACATAAAACTAAATAAAAAAATTTTAGTTTAATAGAACCAAAACCATCAGAAATATAGCATTTTTCTTAATTGGGATTATAAAAGGGGTGTGGCCCTGTGTTTTTTTCTAATCATCTCGTACTCAAAGAAAATCAACTACGAAAATTTCAACTCAATCAACCTAGCAGTTTTGGGATTTGAAGCCATCAGACAAACATCATTTAGCTTAATATTGATAAAGGTGAATAACAAATATAGTAAATTTAGTGGTGATTAAAAAAAAACCTGTAAACTTTTCTACACCAAATGAAATGTAAAGCTTTAGGCTTTAAAAATAAAATACATTTTTAGCACCTTAATGTTGCAAATATTTTATAAAATAACGGTTTTATCAATATAACAAGTAAATAGAATATAAAATCGCTTATTAAATTTAATGTTTTATTAAAAAAAAAAGCTTATTTGTAGTTTTTCTAAAAGATAATTTTATTATCTTTCAAATAACGTGTCAGTATTTAAGATCTATTGGATATTGGCCAAGATATAGATGTTTTTTTGAACAGATGTTATAACAAGGAAACAATTTTAAAAAATCGATAACTCGATAACTAGATGAATTATTGATTTTTTGTTCGGCGAATAATATTTTTTTGTTGATTTCAACAAAAATACAGTTTCAAATCGTGGCGCCCAGGAAATCGTAATCGTGCCTTAAATGGAGTTTCCGGTTTTATAATTTGATCTCTTGTTTTTTAAAATAATTTTAATTAATTCCTTATTTCAATATAAAATAATTCTAAGTGAAACTGTCCAATTTATTTCTTCAGGGAAAACAATCACATAAGATTGCATTATTAGCAAAGAAATTGAACTATCTCCTGAAAACATATGCTTTAATAGCGAGCTTTTAGATATGTTATCTCAATTATTATAACTAAATTATAGTCAATGATAGAACTAAAATTTTTAAATATTTACTTTCTTTGAGCCGGTATATTTTCTTCGAAAAGTAGACATATTCAGACACATTATTGATATTAAGGGTATTCACTTCAACGCTGAAATTTCCGAAATCGCAAATTTCCGACAAGTTGAAGTGAGCGACCGTTTTTAATTGTTTGTATGCGTCCGTCAGCATGAAAGTTGGCATAGCTGGCTTTTATCGAACGCCAACAAATCAATTAATCGTGTCTACCTTTTGTTAAAAAAAATATTGTATGCCGTCTTAATTATTCTTAATTAATAATTTAGTTACATCAACTCAATAGATGATTAAATTTAAGAAAACTTCGGAAAACCAAACAATAATTTGATTTGAAACAATATATGTTTGATATCTTTAGGAACCTCCGGAAGGTCGGTTTCGAGTTAAAAATTGTAATTTTGAGACATAGTGGCGAAGCGGCAGTCTGAAGGTTAACAAAAAAATTATTTCAATTTAACTTAAAACCAACAACCATATTTTTAACTTTGGCATGAAGCTTTGTAAAATATGTAGTTATCTCGTTTTAGATTGTATAGTCAAGTATAATAATAAAAACACATAGAATAAAAAAATGCTCTGTATATAGTATCAATTTTAGGGAAGCCTCAATTAAATTTAATTGCTTTGTACTTTTACCGTCATAAAATGTTGATAACATTTATTGTATTGATGATTATTTTGAAGTTTGTGAAGCTTCTTAAATTTATATTTTTTCAAATGTTCACAAACAATGGAAAAAATTTATATTAAGACGAAAAATAATGTCATCGAATGTAGTTATGTTATGGGACTAAAAAAATGGCTCAAAGACCTATTTATCGCCCCAGATTTCAATTTTTACAGTCACATATCTGGGTGCTAATACAAAGAGCCAGATACGATGACTCTTATTCTGACATCCTAGTTGGGATAATGAACATTTTCATATATTTTTCTTCTATTGTAGCTCTAAAATGTTCCGGCAGCCTATGCAGCTCTTAAAGCTACTTTTGTTCCTGGCAATTTCGTGTACTTTGTTGCAAAGAACGAGCACTACAACCAACAAACTTCCATTGGTGATTAACACTTGGGGTTTTCTGGAGGCTAATAAAGCTGCATGGAATGCATTTTATCAGAAAAATGCCGGCAAAGATGCTGGCTTGAATGCACTTATCGAAGGTTGTACCAAGTGTGAGAGTCTGCAATGTGATGGTACTGTGGGCTTTGGTGGCTCTCCAGATGAAAATGGCGAAACTACTCTCGATGCCATGATCATGGATGGAGCAACGATGAATATAGGTGCAGTCGCTGGTATGCGTCAGATAAAAGATGCTATAAAAGTAGCGCGTCATGTGCTCGAGAATACGCAGCATACGCTGTTGGTGGGTGAGGCAGCTACCAATTTCGCCGTAATGATGGGTTTTCATCGAGAGTCGTTGTCCACATTGAAATCGACAAAAATGTGGCTGAAGTGGGTTAGTGCGAAATGTCAACCGAATTTTTGGCTTAATGTTAAACCCGATCCCAGAGGTTCTTGTGGTCCATATAAACCAATTATGGAAAAGATTGAATTTGATCAGCAGCAGGTGGGCGAAAGAGAGCTATATTCATTTGATCGCTGGAATCACGATACAATTGGCATGATCGTAATCGATGCAGCCGCTCGGATATATGCGGGGACTTCAACAAATGGTGCTCGCCACAAGATACCTGGACGCGTAGGTGATTCACCAATACCAGGTTCCGGTGCTTATGCAGACAATGAAATCGGTGCTGCTGTAGCTACGGGTGATGGTGATGTTATGATGCGTTTTGCGCCATCGCTATTGGCAGTAGAATTTCTCCGCAACGGAAAGACTCCACAGCAGGCAGCACAAAATGCTATGCAGCGTATTGTACGATTTTATCCCAAATTTAGTGGTGGTTTAGTGGTAGCTGATCGGTTTGGAAATTATTCAGCAGCATGCGTTGGCATGGAACAATTTCCCTACTCAGTAGTATTTGGGGACAAATCACAAAAGTCTCAAGTAGAACATGTCAAATGTAATGTAGTCGAAAATGAACAGCAACATAATGAATTAAAGTAATCAGTTTTATTGTATGCAAGAAAAAATAAATAAATATTTACATAAAAAAATTAAAAAATTAAACAATTTTAATGTTTCCTATTAAAAAAGGCATAAATCTTTAGCTTAATGGCATTGAAAAATTTTTAGTTTTAGCTGAACGTGTTGCCGTAATCGAAAAATGGTTCAATACAGTGATAATGAGAGATCATCTTTACAAAATTTACGTTATTTACTAGATAGCAGTTTAGTTAAAACAGCGACCTTAATCATCTCATTTTGTTATGCAACACTCTTTTTCAAGATTGGAAATTAAAAAAAATAGGGAAATGTCAAATAATAAAAAATATTTCACTAAATTCTGTATTTTAAAAACAGGAACATCGGAAAAAAACAAAAAACGGGGTTTTTATCAGCATCAAAACCCGCCATGGAATGAACTAGAAGAAACAATTTTGGTTGAAAATTAACCAAATGGCGGCGTTTTTTCGAAAATTGTCAAGTTTTTTTGACAAAATCGGCCAAAAACTCAAAAACCGCATTCTATGCATCGGCAAGTGTAAAACAACATATAAAAATTTCAGTACGATCGGTTGAGTAGTTTTTGTTTAATCACGGCCGCCATGTTGTTTTTAATGATTTTTCAAAAAAATTCCAGTAGCAATATATGTGATTAAAATAATAAAAATTTTTTTTCCGAAAATTATATTTGTAATTTTTCAAAATGATATCTTATTCTTTATTTAACTTATACGCATTTTAAAACAATAAAATAGAAAAAATTTTGAAAGCGTCACGTCCCCTTAAATTTTTTATGTATTTTATTTTAAAGAAAATTATTTCAAAATTTAAAAATTAAACTTAACATGGACGAAAAAAGTTAATTTATGCACAAAGAAATCCTCGGGCTATCGTGCTATTAGAAACCTGCTTCCTCGTCGCCATCATTGGAATCATGGTTCTCATAAGAGCTGGCATTGCGATATCTTCAATGGATACCGACTTTGGCTTTGACCCACCACCTGTGGTAGACGACTCACGCTCATAAGATGTGCTGACTGTTATCTTTGCACTTGTTTGCAGGAGCCGACAATCCATGAGCAGCCAACAGGTCAGGTCTTATTCTTCTGCGTAATTATTTCGATGTTGTTTTTGCAACTGTCCAAGAAGATACTTCTTTATCAAGGCACAATTGTTACAGGACTTGTTACAAGCAAATAGACCGATTTAGCTCTCTTTTATATGCACGCTGTAGATATTGTAGAGTCAGCAACTCTTGACGTTCTGGGCAAATCAATCCAATCTGATTTTGGTTGAAATGATTATATTCGATGTGTCGAAACGGTGCACGAAATACTTCACTCTAGCTGATCTTCGTATCTTTATCTTTAACTCATATGTTAAGCCGAAAGTAGGGGCTTCAAGATCTTATTTGGTGCTTCTGAACCGAATTCAACGACGTGCTATATATTTGATAGGGTATGAAACTATTTCTTGCTCTCGCAACTCTCTTGCGCAGCGATGCAATATTGGTTGCCTTAGCCTTCTGTACAGGCACTACCATGGGAAGTGTTCAAGAGAAATTAAAGGACTGACGCCACTAACTCGTTTGTTTTCTCAATCCACTCTGGTAGCTCTCAAAGCCCGTCCGACACAATTCGTTCTTAAAACTGGAAGTTTCGAGCGCTCCTCCCAGTTATCTATTCCTCCTTATCTGTTCCTATAATCTAACCTCCCAGTAATCTATTATCCTTCTTATGAACTAAAACAATGCTTACTCATCAATGAGTAATGAGGAGCATTATCTGTTCGTTGGATAAGACTAAAACAAATTTATCTATTTTAAGTTGATTGTTCATATTTTTGCATCTTAATAAGTTTTTTCTCAATTTCTTACTTGTCTGAAATATTTATTTTTTTCGAAATCGATCAAAATTATATGTTGCTGTATAAAAATTTATGGTGTTGTTATTTTTAAAAATCTTGATTTTAGTTAAATAATGTGTGACTTGTTTTTTATTGGTAACAAACAAGAAGTGTGGAGCTTAAATAAAGGTTTTCGTTATTGGTATGAGATGTGGTCGAAGTATCGAAAATTGTTTGAGTTTAGAATAGATTACTTTTTGACCTTGTAGTTGCAGTTATAACCGGAACATGTTTCAATTTTGAAGCAAAAGAAATATCGGCAAGATGAGAGCCTCGTTTGCCCTCAGTAGGAAAAAAGTCCA
Source organism: Tetanocera ferruginea (assembly GCA_958299015.1). NCBI lineage: Eukaryota > Metazoa > Arthropoda > Insecta > Diptera > Sciomyzidae > Tetanocera > Tetanocera ferruginea. The sequence continues at coordinate 147,202,519 of OY282640.1, read as the reverse complement.
AGCGTTTGGCCGACTCAGAGGCTGATTAAAAATGTGTTTGCCATAATCCTGTAGAGCTTCAGCGTTGGTTTATAATTGTAGACGAATCATGCCTAGACTCCTATCATTTCTACAGAGACAAGCATTGAATCAAACACATCAAAACACAAATTCAAAATTTCTTCATTTCGAACATTTTAAGATATGCTTAAAAATTGTGTAGAGCTATAGAGATTGTGTGAAAAATAAAATTAACAAAATATTTGAAAATAGTTTTCTTAGCACTTGTTGAAAAACCCTCGTTGCACAAAATTGTTATTTAGGTTGTGACCTATGCTATAATATAACAAGGTTGCGAACACTACTCAAGACTGAAGCAACGTCAATTATTTAAACAAGAGTAAGAGAGTCAACAGTAAGTACCTTTGAAGTGTTTTTTGCACATTCTTCTTTCGAGCATTTTCGCACTGTATACAAAATGCCGCCGCGCGCCCTTTTCAATTATACTTTCGTTTCTACAACGATGCTGATGCAGAGTGAATAAAGAAAATAAAAACCAACTAAATAGTGGCGAAAAGTTAAAATTTAACAAGTTAAATAACAAAAAAGGCATTTTAAATTATTTATTAAAAATAGTGATTTGTTTGCACACATTTTTGTTGCTGAAAAATAACACAAAATGCCGATACAGTTGGATAAAATTCTAGCAGACATTGCTGAAGAAAAGACGCTACATCCAAATTATCCAAATCCAGCAAAAAAACAAACTGACGATGCTTGGCTACGTGTGGGGAAAAAGAATAAATTATCAGGTGAGAGTAAAATTTAATTTTTTTTTTTTAAATTTTTTGCAAACAAAATACTAAGCAACATGAAATTTTGGCACAGTGCATGAGTGTCGTTCCATTTTTAAGGTGCTGCAAAAGAAATATGAGCAGGAACGCGTTAAGGATACATCAGCTTGGAAACTATTTAACGTTATGGATGAGATACATAAAAAGGTTGAAATCAAAACCGAGGTCAAGCATGAAGTGTAAGTGAGCTCCTATTGCATAGTCTTTGAATGTGGGAAAAATCGATAAAGTTTGTATTTAATAAATCATACAGTGAACAAGAAACTCCAATGGAAGATGATGAAGAGTATGAAATGTTAGAGGTACAAGAAGAGGAAGACCACTCTGCTGCAGCTTTGGCTACATATGCAGCTGCTTCGGCCTTGCCAAATGCTGGCAGTGGCTCGCCTATCCAAAGTGAAAGTCCAAACAAATCCATGAAATCCAATAGCTCAACTGGTTCACCAGAGAGAGATGAGAAGCCATTGCTTAGAAATATGGCAGGAACTGGAGCGCAGAAGACACCAGCGTCGTCTACGTCACATGTGGAGGAGCGCAAGATTTTAAATTCACTGCCCAACGCAGCTCAAAAGAATGCTGTAGGCAGCACAACAACAACTCCATCTGCTGCAGCAGCAGCAGCGTTGCAAAAGAAAGGCATTACAATGAAGAAAACTGTACCAACAACACCGACGGCAATTTCTAAAATGGCCACAGGCAGCATATCAGCACAAACCAACAACAAGACTCCAGGTAGAACTATGTCTAAAAATCTTACACTTAAAAAGTGTGAAAAAAACATAAATGATTGACAAACGTTTTTTTTTTTAGTGCGTGGCGGCAACTGTACATTGTTGGAAGTAGGCAAAACCATACAGCTGCCCGAATCAATCAAGCGCAAACTTTCGGAGGATCATGCAACGCACACACCGCATAAGCGTTCTAATCTATCACAAGCCGCTGTTGCAGCAGCAGCAACAGCAGCACAGCAACAAGTAAATTCCGGAAATAACACATCCCCATCTTGTTTACAAGCAGCTATTAAGCAAGAACGTGAATCCGAAACACTTGCGTCACAGACCCAATCAACACACGGCATCAACCTCATTACTATTCCTGCAAATCCTACACGTAATGATCTAACCAATGGAGTTGGCGCTGGTGGTAGTCTCATTGTTGGTGCTGGCAGCGCAGGACCAACATCTTCAACTGCAGCCACTGTAGCATCAACTTCAACAAATGGCTATTCGCCACGCTTGGAAGAAATAGATTTTCGCAATGACATCATCTTTGATGCTGGAAATGGTCATGGCATCAATGGTGGCACGCAGCAACAGGCCGTCAATAGAGTCAATCATCATCGTACTTCGGAAATTATTAATCTGGGTAATTTTGATCATTCTCTACCGCCCACATTCTTTAAGAATCTATGCAATTCTTCGCGTCACGAGGCCCTAGGCTTATATGTGGCAAATGTCATGAATCGTTTGGGCTCTCGTTCGGCTGCCAAACTGGAATTGGGTATTTTGCGTGCCATAATCGATGTTCAGAGCGATGAATTGGAGCAATGAATGACGAACGTCCTTTCAGTTGGCGTTGGTCAATGTGTATTTTTATGATAAATTCTTTTTAATCTAAGCATGAACGTGTGTTGTTTTTATACAAATTTAATTCAATCATTAACTTTATATAACATGCGTTTGTTTGTGTTAGAAGTTAATTAACTTGTTTAATAACTTTTTTTGGATCATTTTTAAGTTTTCTACGGCTTGAAAATAAGTTTTGTTTAAATTTTGTATTTTTTAGGCTCTACATCGACACATAAAATACTTAACTTAATGTTTGAGTTCAATATTTAAAAAAATTAATATGCTCGATATTTGTTTATTTAACAAATTAACCTATAAAAAAAATATAATTTAATTTAAATGATAAATAAAGATTACGTACGCAATGCGATAGTAAGTAATGTGCGCTTTATTTGAAAAGAAAACTAAAAATGATTTAAGCGGCGAAAATTAACAAACATTTTAAATGACAAAGAAAGATACAAGAAATTACGAGCTTATAATAATGGGCTAAAATGTTAAGTATTTTAGTTCAAGCTGTTTATAACAAGTAATTAAATTTTGAGTGTTCTGAAAAATAGTGCATGGATAACTTCTTTCAAAACATATTTGAAGAGAATGTACTTCGAAGAAATTTCAAGATTTTTACGCTTTTAAAGGTGTATTAATTGAATATCATAATGCTTATACTCCTAAATTAAATGTAGTTGCAAACAAATTGTATAGGACTGTGGTAGAAAAGGCTAAAGCAATGCTTTTAATGCTTATTTGGAGAAATAGATGTGCAGTGAAGCGATTTATATTGATCGTTCTTAACCAATCGAAGTTCTACAAATACTGTAAAAATCAAAACTTCATACGAAATATGTTACAAACTGATACCAAATTTAGCTAAATTTAAAGTTTTTGTAAGCCGAGCTTTTGTGTGTTTTCCAAAAGATAAGCGTATAAATTTGATAAGAGTTTCGATTGTCTTTGGCACAAGGAATGTCTTTGGTCAAGGAATGTAAAATTCGACGAAAAGAGATATATATTAAAAGGTCCTGAAAATATACACGATACACAAGAGTATCAAGTTCAGTTACTACAAGAAAATACTCTAGTAGAAGATGAAGCAATTTTGTATGCACCTAATTTTCAGAAGACTCAACTAAACAAAACAATGACATCCAGTCTGCAGAAAATGAAAATGACAATTTAAGACGACCAACGCAAAAGATAAATTTACATAGTTAACTCGAGGATTTTGCTGCGTATGACGATAACTGTCTTTGTTATATGTATGTTGTTTGTATGAAAATGTTACATCAAATTTTAAAGATATAGAAGTATTGACTAATGAAGTTCAATGGAGATAACTTGTAGTAGAAGAGCTAAGCTTGCTTATGGAAAATAACTCATTTGGATATTTAAATTGAAAAATGGTCGCGAAGTAAAATATAAAGTTCGATTAGTAGCGAGTTTATGCAAAATGTTGATATTGATTACTTCAAAACCTACCATCAAGCCATCAGTTACCATCAAGCCAACCATAAGATTGTCTTAAGCATGGTTATTTAACTATAAGAGGAATTAGTTGATTTTGATTTAATATATCGTCACCTTTATATAGAAAAGACGTAAATCATAATTTTTCGAAATCGAGTTTTTTGCATTTTCTGTTGTAATATCCTTAATGAAACAAAAAAAAACCTGAAATATGTTGTTAAATACTGAATTTGTTGACGATTTTTATTACAATCTGCATTAAAAAATTTTAATTGCATAACATTTTTAAGAAGGTTATTAAGATTTTTGTATCCCTCTGTAAAATTATGAGTTAATTGCTTTCTATATTAAGGTGACTATATGCGAGGATATGGTTATAGATTAAACGCTCTGGCGAGGTATAGGTTCCTATAGGTGTAGGAACCTTTTGCTGCAAATAAGGAAAAAGCATTTTCAGTAGAGCACTACTACTCAAGAAAGTACGTCTGGTTTATTTTGATTTACATTTATTCTGCATTTAGAACTCTATATAATAAATTGTTGTCAGTACTCACTTTGGTTGGCAACGAATTCCTGTTCCGTATTGTTCCAACTGAAGAATTGCATTGAGCTCTCTTTGAACTCATTAGATACTCCGATAACATCAATAAACTCATCATTATGACGTAGTGGAAGCGAAATTAGTTTTTTAGATGAAATATTAAGAACTTGTCGCACTTCGAAATCCTTTAATACATAGTTCGGAGCTTCAAGAATGAAAAAAAAAAAAATCAAAAGTTTTTACCTCGTTCTCAAGTTATCTTAAAAACTGCTAATATTTTAATTTATTATTAATGTAAAGCTTAATATAATTAAAAAAAAAAAGAGTGCGTGTCAGCTCCGACGCGCGATTGGAGTTTACTTCTCATCGATTGTCTTGGAATTAAATAGAACCATGTACAATAGGCAAAGTGGGGAAATATATAAGCTCATCATGTATAAACAGTTAAAATAATAAATTTCAGTACCAATATGAAATGTCGTTACCAAAAACTGAGGAAATAAAATTGAAATAACTTAAACTCGAAACGTGAAAGTCTGAAGTAAAATTTTTTACAAATCGTGAGGATTGAACCAAATCTAGAAGTCCCAGTGTTCTTCCAAAACTAAATCTATATTATGCTTATGACTCAAAAATTTTAAGACCTCACGTAGTTAAGTTACATCCTTGACCATCCATTTATTTATGTCATCATCCATTTATGTCTAAATACTTCGTATAACTCATAAAAGTGACAATGACCTCAGACAATCCCATTGCATACGATTAGCTATAGAATCATCAATTTTGTTCGAAATGTTCCATGGAACCCATAAAAGTTCCAATGAACCGCCTGTGACCTATAAAAGTTCCAATAACCTTCCTATGACCTCAGATAATCCCATTGCATCCGATTGGCCATCGAATCACCCATTTTAGTCCAAATGTTCCATGGAACCCATAAAAGTTCCAATGACCCGCCTGTGACCTCAGATAATCCCATTGCATCCGATTGGCCATAGAATCATATTTTTTGTTCCAAATGTTCCATGGAACCCATAAAAGTTCCAATGACCTTCCTGTGACCTCAAATAATCCCATTGCATCCGATTGGTCATAGAATCATCCATTTTGGTCCAAAGGTTCCATGGAACCCATAAAAGTTCCAATGACCCGCCTGTGACCTCAGATAATCCCATTGCATCCGATTGGCCATAGAATCATCTATTTTGGTCCAAATGTTCCATGGAACCCGTAAAAGTTCTAATGACCCGCCTGTGACCTCAGATAATCCCATTGCATCCGATTGGCCATAGAATCATCTTTTTTGGTCCAAATGTTCCATGGATCCCATAAAAGTTCCAATGACCCGCCTGTGACCTCAGATAATCCCATTGCATCCGATTGGTCATAGAATCATCTTTTTTGGTCCAAATGTTCCATGGAACCCATACAAGTTCCAATAACCCGCCTGTGACCTCAGATAATCCCATTGCATCCGATTGGCCATAGAATCATCTTTTTTGGTCCAAACGTTCCATGGAACCCGTAAAAGTTCCAATGACCCGCCTGTGACCTCAGATAAACCCATTGCATCCGATTGGCCATAGAATCATCTTTTTTGGTCCAAATGTTCCATGGAACCCATAAAAGTTCCAATGACCCGCCTGTGACCTCAGATAATCCCATTGCATCCGATTGGCCATAGAATCACCCATTTTGGTCCAAATGTTCCATGGAACCCATAAAAGTTCCAATAACCTTCCTATGACCTCAGATAATCCCATTGCATCCGATTGGCCATCGAATCACCCATTTTAGTCCAAATGTTCCATGGAACCCATAAAAGTTCCAATGACCCGCCTGTGACCTCAGATAATCCCATTGCATCCGATTGGCCATAGAATCATATTTTTTGTTCCAAATGTTCCATGGAACCCATAAAAGTTCCAATGACCTTCCTGTGACCTCAAATAATCCCATTGCATCCGATTGGTCATAGAATCATCCATTTTGGTCCAAAGGTTCCATGGAACCCATAAAAGTTCCAATGACCCGCCTGTGACCTCAGATAATCCCATTGCATCCGATTGGCCATCGAATCACCCATTTTAGTCCAAATGTTCCATGGAACCCATAAAAGTTCCAATGACCCGCCTGTGACCTCAGATAATCCCATTGCATCCGATTGGCCATAGAATCATCTTTTTTGGTCCAAATGTTCCATGGAACCCATAAAAGTTCCAATGACCCGCCTGTGACCTCAGGTAATCCCATTGCATCCGATTGGCCATAGAATCACGCATTTTGGTCCAAATGTTCCATGGAACCCATAAAAGTTCCAATGACCCGCCTGTGACCTCAGATAATCCCATTGCATCCGATTGGCCATCGAATCACCCATTTTAGTCCAAATGTTCCATGGAACCAATAAAAGTTCCAATGACCCGCCTGTGACCTCAGATAATCCCATTGCATCCGATTGGCCATAGAATCATCTTTTTTGGTCCAAATGTTCCATGGAACCCATAAAAGTTCCAATGACCCGCCTATGACCTCAGATAATCCCATTTCATCCGATTGGCCATTGAATCACCCATTTTGTTCCAAATATTCTATGGAACCCATAAAAGTTCCAATGACCCGCCTGTGACCTCAGATAATCCCATTGCATCCGATTGGCCATAGAATCATCTTTTTTGGTCCAAATGTTCCATGGAACCCATAAAAGTTCCAATGACCCGCCTGTGACCTCAGGTAATCCCATTGCATCCGATTGGCCATAGAATCACCCATTTTGGTCCAAATGTTCCATGGAACCCATAAAAGTTCCAATAACCTTCCTATGACCTCAGATAATCCCATTGCATCCGATTGGCCATAGAATCATCTTTTTTGTTCCAAATGTTCCATGGAACCCATAACAGTTCCAATGACCCGCCTGTGACCTCAGATAATCCCATTGCATCCGATTGGCCATCGAATCACCCATTTTAGTCCAAATGTTCCATGGAACCCGTAAAAGTTCTAATGACCCGCCTGTGACCTCAGATAATCCCATTGCATCCGATTGGCCATAGAATCATCTTTTTTGTTCCAAATGTTCCATGGAACCCATAAAAGTTCCAATGACCCGCCTGTGACCTCAGATAATCCCATTGCATCCGATTGGCCATAGAATCACCCATTTTGGTCCAAATGTTCCATGGAACCCATAAAAGTTCCAATGACCCGCCTATGACCTCAGATAATCCCATTTCATCCGATTGGCCATAGAATCACCCATTTTGGTCCAAATATTCTATGGAACCCATAAAAGTTCCAATGACCCGCCTGTGACCTCAGATAATCCCATTGCATCCGATTGGCCATCGAATCACCCATTTTAGTCCAAATGTTCCATGGAACCAATAAAAGTTCCAATGACCCGCCTGTGACCTCAGATAATCCCATTGCATCCGATTGGCCATAGAATCATCTTTTTTGTTCCAAATGTTCCATGGAACCCATAACAGTTCCAATGACCCGCCTGTGACCTCAGATAATCCCATTGCATCCGATTGGCCATCGAATCACCCATTTTAGTCCAAATGTTCCATGGAACCCGTAAAAGTTTTAATGACCCGCCTGTGACCTCAGATAATCCCATTGCATCCGATTGGCCATAGAATCATCTTTTTTGTTCCAAATGTTCCATGGAACCCATAAAAGTTCCAATGACCCGCCTGTGACCTCAGATAATCCCATTGCATCCGATTGGCCATAGAATCACCCATTTTGGTCCAAATGTTCCATGGAACCCATAAAAGTTCCAATGACCCGCCTATGACCTCAGATAATCCCATTTCATCCGATTGGCCATAGAATCACCCATTTTGGTCCAAATATTCTATGGAACCCATAAAAGTTCCAATGACCCGCCTGTGACCTCAGATAATCCCATTGCATCCGATTGGCCATAGAATCATCCATTTTAGTCCAAATGTTCCATGGAACCCATAAAAGTTCCAATGACCCGCCTGTGACCTCAGATAATCCCATTGCATCCGATTGGCCATAGAATCATCCATTTTTGTCCAAATGTTCCATGGAACCCATAAAAGGTCCAATGACCCGCCTGTGACCTCAGATAATCCCATTGCATCCGATTGGCCATAGAATCATCCATTTTGGTCCAAATGTTGCTTCAACCCATAAAAGTTCCAATGACTCCCCTGTCACCTCCATGGAATCCATGGAATCCATTAAAGTGCCAATGACCAGCCTGTGCCCTCAGATAATCCCATTGCATCCGAATGGCCATAGAATCATTCACTTTGGTCCAAATTCTCCATTGAATCCATTTAAGTGCCAATGATCTGCCTGTGACCTTAGATAATTCCATTGCATTCGATTGGCCATAGAGTCATAGAATCAAAGTTGAAAATTCAAGCATAACGCAAAAAAAGTTGAAAATTCAAGCATAACGCAAAAAATAGTTGAAAATTCAAACGTAACGAAAAAAAGTTGAAAATTCAAGCATAACGCAAAAAATAGTTGAAAATTCAAACGTAACGAAAAATAGTTGAAATTTGACTTTACCCCCTAATATAATTTCTTTTCATGCAAATCGATTCTAAAGGAGTAAACTCCAAAAAATTTTAAACAATTTTACTTTCTTAAAAATTCCTTAATTCTGACTTTCGAACTAAATGTAATGACATATTGCAGAGTTCGTATATAATTTTTGTAATTATTATTTTTTTATAACTTTTTAATTAGATTTGAAAAAAAATTTTAAATATTAAATTTATTTATACGAAATTCAAAGAGTCAATGGTACTAAATATACGCGGTTTTTTACAATAAAGCAGGTTATGAAAATTAAGTTTTAAAATATGTTACAAAGTTTCTTAAATTTCGTAATCAATATAGATTCATATATAAATTGCTCTAAAATACTTGCATTTATTTTGTTTGTCTTCGTCTTACCTGCAAAACTCTTACGTAGTGACTGTACAGCTTGCTCCAATTCTGAGTAACTTGTTATTGTATTTTTTCTATCATCGCTTGTTCGACGTTTTTCACGTCCATCCTGGTAAACATTGCCATCATCATCCCCATAAAACTCTGCCACCTGTAACGGATTGCTGAATATGAGAGCACCTTGTACTTGCGCTGTCGGACCGAATTTGGCTCGATTTGCATAAAATTGTTCCACACTCCAATCATTTACCGCATCAACCCAAAGATTTTCAATATTATTTGCCAAAATACGCTGCTGCTGTGGAAAACTATTAAATATGCGCACTGGACCACGAAGCACCTGATCGGGTTCACGCAGCAGTAAAGTACTTTCATCGAAGCTCACGTTATTTACGTTGCCATCAACTTGCAAGTCGTTGTACATATTGACGGTGTCCAGCACCGTTGTACCACTGATGGTGTAATTTTCATAGACAAATACTGTGTCCTCTATCCATTTGGCAACATTAACCGAGTTAAGCAGGCTATTGGGCGCAGCGTAGAGTTTTTGAATAAGTGCTCCATGCATGCTTTTCGGCGCGGTTATTTCGTTAAGCTCTACATCGTTGCGAACAACATCTGTGGCCAGATTGAGCTTGTTCACCAGCACATTGTTTAGATCACCCTCTATGATGGCTTCTAGCAAAGACCACTGACCCCCAATATTATGCGGTCCCGATTTTTTCATTGTGTTAGACACGAAATCATCGAAGAAGAACTGAGATTTGCTGAAAATTTTGAAAATTCTTGTATATTCTTATTTATTAACTAGAAAATCTAAATATTAAATTAAAAGTGAAGTTTTTAAATATGAACTTGTTTCAAGTCCTGGCAACCGCTTACTTCAGGCATTATAAAATCATTTATATTTTGTTCTGGCTTGCGCTGCCATCTGGTGGTGGTTAGTTTATATTTTTTGTATAAGAAATTTCTGACATTTTCTTTTAGTATTCGTTTGTTATCTTGCTGCTCAGCTGCGTTTTTCTCAGACTAAGTTAATACAAGTATAGCCCAAATTGTGAAGTTTAAATTTTATTGTGTTTTAATTCAAGAGTTTTAGTTAGCAAAACGGTAGGTTTAAAATGCAAATCTATATAAAAATTTTTAATAAATTTCTGATTGTAACTTTCAATCAGCTGTTCGCTCACGTTATGTTTTTATTACGAACACCTGCGTCAAAATTGCAGTCGATTTCCAACTGTAGCTGAATAAAAGGTGGAAACACAATTTACACAAATATATATTTAAAGGTTTGATTGCAGTGTACACGCTAAGGTCGGTTGAGCTCTACGCTGCGTTTATCAATGATTTGGATTGCCAAAGTTTTTACTGAATTCTCTTTCTATGCTTGTTAAAGTAGTAAAGGAGAGTGGCTGCATGTACTGGATATTTTTGTGAGCGAAAATATTTTATGTTACCTTGTTGAGAGATTTACGCTGATACAAATGCGTTTGACGTTTGGCAAAACTCACAGCTTGAACAAATTGTTGACCACATCAAGATAACGGCATATGTCCATTTTTAAATTTGAATTTTTTACCGGGGTTCACTGTGTCCGGTAACCTGCTGAACGCTTTGCTCAAAAAGCAATGTTCGGAACATTGGCTTGCTACAAAATCTACGCGAACTCCATTCAGGTACTACGAACACTGAACAACACAAGCGAACGAATGTTTTTCGTTCTGTTTTAGCGTTTTTATATTGGAATGTATATTTTCACAACACATTAGTTTTTTTGCTAAAGAAGATTTTTAGCTCTTTTAAATTATTTCACATTCTCTTTTATATTCCCGTTATTTTCGTTGTTATTGAGCTTTAAATAATAAACTATGAGCCACTGTATAACTAAATATATCAAACTATCAGCAATGCAATTTTTTATAAGAAATAAATGCAAAGCTTTGTCTTTCCCTCTTCTCTTTTTGAAACTAATCTCATTGCAAAATATCTATCTTCTTTTTGTTTAAAATTCTAGTAACTACAAATGTCGTAAAGTTTTTTTTTAAAAATCATAACAAGTTCTTTGTTTTCTTGCCCTTTTCTCTTCTTCACACTCTTTCAACTTAAAAATATTCATTAACTTTCCAAAATATAAGGAATAATTAAACAAAACAAAAGCAAAATGCTTTTATCAATAGCAACAGCACATAAAAGCGCAAGCAAAAAGCGCGCACTATGAACAGCAAAAGCGCTTTAAAGCGATTTTTCCATACTTTGCTCGAATTTTTTGCAAAGTTATCGATTTTTTCATGTAGAAAAAATAAAATGCATCTATCGTGAACCACGTCTTCTTTGATCTGTTTTGGGAACGTTGTCGTTTTTTTTTTTAAGGTTTTAAAAACCATTGCTTTACATTGAAATTTTACCAAAACGCTGTACTAACGAAAAACAAAAGAATCCAAAAACAACTAAAAGTATCCTGAGTTTAGAATAAAATACCCTCTTTCATGGATCCTTAATGTGAAAACTTACTGGCGATTGCCTTATGGACCAAACTTCGATAAAGTGATCTTTGTATAGAACAATCTTCATGGCCCGGGCTCCATCGATTCCCCATAAACTACTGGAAAGGGTTGTAATCTACAGTCTCTGGCACAATTTTGAATAAGTTTATTCAAAAATTTAATATTTTTTGGGAAATTTTACTACGGGCACTTCGGTCGGCCTCGGTAGTCGTGGTAGAGTCCAACTGCCAACCTATATGAGCCCAGTTTGAATTTTGACTCGGTCATGGTCATCCATTTAAAACTTTCTTAATAGTTTTTCTTCTTTCTAATGAAATAATTTCATCAATAATTACGACTTCGAAAGTTTGTGAAAAGTTGAAGAAAAGTTTGTGGGTAGATTTCCTTAATAATTTCAATTGAATGATATCAAGGATTCTATTTAAATTCTCATGTTTGCATAGAATTGGACCACTCATAAAATATCCTACTTGATTTTTCTTTCTTTTCCACTTATCTATCTCGCCATTTTGGTGCAAAGGAATACTTGACTGTCCTCTATAAATGGATCATGCAAAAATGGACGGACACCCAGATAAATGCAGCTTGTATCTTAAAAAAACAATAATCGCTCATACTCACCTCTGGCTATCCTTAACAGGACCGAATAAGTGCAATTCCTCGGCATTAAAATCGTTTTCAAATTTAACGTCATTGGTAAAGACCATTCCCGTTGATATCTCTTGAGGACTTGAAAGACTAAAATAATTATCTCTTAAATATTTCGGATCGATATTGTTTATTGGACCCTTGAAAACGAAATTAATTTTAAAATTAATATAAATGCAAAAGTATTACCATAAAACTTACCTCAACTTCAAGTAAACCTTCAAAGTAACCATCAGAAATTTCAATATCTTGATCTAAAACAATATTCTCATTTCCCAACCAGACATCGTCTAAAGTATTTTGCAAATTATGATGATTTAAGGTCTCATACTCAGGTTGATAAGCAAAATTTGCATTTTCAACATACAAAGTATCCGCGCCGTAACCCTTAAGAAAGTTATCAAGATCTCGAAGAATAAGATTGTTTATGGTCGTAATATTTGAAATGTGACCCTGGACAAAGAGATCGCCTAGCACCGTAATCGGCTGAGTAAGGCGTTGTGACTGTGCTGAGTTGCGGTACAGCATATCATGCGGAATGCTGATATCATTAACGGTTTTAGACATTAATGCTCCTTGCAGCTGTATGGGATTTTCTAAGAACAAAAAAAAAAAAAACATTTCAATATAAATATCTTAACTTCAGATAAGTAGATATGATTATAAAAATTGTATCTTATTTTTCTTCGAATACTTTTTGGATTGAACTTCATCTTGAACTTACCAAATATGGCGCTTGTTATATGTTCATTGCGATTAATCCAATAGGTATCGGTGATAAATTCTTCCGCTTTGTAACCATTCAGTCTGCCTTTCATCAAGACACCACGTTCACATTCTACACTCGATAGTGTTTGTGGCACCATGAAGCTTTGTTCGCCATGTTTCTGTAGCCAACACTGACCAAATTCCGCAGCGGGTATGCCATTAAACTTGCCATAAAATGTCAAGTTAGAAATTCGCATGTCGTAGTTGAATTTTATGTCTCCAACATATTTAATGTTTCCATTTAGCTGTTCCAAGTGGCTTTCCAAAAGATCTACACTTATACCATTAATTGTTGAGTTTATCTTAAGGTTACGCACATAGATTGAACCTTGGTATTTACGGTTTTTTTCGAAAATATTTTTATGCGGCACGTTTTTAGCTTTTTGCTGGTATATTTCCGCAAGATGTGTGTCAAAGATTTTTCCATTGATGTGCAAATCATCTACATGTAGAGTGTTGGCTGTTAGTTTATCTACCTTGAGCTTTGCCTGGATATGTTGGGTGCCAGATTTGGTAAGATAGTCCGTGAGATTTATTGCGTTGAGTGTAAGTTGCGGGGCGTTTATGCTGTAAATTGTGAAAGCATTGATTTATTAACAATTTAAGAATAAATTAAAACAAAATAACTAAGGGAGTCGGTCTAGCCTAAATCCACTATAATATTGAAATAAAGGGTGTTCCCACAGTAGGTGTAGTACTTTGTTATCGACTAAATCTGCATTATCGACCCTTGTCCGCTCTATTTTGTGTCATTGTCATTGTGACAGTTTAGGATTTCGCTAAACGAGAGCACAACGTATTGAAATCGTTGAAATTTGGAATTTTGGCGTCTATTCATATCTATTCGCCTATACATGCAATGAATTCTGCGCTTGGATTTGAAGTTACACCCATATAAAGTCCAATAGACGCAGTAGCTGTTGCCTCCTGACCATGCACAATGCCGTACATTGGCTGATTGGGCCCTGTAAATGATTGCTGAAGAAGATGATTTTTCCCAAAAATCAAATCAAATCAGAAGCAGAACTGTCATATCTGTGGCTCGGAAAATCCACAAGTGATCTTAGAGAAGCCTATACATCCATCGCGAGTCACTGTTTGGTGCGGCTTATGGGTCGGAGGCATCATCGGGCCAATTTTTTTTCGAAGATGAGGACGGAAACACCGTAAATGCCAGCTCTGAGATTTATCACACTATGTTGGAGGACTATTTTGTGCCGGATTTTGAAGCTCAAGGTCTGGATGATATGTGGTTTTAACAGGAAACCGCCTCAATTTAAACTTTTTCTTCGCAAATTCCCACACCGTGTAATTTCTCACCGCGGTGATGTGAATTGACCGTGCAGACCATGCGATTTGACGCCGTTAGACTTTTACTGTGGGGTAACACGAGGGATAAAGTCTATGTGAATGATGCGAATACGATTCCTGAGTTCAAGTTAACTACAAGTCATGACCAAGCCAAGTACGAGACAAACCCAAGTCAAGTTCAAGTGAAGTCCTAGTCAAGTACAAGTCAAGACCAAGCCAAAAACAAGCCAAATCCTAGTCAATTACAAGTTAAGTACAAGTCAAGCCTAATCCAAGTCCAAGTCAAGTACAAGTTAAGTACAAGTGAAGTCTAAGTCGAGATCAAATCAAGTATAAGTCAAGACCAAGCCAAGTCCAAGTCAAATTAAGTATAAGTCAAGTACAAGCCAAGCTTAAGTGAAGTCCAAATCAAGTACAAGTCAAGACCATGTCAAATACAAGTCAAGTCCAAGTATAAGTCAAGACCAAGTCATGCCCAACTCAAGTCCAATCCAAGTCCAAGTCAAGTCCAAGTCCAAGCCCAAGTCCAAGTCCAAGTCCAAGTCCAAGTCCAAGTCCAAGTCCAAGTCCAAGTCCAAGTCCAAGTCCAAGTCCAAGTCCAAGTCCAAGTCCAAGTCCAAGTCCAAGTCCAAGTCCAAGTCCAAGTCCAAGTCCAAGTCCAAGTCCAAGTCCAAGTCCAAGTCCAAGTCCAAGTCCAAGTCCAAGTCCAAGTCCAAGTCCAAGTCCAAGTCCAAGTCCAAGTCCAAGTCCAAGTCCAAGTCCAAGTCCAAGTCCAAGTCCAAGTCCAAGTCCAAGTCCAAGTCCAAGTCCAAGTCCAAGTCCAAGTCCAAGTCCAAGTCCAAGTCCAAGTCCAAGTCCAAGTCCAAGTCCAAGTCCAAGTCCAAGTCCAAGTCCAAGTCCAAGTCCAAGTCCAAGTCCAAGTCCAAGCCCAAGTCCAAGTCCAAGTCCAAGTCCAAGGCCAAGTCCAAGTCCAAGTCCTAGTCCAAGTCCAATCCAAGTCCAAGTCCAAGTCAAAGTTCAAGTCCAAGTCCAAGTCATAGTTCCTTACCTTTTGACCACAATTTTTCCAAAATGCATCGGTTTTGCTATTGTTTGATTTGTACTACGCTGAAATAAGCGTTTTTCCAGTTCATCAATATTAATGCCATTAAGGTTTTTCACTTCACTAAAGCCCTGCTTGATTTCCAACCCAGCCTTGAATAATTTTGTACCCTCAACAACTTGAATTTCGTTTTTGCCAGTTTTCACCAACATCTGTACATCTTGGGCATTTATAAAGCTGACAATAGAATTGTTGACCACCAAAGGATGTTCAAAGTTGATGTTGACATTTTCAAGCGGCTGATCCATACGCAATCCGTTGTCGAGTATAGCTTTCATTGATAATTTTGGTTTACTACCAACAACTATGTTATTAGCTGTGAGCAAATTTGATATCGTTACATCACCCATTATGGTAAAGTCACCGTTTAAGGTAAGGCTATCTGGAATTATAGTATTGCTTGCTAAACCTAGTAAATTTTGCTCCATTACTTGATTCTGGAAAAAGAGATTTAAGAACTGTGTTCTTAGACTGAAAAATGATTGTACTTACCGTGAGTTTTCGGGGTTCCATTAGCTTAATGCTTTCTAATATTTTTGAACCCTTTATCACTTGCGTCTCATTAGAGCCTTTAAGCAAAACATCCAATCGGTTTTTGTGGACATGTATGTTGTTCAAACGCTCATGTATTATTAGATTCTTTGCTTTAATGGGTGCTGAAAATTGTATTGCCTGATTGACGACATATTTTCCGCCACCATCGATGGATATAAGTTTGGACAAATTCTGTCCGCTTATTTCATCACTGGTTACAGCTATTGTTTCAACTTCTAGTTGATCAAGACTAACAGGTGCTTTTAGGAACTGTATAGTGCCTTGACGCTTCAGTGTATTGTTTATCAGCTCATTCCATGTAAATTCGTTTAGTTTACCAGAAATTTGTAGATTATTCAGACTAATCACATCCTCAAGCTGCTCGCTGTCATTTTCGTCAGATGCTGTTGAAAAGGATCTGGTTTGATTGTCGACTTCGGGGCGTTCATACCTGCCCGTTACTATGACCTTTTTTGCTGTTATGCCTCTGAGCTCGGAGTCGAGAGGCTTGTAGCCATTTATATTGCTTGCTCGCAGTTTATCACTGACAAACAATGTACCTACATTTAGCTCCTCAAATTCATATTCAGTAGTCTTGGCAGCCTTGAGAATCTGACGTACTCTTGCATGTGATGCACGTTTTTCGCGTACTGCGCTTTCCTGCATTTTAACTTCAAGCAGATCTAGTGCCTGTTTAGCATAGCTTAAAGCTTTCCAATAGCTGTTGCTAAGTTTAAGTCGTGGATAAAATAGCTGTAATGAAGATTTTATATTAACATTTTTTTAAGGAATATTAAAAATTGATGCTTAAGGGAACACCGATAATTATTTAAGCGAAAAATAAAGAATAAACGAGTACTATACCAACCGATTTAGTTTTAGCAATTTGTATGTTGGAGTTTTGTATTTCGTTAACATTTATGGGCGCTTTGTTGACAGTCATCTCTGCTAGCTTTAGCTAGAATGAAACAAACAATACTTTATTTATTTGCCAAGACATATGCAATCCTCAAGCTTTCAAACCTCAACATCTTGTTTTAGTTTCTCCACATCAATTTTGGTCAAGCGTTCTATATTCAACTTGGTCCATTCGATCATTTCCTGTTTCAATAGGTTTGCCTTTTCGTCTTGTTTAAAAATTGGCAGGTAAATATTAGTTTCATTCGCCACCATTAACTCGTTGGCCACAACTAGAATTTGAATTCGTAGTGTTCAATAAAGGCTGTGTCACAGAACTGTGTAAAAATTAAGTCATTCGGTACCTAGATAACTTTCCGTTGGTGTTGTGAAAATGCGCATTTTTGAAACGCCTCTACCTAGTGCACCTTCAGATAATTGTACAGTTGATTCTTCGAATTTCCAGTCATTCAAATTAAAGATTTTTATATCCTGATCTTTACAAGCAACAAGCAATAGAAATTTTTCTGCATTAGAACTCTGTGAAGGCAAAAACAAAATTTATATAACAATTACATACTATTTTCTTACTAAAATACACAATTTTAAAATGTTTTCACAATTTTATATCTATTTTTAATTGTAAATGAGTACAATCCTAGTGTGTTTATTGAAGACACCTGCCTTTTGGCTTAACTATGCTTGCCCCTTGGCTAGGAGTCACGGTTTTTCGAAACTAACTCCCAACAGACGCGTTCTCGGGACTGAACAAAATATGTTTTAAGTGTCATTTAAAAGAGAATTAAATTAATTACAAGATGTATTATAAAAAAATTCAATTTATTA
Organism: Tetanocera ferruginea; assembly: GCA_958299015.1. Taxonomy (NCBI): domain Eukaryota; kingdom Metazoa; phylum Arthropoda; class Insecta; order Diptera; family Sciomyzidae; genus Tetanocera; species Tetanocera ferruginea. The sequence continues at coordinate 147,184,556 of OY282640.1, read as the reverse complement.
CGTGAAATTCTCAGAAATTTGGACTCAAAGTTGAAATTTAGTAGTTTCCACCGATTGGTTTCATCTTCAGACGAGCACAGCTCAAGAACGGTTAAGTCGGTGGAGTTTGTTGATATACCGTTAAAAATGTGATTTTATTGCCTTACAATGAGCTTTTAAAATAAGTTTTCTGTGAGTTAGTTTTTGTGCAAAAAACAATAATTTGAATCAAAATTGTGAAGTACTAATCATTCCTGTAGCTCCTAAGAATGTGAAAATAGACCTCCCCTGCCATACGATTTTTTGCTCAACTCGACATTACCTTTCACCTCCGTAAATAGTTACACTCAGTTGCGGGACACCCTGTATAATATGCTAATATATCAGTGTTGACGTGAATAACAGCTAAACTCATTTTCAAAATTTCAGGTGAGCATTTTTAAGATTAAAATTGCTACCTTATATCAGAGTACCCTGACTTTTGCTGTTTAGATTTGATGGCCTCGAACATTTTATTTTCATGGTACAACCATAAAAATTTGCGTACTAGTGCATTTCGTTGCGAAAAAACGCAATGAAAGTCATAACCTCACTTTGTCATAACTCGACTTAAGCGGTTATTCCTTGTCGACACTGATATATTACTTAAATTTAATACATATTACTTAAATTTTATACTTTCATATATTCGAGTAAGCACCCTGTAAGGTTACATTATTGCAACGAGATAATCGGATGATCGAAGTCTAAGTCTTGCAAGCAAAGGAGTTAACAACCAACAACAATTTGCACTAAGTCACGTAGGCCACGCGATTATTGGCCATGGTAACTGTAAAGCAAGCACATTCCGATACTCATAGTATAAAAGGCAAAGCATGCGGGTATTAAGGAGAGTTTGTGAATACCAGTGCTAGAGTCAACATCAAAAGTGTGCCGCAAATTTAAATCGAAGTTAGTAGCAGAGACGTCATCGGGCCAGCAGACAAGCAGCAGACCACTCCAATCGCGCTACCAACAGAGACTCAGCAGAGGTATCGTCAGTGTTACCAGCAAAGCCGTCAGCAGAGCCGTTGACAGCGCCGCCAACAGAGACGTCAGCAGAGCTATCGATAGTGCCGATAACTGAAACGTCGTCAGAGAAATCCACAAATAGTCTAAACGAGTGAAAAATCACAGTGGTATGGTAGTGAGTACAACTAGACTTGTTTTATTTATATTCACTTGTCTTCGGTATTAGAGTATTTACTGAACCGATAGAGAAGTATCCTTTGTTTTTAACTAACATCACGATCGCTTAGTTATCCTTGATAGTTTGTTTTTTATTAACATTCACTTTTTTATTGGTATTCAAGTATACACTATGCCGATAGAAAAGTATCCTTGGTATTACCCAGGCGTAACCATCTCTTGGTTCTCTTTCATAGTTATTTATATTAACATTTACTTGTTTATCAGTATCGCACCGAGTATTCCGAGTATTCACTTTGGCGGTAGAGAGGTATGCTGGGTTATAGACAGATGTAAATTATCTTCTAGTTAGATCCCTTGATCTGTCCTGCGGAGAGATGTTTACATTATTAAGAATCAAAGGCTGAAGAATACAACAGAAGCAGGAGTTCAGGATTTTCTATTTATTTTAGGTGCATATAAAATAAATAGTAAAAAGATATTTTATAGCGTGTATAAAAGAGGATAAAGAAAACAAATCTTGAAACCCAATTCAGTGCCTCAAAATCAATTAATAATTGTACGACCCCCAACACTCGCTGATCTATCCCAGCTATAGGTCCAGAGAAACAGGAAGTTATTACAAATGTCTATCTCCACCCACTGCATTAACCTTAATTATACTCCTAAGAGTTGGAGAAGAGTCGAGGTGGTTTTAATTCTGAAAATCTCGACACGAGTTCATGCGTACACCTAGAACTTCAGATCTTTATGTCTCTCATTGTTTGTACTTAAAACGCTGGAGAGAATTCTAAATATTCATCTAACAGACAATCTCAGCAGAATATCTGTATCTAAAGCAGAATGAGCTCGACGGAAACGACACTACAAGAAGTTATTAAAAACATTCATAGACAAAACTCATATTAAAACTGCAAGAAACAGATTGTATTTATGATCAGTAGAAGAACAACCCAAGCGTACCTTGGTAATAGTCAATTTACTAGGTTAGTAATTAACACAGCAAAGAGAGATGTCATATGTAACGATAACTGGACTGTTTCTTGAAGAGAGCTTTCAAAAATTTCAACCACTAGGCTGTCGGCTTTACTCGGCTTGGAAGTAAATTGCAGTAAGACAGAAATAAAATTGTTTAATATAAAATTCTGGGTATATTGTTTATTGAGCAAAGGATTAGAAAGAACTGTATGGTCTTCTTTGTCGGTAAATACTTTTGGCAAAAGGTCTTAAGCCAGGATAAGGATTCAAACCCTGGACTTCTGGGTTGGCAGAAAAGCACGCTTACCACTCGACTACAGAGGCCGCTAAGGGCTTTCACGATATGCTTTCACTGTCCTCATCCACGACTAGGTGTGTCGGGATGCCACTACAGAAAAGGACGCCGCCTGCAAAGCACCCTAAAGTCAGTTGTAACGTATTCTAACTTTGGAGCGATAAGAAAGAAGAGTAGGGAAAAAGACGCCTTTTCAGGTGAAACAATGAGATGCAGACAAAAGTGAGTCTAAGAAAATTCAGATGCATGGCGGCAAAAATGAGGCTCGAACATTTTTCGAAAATATTAGACGCCTAATCAATGCTTTTGAGAACAGGGGCCTCTTCCTTAAGAGGCTTATATGGGAATCTAGTGACAAATGTTCAGAGTACACTGGTGTTTTGAAGGGAACACCTCTCTAGACTTTTGAATGGTGACGCTGACAACAAGCTCGTCAATAGAGATAATACGGAAACCGCTATTGAAGCTATTTGAAGCGTTGAAATTCCACTGCTTGACTATAACGAAATTTTAAGAGCTTTTTCTCGGTCTAAAAATAACAACGCCTATGCTTCTATGCAGGATATGGTCGGAAGAATGCATTCCACACAATTGGAACCCCCGTCTACAAAAAAGGCAATCTACCATTTGCTATTTCACTCTGTATCTGTATCTATTATTTAGAAATTTCGAATATCTCACTTACCCGTATCGGTAAAAACTGCTCCACATTATAAAATGATAGTTTTTGATAAGGTACAAATTGTCCTTTATCGTACATATAGAATACGGAATCAGCTTCTAAGTTACGATCTGCTCCCTGAACATTCTCCATATTAGCAGGAGTGCTGCTGCTTTTCGAACTTATCGAATTGCCGACAACGAGAAAATGTTGACGCTTTGTATCGCCATCATCAAGTGGCACATGAAAATATTTAATATCAACTGCACCATTCGTGCGAATACGCTGAAATAAAGTAAATTTTTTGCTTTGACGATCGTATTTATAAATTTCTGAGTCGGTATTGGTGCGTCCGTGCTGATCAGCATAGTTGGCAACGGCAACATAAACCTCATAATCTATGGCAAATGCTTCCAGATGACGTGCATTGCTGCAAGGTATACGACCAAGTATATTAAAGGATGTACCAGACCATTTGAAGTAAGGACACTGAATATTCGCTGTTGTCGTGGTTTGCTTAAAAGTTTGCAACATGTAAAGATCGTTGGCTGAGCTAAGCAGAAATATTTTAGTAAGATTTGGTGTGGGAAAGTATTGTATGGCTCTAATGCGATTGCCTTTGATCTGGTAGACTGGCGATCCCTCTCTGGCATTATCAACTGGATTTGTTATGTTGTATGCTAGGGCAACATAGCCTACATCAGCTATACTGCGACAATCCATTGCAATGGCCAGAGGTGTGACTATCTCGGCAATCATGTTGTAGTTGTCATTCTAATGAATATATGAAGTGATATTCAAATAATTTTGAAATTAAAACATTTACTTACATTAAGACTAAAAACTGCAAAATTTCGCATACCGTTTTTATTAATGTGCAGCACGGCAGCATATTGTATGTCATTCAAATTCATCAAACAAATGTCGAGTGGAAATATCACGGGCACTGAGTTGACTTGCTGAAAACCATTGAAGGAGTAGGAGGCTGAAATGATGTGGTGAAAAGAATTGATAATTTTTTTTTTGTAAAAATTAAGCTAGAATGAAGAGGCTAGATGGAACCCTCATAGCAATATTAAAGCAAGCTGAAATTTCTGAAAGAGCCTTTCAGCATCCTTATTTTTTATTTGCATGATATCTTTGTTTTCTTTTTACAGATTTTTTAATACACAAATTCTAAACTGTATGTTTGCTTACTTTCAGCAATATGGAGCACACGTCACAACGGGATCTCTATGTCGATTGTATTATTAAACAACTCGAAGAGGTAGACTTGTTATCCTCAATCTACTGTTCTCCGGGTGAAATGCATATTTTTGATCCTGGTGTCATAAGTGATTTTAACGAATTCGTTGATGCACCAGCCGCCGATCCAGTCACTGCCCTGAAAGCTCATCTTGACTATACAGTAACAATTTCTGCCATACATGACGGCAATAAAGAGAAGCTAGAAATACGCATTGAGCTACCACATTTATATCCAGCTCTAGAAAATGCAATCGTTTCTATACACAGTGTTCTACTGAGTAAAGAAAAAGAGAACTACTTAAAAAAAGAAATGGAGCAATTTATAGCCAGCATGGAACGCAATGAAACCTACATCTTTCAGTTGATCTCCTGGATACAGGAACAGATCGATGATCTAATACAGCGTAATGCCAATGAATTTGAAAATCTTGTTAGACCGTCTACAACAACAGCCAGTACGGAAGAATTACTCGATTTCGAACGCTTGTGGATCTATTCACATCATCTCAAATCGAAAACGAAACGTCAGGAGATAGTTAAATTGAGTCGCGATCTAAATTTGTCGGGTTTCAGTCGTCCCGGAAAACCGGGAGTCATATGTGTAGAAGGACTACTTGTCAATACGCAAGACTTTTGGAAGATCATAAAGTCAATGCATTGGCAGAAGATTGTTATTTGCAAAAGTGAGGTGAAACGAAAGCCACTCGCAGAGTTTGAACGTTGGCGGCGTTTTGATGGTTTTAAGGAGCAGCTCTTCTGCGCAGACATGGAGCATGAAGAAGGTGTCATGAATATGGGTCTTTTTATAAAGTTTTTGGAACTGCATAATTCTGGCTACATGAAAAAGGAACTTTTTGGCTTGCAATGATTGGTAATGATGAACAACAATTGAATTTAGTTAAAATTTTTGTATTTTAAAATAAAAAAAAAATGCAAAACATGAAATTCGTGTTTTCTAAATGATTAATACGGGGTTCCGAAGTCGGTGTCGTGGTGTTAAAGTTGTAGTTGTAAAGAATTCTTGTGTAAAACAGTTGTAGCAGTAAAAAATGTAAAGACTCTGATCTGCTAAATATGACATCTATATATATAATGTGTGTATATAATATATAATGTTGTATGTGTGTATATTACAAGTGGACTCTGAAACCGCTAAATCAATAGTTATGAAATTTTCAGTGAAACTGTAACAAAATCTTGAGAGTGTTCCTGTGAAGTCTGGTACCGATAAAATACGGGCGTGTGGCATCTTCCATATAAGTCGAATTTTCGAAATCGAATAGTTTTAGAAGGGCATGTTGCGCAGCCTAAAAATTTATTATTGGTAATATTTTGCATTGGATAAAGGGGAGTGGCACCACCAATACAATTCAAATGTTTTATATCGAATATCCTTCGTACTCAATGTCGCATTACATTGAAACTCAGTAAAAAGTTACTTATTTACCATGTCTATCTTTACAGGTATTGGAAAACGGGGTGTGTAGAAAAAAAATTTGCTTGAAATAACTGAAAAAAATTAATTTTTTGTAGTTATACCTTTTGAGCAAGTTTTTGGAGGCTTAACTAAAGAATAAAAGCCACAACCAAGCCATAGCTAGAGAAATATTGCTCGGGAACTACAAAATATGAAATAATAAAATTAGAATAAAAATGCAAAAATTGGGAGGATTTTAAAGATAGGTTTATTGTTAAATTGGCAAATTTTTAATTTTTGATTGATTCGGTCCCTTATCGCACTAACTAGTTTTATCTACATACTGTACTAAGTGTACCAAATTGTATTACTCTGCTATGCTTTTTTGGGGAAATGTTCCACTTTACCGATTTCAGTTATATCAGGTGGGTGTATTAGTTAGCCGATTTGGTTCTTTTTCGCATCTACTAGTGGCTCTTATAAACTTATTAAAATTGCATTGCTCTGTTATCCTTTTTTGATAAAATAAACCAATTACCAATTTCGGTTATACCAGAGGTGGAATTATTAGTTGGCCAATTTGGTTCTTTTTCGAGCCAACTACTTTTTTCTTTAAAAGAATACGGTGTACTAAATTGTATTATCCTTGGATGCTTTTTTAAGAAAATATTCTAGTTTATCGCTATTAGTAATAAGAATGGTGAGTGTATTTATTGGCCGATTTGATCAAACTTTTGAGAGAAGTCTCCTCTTACCAAAAAAATATATATCCAAAAAATTTCAAGATTCTACGGGAACTCGTTACACTGTGCGACAGTGATTGTTGATGCTTGATTTATTTGCTGTTCAAAAATATTTAGACTTTTATATTAAAAATCATTAAATAACTGTTATTGTTAAGTTTTATTTTTTCGCTCATAAATAACACTTATTTTTTTTTTACACAAAAAATAACACTTATTTTTGAGTTTTATTTTATTTATCAAGAAATAAAACTTATGTTTTGACCTATATTGTTTCGCTCTGAAATAAAACTTATTTTTTGAGTTTTATTTTATTACTTAAAAAGTAAAATTTATTTTTCAGCTAAATATATTACGCTCTAAAATAAAACTTATTTCTTGAGTTCCATTTTTTTTACTAAGAAAATTAAATTTCTTTTTAAATATTTTTTCGATCTGATATTCGTTTTTTAATTTTATGTTTTACCCTGAATATATAACAAATTTTTTAATTTTATGTTTTAACAAAATAAGTTATTTTGTATTATAGTCTTTTATTAACAAAACTACGCTTACTTAAAGAAAGTATATGACATTTTTACAAAGGATTGTGATTCCACATTTTATTAGTTTATTTAAAAATTACAAGTCTTATTTTTTGAGTCAAAACAAAACTAAAAAATAAGTGTTTTTTCTGAGTAAAATCAATGAAACACAAAAATAAGTTTTATATATTTGAGCGATAAAAATAAAACTCAAAAATAAGTTTTATATTCTGATTACAACAAAAAACTCAAAAAATAAGTTTTATTTCAAAGACAAAAATAAAACTCAAAATATAAGTTCATCACTCTGAAATAAAATTCAAAAATAAATGTTATTAACTGAGTAAAATAATAAAACTCAAAAAAAAGTTTTATTTTTTTAGCAAAAAAAACAAAACTCAAAATTAAGTGTTATTTTTTATAATAAAAAATATAACTCAAAAGTTCAGAAAATAATACTGATTAATAAAATAAAACTGTTGAACTGAAAAATAACTGTTGAAAACAAGTTATTTTTAATAAAACTCAACAGTTACGGTAACTGCTTTAAAGCAAAGTTTTATTTTTTCTAATTTGTATTGCTTTATTTTATTATTTTTAAACGGGGACAACAAATTTTTGATTTCAGAAAGTTAAAAAAAAAAAATGAAAAATATTGCTTTGGCCGTTCCAGAGCATGTTTGTTTTTTAGTGTGTTCCATTACAGAAAAAAACATTTTTGATTTCAAAGAGTTAAGAAAATGAAAAAAGTTTCTTCCAATCCAGTACCTGGAAGGAAAGTGGGCGAACCGCGCCCATTTTATTTTCTATTATTTAATATTAATATAAAGTACATTAAATTTAAAATTAATATTTTAAAACCAGCACCATAATATTAAATTTCTGTGGGACATTTTAATCTTCTGTATTGAATGGGTAATTTTTATTCCTTTTTCAAAAATAGTCAAAAAATACCCTTACAATGAAGAGTTAAAGGATAAAAATGTTCTACTAAAATGTTTCTCGTAGTTTTTTAAATAAGTCTCCCAAATACATCGTATAGCTAAAATATAAAGTTCACATGATTTTCTATTACGAATCACCATAAGAATTTGCAAAAAAGGAGAAAATAAAAAATCCCTTAAATAAAAATCAGACGCAAACTTTAAAAACGCCGTGTTTTTTTTTGTCCTTTTGCCAGAATTCTTTGTCACAACCTTGTTTTTTAAAAAAAAAAAATTGATTTTGTTGGACAGTGTTATAAACCGCGAATCAAAACGTGTGAACCACAAATTAATAAACACAAAAACTGAGGATATTTAATTGTTTAGTTCAAATATTCAAAATTACATTTACTCGAAATCCAAATTTAATTCTATTATTTTTAGAAATTTAGAAAAGTTTTTCAAATTCCGTTTTTTTCTTAAATTAAGGAAGAAAGTTCCTTAATCAAAGTAAAATTTTTTTCTGAGTATACTAAACCGTATAATTTTTTTCAGACCCTGTAATGCAAGCAAGTTTTATAGCAAAATTTAATAAATGTTATTCAACATTTTATGAGACTTCATTCACTACACCACCATTGCAACCATTCATAATTAATATTTTTACCTTTATCCAGCTTCTGCAAGATGTCACGCTTAAAAGTTCGCGTATTGCTTGGTTCAATTTTGATATCGTGATTGTGCCGAAACTCAACATGAAAACAACATGAATTCCTTAACATTAATATTAACAAAATGTTAACAAAATAAATAAGACGACAACCCATCATGATGGGTGTACAACGCACGAGATATTTAATAACTGAAGTGATTTGGGAAAACAAAGCTAATGCTAAGCTAAAGGTCATAAAGGAAAGCGTAGACAGATGTTGGTTGTTTTTGTTTTTTTTGTAAAAATGTTAACGGTTTTCTCTAAGAACGAAGAATATATTGATAAGATGTAAAATACATAGAATGTGATACTATTTTCAAAAGAGAGAGTTTAAAGATCCTTAACCCTTATTCGGCACAATCAGATCTCATGCACTGCAGCTTTTGAAAAGTGTATTTTTTTAAAAAAAAATACAAGCTTCATGTGTCAAACATTCTATTAAGTAAGCTAACAAAGTTATTTAAGCATAATAATGCACATTTTATGTCAAACACACAAACACAGTGGGGTGAAAATGGTAACAGTGTGCTGAATAAGGGTTAATTTAGGTTATTTTAAAGACAAAATCGGTAAATTTATTTAAAAAAAAAGATGAAAAAAATAAATTTTAATGAAATTTTCTGTTGGACTGCTTTTAATTAAAAATTACTCAAATCTCTGAGTAAGTTTGTTGATACAGATTTTTTTGCAATTTTCAAAATAATTTTAATTGACTTTATAACGTGTTAACGTATAAGCTTCAATTTCACAACGCGGTCATTTCTTTCCAGCAACCTCTAAATATAGCCCTCGCTTAGTGCATGTCTTTTCTCGAGCTCCTCTGCAGCAAAAAACTTAATGGTGCCCAGCGATTCAATAATTTTTGTGTCCTTGTTTGGCATTCTTGGCTGATCTTCTGTAATTTTGGTTGTTCCTGTTACAACGAAGGCTAAATGTTGGCGATCGGTTACATCAAAATCGTCTTTACGTCGCAAACAAATACAACCGACCATATCAGCTATATAACAGCATAAACGCCTCAAATAGCTTGTTTTTTCAAAGTTATTCTGCTGAAAATAATTGATTAATTGTAAAGTCACGAAAAATTACTTCCACATACCATACTAACCATTGTTGGGTTGGCGCCATTTTTGCCACGATACTGACCACATCTAAAAAGTGGTGTCTGATCGTAGGCACGCCTAAAGTTGTCATTATTAAAACCATAGATTAATGGATTGACTGCAGCATTCACAAAAATCAAATATTGTGAGATATACCAAAATATACGAAAGCTACCATCGACCATATTATTACTGGGTGTAATAATCTTGTCGCGTAGTATAACAAGCGTTGTAAATGGCAGACGTAGAGCAATGAATACGATCACCACAATAAAGAGTGTACGAGCTACAGTTCTCTTGTAGGAGACGGTTAGCGGGTGCTCTCGATTGAGTACACGTTTCTCATAGCGATCCAGCTGAACGAAATAGGTCGGAGAGAAAAATTTTAAAATAGTTAAAAAAAATATAATAATAAAAATAAATAAAAAGAAGAGTAGCATTATTGTACCTTGTAAAATATGGCCGTATAACAAATAAGCATTACACCCAGCGGCAGCCAGACCAATATTGCGATGAGTACGTACCAGTATTTGGGTAAAATGTCTGGATTTTCCTTGCAATACATTTCCCGAAAGTTTTTCCACTGACGCATCTTCAAAAATTTTTTTTCATAATTATATTAAGTAAAAAGGAAATAACAATAATTTTTTAAATTTTAAAAGTAGAAAAGAACGAATAAATGTTATTTATGTACTTAAAAAAAATTACTAAAAAAAAAATATATTTTCCAGTGTACCCTGTTTGCAAGAATCTTTAATAACTTGTTCGAAAAAATTATTAAAATAATTTACAAAAAAAGTATTGAGTTGTGAGGATTGTGACAAGATCTTATTTTTTTATAATTTTTTTTGAACTGCAGGATGTCTGAAAATATTTTTATTTACAATTTTATTTTTTTTTTTTTTAATAAAACTACTAAAACTTATTAATGCCAAATAAAAGAGCAGCAAACATAATGTATGTTTCAACCATTGCAATATGTTAATTCAAAAAAAAGTTAGGAATTTTTTAAAATTTCGAATTCTACACACAATTTACTGATACCGGAAAAGCGAACACGTATTCCATAATTGAGTATTCAATAATATAATACATAATTAATACAACATAAACTATCCCAGTAGTCCAAGGCTAAAAGAATTCATAAATGAATTATGTACGATTTTTCGTCGTTGACGAAATATGCTGATTCAGCCATATATTTCACTGACGAAAATTTCATATAAGATTCCCAAATTCAAGCACGAACGCTTTCAGAAACGTTGAACAAGTTTTCCATAAATGAAATTTTTATTTTTCAGTGGCTCTAAAGGAGGACAGGATATTGGAAAGAGCTATGAGAGGGGCGTGAGAATAATAAAGCCATCTGTTCAATTTTAGAAAAAAAAGTAAAGAAAGTCTAAAGTCGGTCTTGGCCGACTATGAAATACCCTAAACCCACTTTTCAAAAACAAAAAATTTTTATTGTAAATGGGCGTGTCCGTGGGTGCATGAAGCCTATATTTTATATGCATTTAAATGTTGATGAAAAATTTACACATACCAAGTTTTATTCCTGTAGCTCACAGTAAATGCCTTTATTGTGCTTTCGCTATGGAAGGTGGGCGTGCTCCTGGACGAATTACTTCCAATTTTTGAACACACCTTAGTTTTGTTATAAAATACATATATACATACATTTCTGTACATATGTACATTCATTTCTCCATGACAAACATAACCTTATTTATTGAGTTTTAAAATTTATGGGTTATATGGGAGGTAGGCGTGTCCGTAGGCGGATGACGTCCATTTTTCAAAACCATCTTTGTCTGATTATAAAAAACATACTTGCCAAATTTTAGCTCTGTAGGTGAAACAAAGGCTTATTTATTGCGTTTTCAATTTTTAGGTTGTATGGGAGGTGGTCGTGTCCGTGAGCGAATGACTTCCATTTTCCGAAGACATATTTGTGTTGGTATGAAACACATACATATCAAATTTTATTGTTGTAGGCTTATTATGAACGGAGTTATGCAGTTTTAAAATTTTGCGTTGTATCGGAGGTAGGCACGTCCGTGACCGGATTCCAAAAATATTCAATAGTGCAGATCCTTGGGTTCATGTGACCATGTGTACCAAGTTTCATCCAATTATCTCAACTCCTTCTTCTTATCCTGTGTATACGGACAACACACAGACGGACGGACGGACGGACAGACGAACGGACGGACATGGATAGCTAGACTCACGTGGTGACGCTGATCAAGAATATATATACTTTTCTATACCGCACTCGCTTCGTTCTATGCGTTACTCACGTTTGCACAAAGTTAATATACCCTGACCTTTTAGGTTTGGGGTATAAAAACGCTTATCGGTGCGCGTAAAACAGGTTAAAAAGTATAGTTGGAGTAGGAATATTGAAAAAATATTACATGTTCTTGAAAAAATAAACATATATGAAGTGATTTATAAAATAACACAAAATTCGATCCTAAAAAAAAAAAAAAAAAATAGATAAAATGTCCTTTAATGAACATTTTGTAATGGTTTAAACGTCAAAAATACATTAAATTTAATGTTCTTTTATAGTTATGTCATTAATAATTTTTAGTATTTTTATAATTAAAAAAAAATGTAAACAAGAATAGTTTGGGACTCCCTGTTGTCTAAAAAAATTATAAAAAAGTAATATCTCATAACTGCATACTTTTAATGATGGTTCTCATTGAATTTTTTAAAAAAAAAAAAAAAAAAACACAAAACAAATTGGCCATTTCAGCCCTTGAAAGGACTTTGACCGAGCTTCTTATGATCAATTGTGTTGTGTGTGTCATTAAATGTTTGCACACAATTGACCGAGAACTGGACCTACATGTTTTATGCCGACTCCGAACGGCTAAAGTTCATGTTCTCAAGAAGCTTTACATGGCATTGTTTACTCTCTGAGGTTTGCCATTGTCTGCAGAGAGGTGGTGACCGATCAGAAAAATTTTTTATTGAAAAAACTTTTCGCCGCGGCTGGGGATCGAACACGGGCTCCGAGCATGCCAGGCCTAACACTTAACCTGCATGCCACGGTCACCACATGAATTTTTTTTTTACCAGGCATTAAAAACATTCTTACTTACGTGGGGTGCACTGTAAAAAAATAATTTTTTAATATCTCGATCTAAACTCGTATTTTAGGCACCGGCTCGTTAAGTTTTTTTTGGGATCCGGTCTTGTGGTCACCCCAGTACTCCGTGGCATCTTTGAGAAATTTATGTATATGATTTCTTTATAGAAACTAACTATCACATAATAGGTTCCCAAGGGCAAGTGACCGGTCGTCCCAATTCTGTTACCAAAATATGAAACCAATTGGTTCCTTTAACATGGCATTTTCATTGGAAGGGGCCAATTGACACCTCATAGATATCTTTGGACACTACGGAGAATGCAGAGTCAATTGCATTTCCGTGACTGGTTTCCGTGTTAGTTCTTATTAAACATATCACAGGACAGATTCGATATAACTCAGGACGAGAGCAATAGTTTTTAAATATGTTTTGCTATTAATATTTTATCGTACCCATATCTCAGTGGAAGCGTGCTTGATTGTCATGCGGAGAATGTGGGTTCGTATCCTGGCTGTGTAAGTATCAAAACTTTTAATTTAATAATTGAAATTCTAATTCTGTTTCATTAACTGCTAGGTCAAAAATAACCTTCATCAAAATAAGTTTGCTTGCAATTTTTAAAAATTTTTACATTACATTTTTTATTTAAAAAATATTTTCTATAAAAAAAATTGTTAGGTTTTCTTGGTTGACCTCTTGACCTCTTCTCTTCTCTTCTTCTTCTTGGTCAGTCGAGTACTAGACGCGAACGCCAGCACTCGGCTAAACTTGAACATTCAAAACAATAGGGGTATTCACGATACAGTGCAGTTGCCAGTGTAGTTGAGGACTTTTGCAGTTTTGCAGTTAGGTTTTCGTGAACACAGCATATTTCGAACTTGTATTATTAATATGATTATTATTGAAATTGTAACTATGATTGGCTTGGGATTATTATTTATCAAGTAATAAGTTTATAAACTCATAAATATTCCATCTCTATTCCAAAGCTGTAAAATTTTTCAATGTACACAACTACATGACTGCTCATGTCCTCAAGTCTTCAAGTTTAGGCTATAGTAGAAATGTAGTTGTGTAGATTTTTGACGTGCGTGTATTTTGTCCATAAAGTCCATAAGTCCTCAACTGCACTGTATCGTGAATTCCCCTAATGACAAAATTTCTTTAAGTTCGTACTTATGCGTGTGCCGTGTTCTATAGACCAGATACCGATTAGGTCCAAAGGTGTCTATGAGGTGTCAATTGACTCCTTCGAATGACAACGATATGTGGGTGGAATTCATTCAGTTACTTTGTGTATTTTTTAAGCAATGGAAAATATTTTGATTTTGCCACTTTCTTCAATTTTTACGATATTTTACTGATACAGTTTCGTCAAAATATAATCATTTTTTATTTTATAATATTTTTTTTTCATTTTATTTGCATTTTACAGAGATAACGTTTTATCAAGAGTAAAATGAGCATTTGTTTTTAAAATTAATCAAAAGGTGTCATGTTAAAAACATGTCCGTCTTTCGATAATCAGTTTTGTCTTTTTTACATACCCTATAATAACGATATATTGCCAGAGGTAAGGCAATCAAAGCACCAGCCAGCCAAGTAAGCACAATAACCACTTTAGTACCGCGCATTGTCAGACGCGTCTCCGAAGGTAAAACAATGGCAGTCAAACGATCATAACTGACGACAGATAGATTTAAAACAGCCGTCATAAGAAAGGCAGCCTCGAGAAAACCCTCCATTTTACAACCAATGCCGCCCAATTCGTAGTTCTGATAGAAATCGTTGACCATAAAAAGTACGGGGCAGATGAGCAGCGCCAACAAATCTGCGAATGCCATATTGGCAATTATAAGGTTGGTAGGTGTGCGCAATGAGCGATTCAGCACAATAAGACGCAATATTATAAAATTTCCAAAGAGTCCAAACAATATAAGTGGTATGAAAGTGCAAATCTTGACAATCATTTCCCATTCGGGAATGCGCAACCAAATGCGATCCTCTGGGAAATTCCATTGACTGAAGTCAAACTGTTGCGTGTCGAAAGAGGAGAAATACAGATAAATCTGGTTGTGTTAATATTTTTTACTTTATTTTTAAAATTTTTTGTAACTGTAAACTTACTACATCATCATCAGCATCGGACATTGTAGAGTTTATTTCTTTATTCGAAATCCAAAAATAGTTCTTTTATTAACACTTTCTTTAAAGTAGTCTGCTTGTGATTTGTAATATTTTATAGTAGTCTGCTTAATACTAACTTTGATAATGAACTAAACTTTGCAAATAAATTATTTTGCCTACGATTTGATGTCACGGTTTATAAGTGTGAGAAGGTCTGCTCAATATGTCATACACGCATTGCAACACTTGTAAAGATAAGCGATAAGCTTTTTTATCTACTTTGGTCGATCTGATTTGGCCACTGATTTGCCATGTCAATTGATATTTTTATCAAAGTGCTTAAAAGCATTTGCATTAACATAAAATCTCAAGTGTCAATGCATTAGAGTTTGACAGATTTGAACGTTATATGAACATTTTTTTCTATACTATGTTAGTAACAACATGTATGATGTAGTACAACATAGTTAAGAATTACATATGCCAGAGACTAGAACTCAAAAATTTTTGATGATACTCCTGTCGGTGGTGTTAATTTCTCCTAGTGATGATGATAGTAGCCATTAGCCTGTCCCAAGCCAAAGGAAAGAAAGGGGGTTGTAGGCATATGTAGCATAGCAAAGGTTGTCATGAGCACGTCAAAGCATAGGTCACGTCAAAGCATAGGTTGTCATGAGCTGCAAAATCATGGAAGTGGGACAAACAAATTGGTTAAACATACCTACGTATCCGTATGAAACGATATAAAATATTAGCAAGGGGATAGTTAAGAAACCTGGATTGTTAAATGATGATAACAAACTTTCGATGAAAGAACATTTGTGCCAGAAAAATTGGTCAAAAAAAGTATAATAAGGGTATTCATGCAACTGGGCAAAACCCTTATAAACGGTATAAACCGTATAAGTTTATCCTCCTTATAAATGAACTGTCAAAGTTTGTATGAAGAAGCTTTTGCAAAAACCAGATATCTTTGATCTACGATTTAGCTGAGCAAACGAACAGGCAAACTTATAACATCAATCAGCTGATTTATTTTATTAAAGCAAAAGAAAAAATTAGAAGCAGGAGAAGATATAGTCAAAATTGAAAAACTAATTAAATAACATGGAAGAGGTAAGAATGGAAATTTTGTGAATTGAAGGAATTAAAAAATATTTGTATACTTCATTTGCAGAAAGCAAACCCTGAACTTGCAAACAGCTGATATATGATGCAAATGCTCAATCGACTTTAAAGGGATGCTCATGCAACCTGCCTGATAAAAATAACTAATTGCCCAAATTATATTCTTGCCTTTTTGAATGAATACCCTTAATATGATCCTGAGTTCGCGCATGCAATCAATCTTGAAAATATTGTATGAATGACTTAACCAAGTTTTATAATATGATTAAGATAAGGAGGTGCAGTCATGGAAAAACAAGTGCGTATTCTGTAGTATTTATAATATAATGATTGTAAGACTCCGAGTTGTCTTATCTTGATATCTTCGCGTAATTAAAATACTCAACTAGTATCTGGCAGTATTTTAGTACTAGAGATTTAAGGTCGGTCTTGCTTCAGATCAATGAAGGTGAATTGAATTTAACCTTAAATTTATGTAATGTTCACAATTTGGGTGAATGGAATTCAGAACATGGGTTCACTCATATGGGTTTCAGATGAGCAAACTATAGAATATTCGGTGCTGAGGCTTTGAAACTGGTCGATAAATTTAATTATATTCCTACAAATGGATTTGAGCAGGCAAATCCTAATAGTGAAATATCGGTCCAATCCAATGCAAGACTGCCGTTTGTTTAAAAAAGGACATCAGTATGATTCTTTTATGGCATTGAGTCCTGAGAACTCGTCCATTGAGAATTGCTTTCGAAAGAACCGTAACTCCTCACCATGGAGCATGTAGAATTAATCCGGAAGGCAGGTGTCTACTCTGAACCCATCAACTTTTGTCGATGGTGAGGAACTGCTTTTTCACTTCTCTTAGTTATATTACCTAAAGAGTCGTTAAACAAATAGATGAGAGGGTAGCGATAGTGATTCACCAGCAAGAGTCTCACACGAATCGGCAGAAGGGATCTTAACTGATTCGCTGACAAAAGTTTCAGACGAATTTGCTTTTCTGGACAACATTATATTTATTATATGTACATATTTTATTAAATAATTACATCATATATTTTTTTACAAATATAACACGGAGAGCAATTTACCCAATGCATGTCATTTATGGATTGTGAATAAAACAAATTAACTTGCTTTCATATGTCTAATCTAAGAAATTTTGGGATGTGACATTTTATGAATTTTTATAATACAAGGCAAAATATGACAAAATGTAAGGGGCTCAGGCATCAAAACAACCGCAGAAAAAAAAACGATGACCATTTGAAAATTCAAAATTATATTTTCATTGCCCAAATTATAAAAATAATATAATTTATGTTCTGCACTTTTATACTAACAGCAACAAAAACCAACTGGGAATTATGTCGTTCTGTTGCTCACTTTTTTGATGATTTGTAAAAACAACAACAAAAATGTATTTTTATGATCAAACCCAAACTGACACATATTAAGGACAAATTGACGGGTTTATCAAAAAAATTGTCAAGCCCAATTTCTTGCATAAGCCGCGTACTTGAATAGCATGTTTTGAGAACGCTTTGAGCCTGATTTCAGCCCATTTTTTTCGCTCCATGCTCCTAGCTATAAGAAAACATTTGACATACATATTTGTTTTGATTAAATTTTTGATTAATTTTTACGATTTTTCAGAGGCCAGAAAAAAGATTTTAAAAATGTTGTTGAATCGCTCTGGTTTAATCGAAAAACGATTTATCTTCCAACGATCGTCGGAGAAATGAGCGAAGGAAGATTTTCAAATTTTTCGACAATTACACATTCATCGCTTTGGCGATCGAAAAGTGATACATTTCCAGAGAACTCTTGGAAGAATCTCTAAGGCATCCACAAATCAACTAATTTTCCAATCGTCTTCCAAATGTTTACAGGATATATTTAATTATTGTAACAACTTTAATATATGTACGTTTTGGAAATAAGCTCCTTCGTATTTCAAACGTTCTCCGCACCCTGCTTTGAAGGTACCAAATCTGTTGTAACAAGAATTACTTACTTACTTACTTAAAAGGATGGAAAGATCAAAAAGAAAAAGTAGTCAAAGTTTATTGGCATGTCCCTATACCCTGATACCCTTCCAGGTCCACTGCATAATGTTCTAAAGCTTAACCATATAAAGAATTCAATTTATGTGGGAGGTACAGTTTTTACATTACACCGTACAATTACACCGTGAAATTGACAAATTTTGGTCTTCAGCCGCACTTTCTCCAGCAACAACGATATTTCCGTTGAAGAATATCTGTGACAAAACCATTTTCTTCACATTTCTTCACTATTTTACAAACTTTTCGGTTAGTAGAGCGATTATGACAATCATAATCGTAAAGCACGATACGTGGCCACGGCGGAATCACCATTTTTATAGAACAATTTAATAATTTCAACGCGTTGTTCGGTGATAAAAGGTTCCAAATTGTTAAATGGTGAAACTAGTTTCGATGACATGCACATTTGACAACTGTCAGGGTTGCACTTTCCGAAACACAAAATGGATCGGGTAACAAAGCAGAGTTAAAAAAGTATAAACAATGGCACTACAGTATCCTAAGTTTTTAACTCTATGCTAGCATATTTATTTATGAGTTCATTATGAATTAAATAAGCTATTTATGTTCTCTATACAAAGAGAGAGTATTACTTTTTAATAGTTTTCAGGTAGTTGACCGCCATAATAGTCCATTGCAAATCAACTAGTCTAAATTAAGTTTCCTAAACGAACCATTTACACCAAAAATACTATCATTGTTCGCTCTTGACTCCAAATTCCTGCTGCTTCGACTAGCTTCTTCAAAATCTTCATTTATAACGCCATAACATTCTTCCTCCGCGAAGAAACTCTTGTGAGCTTTCAATTTTTTCGTCAAGAGTATTTTCAACTTCTCGATATCACATTCGCCACCATATTCCGTGGGTAGTATATGGCGTGGTATTCGCTCGTACAGTTCTGCATAGTCGCTGCCATATATGAAAAACTGACAAATATAGGAGGTTATTTGATAAATTCAAAAACTTATAGAATTTGGTATAACTTACCCGATTTCTTAGCTTCACGTTAATAACACTCTTCACCATGTTGAAGCATTTTTCGAATATTGGCGGCACATTAAGAATATGGAAACCCTTCATGCGTGTAGGCGATATTTTATTGGCCAAAATAGTTATCTTCTTGATAAAGATGGGATCAAAGCTTAAAATAACTGCTGTGGGTATATTTGACAGATCTAGGATAAGCTCATAGCCAGCCACAATTGCATTGTCGTCTTCATACAATAGAATATCGGCTGCCATTGAACCGACTTTAAAAACATCTGGTATGCTGTGCTTTTCAATATCGAAATATTTTGGTCGTATCATTGCGACACGTGATCCATCAACTGCAATGGGTTCGGGTAGATAAAGTATACAGCTGTCAAGGAAAAAAACAGAGAAATTGTAGCAAATTTATGAAAATCTCTATGAAAAAGGTAAAAATATTTGCTGCTTTAGGTAAAACTATGAATTTTAGATCAATTTCTAGTGGAGTTGTGGTGGTAGGGAACATCTTTCAACCATTAACAGAATCTTAGAAACAGCTCTAAAAGAAACAGTCCTCTAGGAAGTGATCCTCGCCAAACCCAAGTGTTTAAGTTTGAAGAAACAAAATTGAAATGTTCCGAACTGCTAAAACACAAAATATTATGCTCGGCATATCGCTACCATTACTGATTACATAACCCTAAAAAAAGATATTATAAAATAAAATACGTTCGTAACGATTTTAACCTAAAATATTTTTTTATGGTTACATACTTTTCGCAAATGGCTTAAACAAATTTGCATGCAGGCGTTTTATTACACGTTTTGTAAATATTCTTTGCAAATCGTGAAAAACCCTTAACAAAATTTACTGCAATATCATTACAAGCAATGAAATTTTATAGTTTTTGAAACGGCATCTTGTTGTCTTACATATTTTACAACTTAAAATAGTTATAAACCATAGTTGTGCCTGCATACTTTGTATGTATTTTTATTTTTAGATGGTTAAAGGTTCAACAATTTTGTGAGCACAAGAAACTCTATACTTGGAGTATTATATGTTAAGGTTACCTTATTATGGTCCACACCATAAGGTTTGCTCTTATCTTGAGATGAGTGATTGATGAGACATACGATCATAAAATCAACAAACAATATGTTGTCTGTTTGTTGCAAAATTTGATTTTTGGCACCACTTATGTTTCATGTGTGTCAGTTACCAAAAAACTTGGAAAAAAAAAGTTTAAAAATCGACAGAATTAAGTTTTAAGAAATTAACTGGGAGGTTACTGGATTTTTAAGCCAGGATAAAAATGAATAAGTTAAGTATCTAATAAGTATTTTTTTAACCCTCGCAGATACAATTCAATTTATGGACCCAAAAGCTTCTGTGTGGTGAGAATATTTTTATTTTCATTATAAGACCAAAAGGCAATGGGTTTGTTCAATTGGCTGTCGAAAGCAATATTTTTGAAAATGTAGATCTATTCATTGTGTTTAAGAAGCAATAGCTTCGGTAAGATGAACATTTTTTCATTCTAGTTCAATGCTGAAAGCTCTGAAAAGCCAATTTTTGTTATAGGTTCCAATTAAGATTCATTTGTCCTCTGATAATGTGCTGTCAAAAATTATTCATACAAACACATATGTAGGGTTCTTTTCCACATCAGATGTACTCTTAGGACCCACTTTTTTGATAAAGTCAGTTCATTAATGCGATATCGTTTTCTTTTCCCAAAAGCCATCCATCTCTTCAAGCCTAATAAAGGCTGTTTTTTTAGAGGCTTAGTAACTTTGAAATTAAATAAAAGTTGACTTTATTTAAAAGATAGTCTTTTGGCATGAAAACTATCGCGATAAGAGAAAAGATGAATTTTCAAACGTAAAAAAAGAGAGCAGGAAAAGCGTGAGCATGAAAAAATTGAGGTGTACCAGGGCAAGAAGGATGCTCGAAAATTCTACCAGCAGGCTAAGCGTCTAACCCAAGGTTTTAAGCCCGAAGAATCCACTTGTAGAGATGAGAATGGTGATCTGGTAACAGATACGCATTGCGCATTGAGACAGCATTTTTCCAATCTGCTGGCAGGCAACGATACCAACAATTCCGCCCTTGGAGAATGCAGTCCGACACCACCAATCAATGATGATGGAGTGGAAATTCCGCGAGGTTAAAGTTGTTATCCAGCTTCTCAAAATAACAAAACCGCAGGTGCTGACGGCCTGACTGTTGAATTGTTTAAAACCGGCGGCGGTAAATTGATAAGGTGTATGCATCAACTCATCAGCAAAATATGGCTGGCGGAAAGCATGCCAGACGATTGGAATCTCAGAGTGATCGACAAAACTCACACTCTACAAGACGCTCATCATACCTGTTCTTCTCTATGGCGCTGAAACATGGGTGGTGTCGCAAACATATGCAGGTGCTGTTGGGGTGCTCGAGAGGATAGTACTTCGCAAAATCTTTGGTTCTGTTCGAGTTTTCGATGTTTATCTCATTCGAATGAACCACGAACTGTACGAGCTCTACGACGACATTGACTTAGTCCAGCGTATAACAATTCAGCGACTACGTTGACTGGGTCATGTCTTTCTTATGGATGAAGAAGTTCCAGCGAAAAAGGTGTTTGAGGCGAAAGACGAGGGTCAACGACGAAGAGGAAGACCATGCCTCCGATGGATTGACCAGTCCGAGGAAGCCCTAACCGCGCTTGGTGAAAGAGATTGGAGACGGTGATGAAGCTGATGAAGTCGGACGTTACCCGACTACGGGTTGTCATGGCCACCTAATATAAATATGATATATGTTATGAATATGATAATATAAATAATATAAATATGATTTATGGCATATGAGTGCCACGGCTGGCTCGGACGTTATCTAATCTGGAGGTCCAATTTTCGGGTCCAATTCATGGGTCCGGAACGTGAAATTATGCGGTTACCATTTTTTCCTTCAGTAAATCAATTGTGGCACGAGCTATGCGACATGTTGTGCCGTCTTGTTGATCCAAGCAAAAGTGAGCTTCATCGCTAAACAAAATTCTCTTATGAAAATTTCGAATAGAACCATTATTTTCAAAATAAATTTGCACAATTTCGAAGCCTTGTTCAGGCGTCAGTCTATTAATGTTGAAATGACAATCCAAAATAAACACAAATCACTTAACAGATGACAAAATGGCCGCCAGTTAAAACAGTGTTAAACAAAATTACATAAAAACAAGTAAAGAAAGTCTAAAGTCGGTCTAGGCCGACTATGAAATACCCTAAACCCACTTTTCAAAAAAAAAAAAAAAATGTATTGTAAATGGGCGTGTCCGTGGGCGGATGAAGTCCATTTTTCCAAACCATCTTTGTCTTGTCATAAAAAACATACATGCCAAATTTTAGCTCTGTAGGTTAAACACATGCTTATTTATTGCGTTTTCAATTTTTGGGTTGTATGGGAGGTAGGCGTGTCCGTGATCGGATGACGTCCATTTTCCGAAGACATATTTGTGTTGGTATGAAACACATACATATCAAATTTTATTGTTGTAGGCTAATTATGAGCTGAGCTATGCAGTTTTCAATTTTCGCGTTGTATGGGAAGTAGGCGTGTCCGTGGGCGGACGATGTCCAATTTTCAAAACCATCTTTTTTTGGTTATAAAAAACATACGTGCCAAATTTTAGCTCTGTAGGTTAAACAGAGGCTTATTTATTGCATTTTCAATTTTTGGGTTGTATGGGAGGTGGGCGTGTCCGTGAGCGGATGATGTCCATTTTTCAAAGACATCTTTGTGTTGGTATAAAACACACACATACCAAATTTTGTTGTTGTAGACTTATTATGAGCTGAGTTATGCAGTTTTAAATTTTTGCGTTGTATGGGAGGTAGGCGTGTCCGTGGGCGGATTCCAAAAATATTCAATAGTGCAGATCCTTGGGTACATGTGACCATGTGTACCAAGTTTCATCCAATTATCTCAACTCCTTCTTCTTATCCTGTGTATACGGACAACACACAGACGGACGGACGGACGGACGGACGGACGGACGGACGGACGGACGGACGGACATAGATAGCTTGACTCACGTGGTGACGCTGATCAAGAATATATATACTTTTCTATACCGGACTCGCTTCGTTCTATGCGTTACAAACGTTTGCACAAAGTTAATATACCCTGACCTTTCAGGTTTAGGGTATAATTAAGATCTTGTCTTAGTCTTCACAACTGCATACTTTTATGTGAAGGGTTTCAATGAAATTTTTTTCAATCAGAGCTTAAAAACATTCTTGATAACGATAAGTACACTGTGAAAATTGTTTTTTTTACTTTCCCCTGCCTAAATTCTTATTTCAGACACCGGTTTCACTCAACTTTCTTTATCGATACGGTCTAGTAGTATCGATACACCGCGATACACCGCGGATGTCCAGATTTTTCGGAACGCATAAAATACTTAAGGCTTATTTATTATTTTATCCCCGCTGTCAAAAGTATGTAAAAAGTTCATGGCTCTACAAATCAATAAATATTTACTTGGAAAAAACTATTATCCCCTTTTCAATCGGGTTTTCAAGCTGGGCATGATTATTCTACGGCAGTTGTAAAAGTTATGGATGACATACGACCTCAATATGATTCTGGATCTATGACTCTGTTCTGTCTACTGGACTTCTCTAACGCTTTTAATAAAACTAATCATCACTACTTGAGTCATAAGCTTAAGAATTTGTTTGGGTTCTGTGATAGTGCCGTTAAGTTGATGTCTAATTATTTGTTCAATAGGGTTCAAAAAGTTTGCGACGGGCAATTATCCTCTCAATATAAACAAATCGTTAGTGGTGTTCCACAAGGATCTGTACTTTGACCTTTAATGTTTTCAATGTTTATAAACGACATTTTCTATGTATGCAAAAATTCTTCTGTTCATGTCAATGCTAATGATGTACAGCTGTATCTGTCTCGGCAAACAAAAATTATAAAATTAAAATTTAGCCAGAATACTCTTAACCCTCATCGGTCCTTTGTATGCGCGCGCATACAAATTCAAAATTAAATTTAGTAAAAAAGCTATTAAACCTTAACCAATTGACATGAGTTTTTGGCAAATAGCTTTTTTCTATAACTTTATGCATAAAAGGAATAAATAATCTTTCAATTTTATTCATAAAATTTGTGGTGTTTTTATTTCTTTTTAATGTTTTTAGTATGTATGCGCGCACATACATAAAGAACCTTTTAGGGTTATGGGTCTGAGGGACCGATGAGGGTTAAGTAAACGAAGTTGTTATCTATGACATCATAAACTTTAAGATAACTTAGTTCTAAGTGTACTATGCAAAGCTTTAAATAAATTAATAAAACAAATAAAATAAAAAAAAATAAATAAACATAAACAGCTAATGATTGATTTTATTATATAAAAATATAAATTTTCTTTTCTTATATTTTGCTATTTTGTGACTTTAATAAAACAGTGATAAAATCCACAATGAGACATTCGTTAAGCTCACGATGTAACTGATATTTTAGCATATATTTTATCTTTGAACGATGAGCATTAAAGGCTGTAGGTATACCCTAAAGTATTATTCAAAAACGTTTCATGTGCTTGAAAAAAATTAATAAAAACGATCGCATACAAACCGCGTTGTGAGACGTGGTTCTACGTCAAAATTGACTTCTGTCAATGCATATATCCAATATACATGAATGTTGTATATATTTTTGTATTTTAATATTTTTATGCAAAATCATTATAACTATGCAATATATGAGGAACATAAAGAAACCAACAAAACATCATATTTTTTGCAGTATACAACATAAATGACTTTATGCAATGTTCGCGATCACTCAATGTTATAATGTCAAAGAACACATTCACTTCTTCAAAAGTAACAACACTTAACTCACAAACTCACCCCGACTGAATAATGGTCCACAACTTTGGACAATCAAGATTCCGATTTTTAAATATATCCGACATACGTGATCTGTATATGTAGAAATCTCTCAATCTCTGCTTGGCTCTCTCCAAACTGTATTTTGAGCTACGTAGAAAGACGATCAGAAACTGATCACTGGTGCGTGATTTTAAGTTGGTTTGACCAACAATCCATTCGCGCAAGGAACTTAAATAACTTTCGATCTCGGCAGGATTTTCATTGAGCTCCGCTTGTGCCTTAATGGCCAGAGCACTTCCGAGCGGGCGCAGTTGTTGCATTTTTTGAAAATAATTTGACTCTTGTTAAGTTCAAAGTAGAGGTGAAAACCTTTCGTTGTTTTTGCACGTTCGTTGATTTGCGACTGAAACTATGTTTTTGACATGGAGCTGCTTTTATGAATTTTGTTTTTAAGTCTTTTGCAACAAGTGATCAACGCGTAGTTATTACTTACAATTTATGATTATTTTTTGATAGCCACTGCAGCAATCCACAGAAATTTGATTTAACTATTGTGGGAGTGTGAAGTAAATATGAACTAAGTCTGTCTGAATAATGACCATAACTACATAAAAAATTTAACAATCAGTTTATCGTTAAGATTTTCAAGCTTGAAGTGTAGTAAATGTGAACTATGTTTGTCTAAGTAATGACCAAAGCCTCATTAAAATTAATTCATCGTTTAGGTTTTTAAAGCTTAAAGTGGAGTATTTTAAATTTCATGACACTTAATTAGAAAGTAACTTTTATAAAATTTTAAAAATATAAATTCTAATTCAATTTCAAAATTTGCTTTACAAAGAAACGATATTTTGTTTTTTATTTCGCTCTATATCGACTTTATTCCATTCATTTATATACCATAACGTAGGAAAATATAAATATTGGCACAAAAACAAAATTTTAAAAATTTAAATTTTAAACAGTACAGAAAGGTATCAACGTTTAATGTTAAAGACCACACGTTTTGCTTCCTAGAAGTGTGAGACAATATTTTGTTTTCATTATTTCGATTTTAGTCGCTTATTTGATTCCACTCCTGTGCTATAGATCTTTAATTTACCTATCTTGAAACTCATTTTCAAAATAAGTAACATTAAAGATCACATAAAACTGGTTATAACTTCAAAACAACAAAAGTTTGAAGAAAATTTTGTTCACTTTAAATGCATGTCTCGAGGACTTCTTTCGTTTACACATGCAAAATTTGTTGGTTTCATGGAATATTTCGATATATTTGCAGAAATAAGCGGTCGAGTGTAACGTTAAAGAGTTCGTTCAGTGCGCCAAATCAGGGACCGAAAATAACTGTTATTTTACAATTTTCAAATGAAAAAGACAAAATTGTCAAGGGACTTTTTCAAATATACCATTATGATAAAAATGGCCTCAGCTTTACGAATATTAAGTGCCTTTTAAATTTTCGACTGATTCCATAAAAGTACAAATTAAACTGTTATTTTTTGCCTTTTATTTTTTCCGGCAAAAATAACGGTTACTTTTGACTTTTATTTAATCGGTCAAAAATAACAGTTATTTTGTGACTTTTATTTTTCGGTCAAAAATATCAGGCAATTTGTGTTTTTTTAAAGACCGCTTGACCGGTTAAAAAATTATTGATACCATGTGTAAAATGTGCGCACGGATGAGACGAAAATAATGATCTCAATAGTGTTTAAGTCGGTAAAACGGCCTTTGAAAAAATACAAATTGACTGATATTTTTGACCGAAAAAATAAAAGGCAAAAAATAACTGTTATTTTTGACCGATAAAATAAAAGTCAAAAGAAACTGTTATATTTGCCCGAAATAATTTAAGGCACAAAATAACTTTTATTTTTGTCGGAAAAAATAAAAGTTAAAAGATAACAGTTAATTTGTTACTTTTTCGATAAAAACCATTACCGGTACGGTCCCTGCGCCAAATTGCTTATATTAAACAAATGTTACCATAAAGTTATATTAATATTTTCTTGAATACCATGTCTTCGGGCACTTTAAACCTCATTGATCGGAAACCAATGATCAGATTTGGATGAATCTTTTTGTTTTTGATAGTCAACACCCAAATGCATCGGAAAAATCTATAAAACCGCGTTTTTTTGGTAAAAGGTGGCCTTAAGAAAAAGTAAAATAAATATTTTTTAAATAAAAACTTGCCCAAGAATTTTGTTTTTTTAAAGTATTTATAATTTAATTTTTGAATTTAATGTTGTGTTTAATATTTCTTAAAGCCTTACACTCAGAAAAATATCTAATGTAATATTAACAGTCGGACGCTGTTATATCAAAAACACTGTTAGATTGAATGATTTACGTTTAAGTTAACAATTTTCTTTGTTGAATGATCGTTTGAAAGTATTTTTGTGCTGTTATTATCATCTGTTGATATATGTTTGTGTTTTAGTGGAAATGCCTTCTCTTAGCAATAGTTTTGAAAAGTGTTTTGCTTTATTTACATATATTATCGTTGCGAATAGCTCAGTGGAAGTGCACTAGACTGCCATGCGGAGGACGTGGGTTCGAACCCTAGCTGTGTAAATATCAAAAATTGTAATTTAATAATTATAATAATAATAATAATGCTTCATTAATTGTGTGGTCAAAAATAACCGTTAAAATAATTTGATACAATCTTGAAAAAAAAAATTGCAAAATGACTTGTTTTTTTTAAATAATATTTTAAATAAAAAAAAATCTGATCTGAAGACCTTGGCGGTATTTGAACCTAGGACAGCCGAGTACTAGACGCACATGTTAGCACACTAGGCCATACATGAACTTTCAAAACAGTGGTAAAATTTCAATAAGTATGTTTTTATACGGGTTTCGTGTTCTATAGACCAACTGTCAACCAAGTGTCAATTTGAAAGTTTAATTTGTTGTATGGTATTTAACAGTGAAATCTGTTATATCAACCCATGATTTGTTTGATATAAAAGCATTTTTTCCCTGAGTGTATATAAATCTGGTGTATTTTAGAGGAAAAAGCTAATTTTTTTTTGCGTTTTGGTGGATTTTAGAATTGATAAGTTGGTATGTGTCGAAGTGCTCTTTAACCAGAATAATTAATTTCTGTTGGAAAACTTTCTGTGTTAGATGGTGATTCGAACCCGGGTCTGCCGAGAATCGTTGGCTCGCATACCACACACTTAGCACACTCGACAACGGCCGCCACTGATTGATACATTGATATTGAAATAATAAGGCTGTGCTCACACGTTAATCAAATTTTAGAGAAATGGTTTTTTTTTATAACCTAAAATAAATGAATATTTAGTCAAAAATCGCTTTTTGACTACCATTTTTGTGAAAATCACTATTTTTCTTAAACCTTCGATTAAAAGCTCAAAAAGTTTCAAAGGAACAAAAATTATTAAAAATTATTTGTTTTGTTTTTTGGTGTCACATATTTCAGGTGCTTAATATATAATATAATTATATTAAAATTATCTAAAATAAACAGTCGCCTTACAATAAAATTTTTAATGTAGGTTTTTTTTCGTTGAAAAACTTTAATGGGCCCTTAAATGATTGTGTTTTGTTCTTCAACGCTTTTAACATAACGATAATTTTGTAATTTTCATGTTTTTACATATTTAAATTAAAATTTTTGTTTGCTTGAACAGTTTACCAAATGTTAATAACAAAATATATTTAATCTATTTCTAATTTACGAAAGGAACCTTCAAGTCCGAACAATGTTTCGCTATCGACCTTTCTGCCGACTCTGAGCCTTTCATCAACGCGATAATTATCATCATCAATAAAATAATCCTTAAATTCCAGAAGTTTTTTCTCAGTTTCAGCCTGTATATCTGGTATACTGCCATTTGTGCCGCCATATTCGATAGGCAGATACTCCTTGGGAATGTGCTCGTAGAGTTCATCGAGACTCTTGTGTATGAAGAACTGTAAAATACATAGTAAGTGGCAACATTTTTATCAAGTCTGCTAAAAACTTTTATATAAACTTTACCCTTTGCTTTATTTTTTCGCTCAGAAGATTACGCATAAATATAAATATTGCTTGTGCTTCCTTTGGACAGTTTACAAAATGATAGCCCTTCACGCGCATCGGTGAGCCCTTCTCAGCAAAACATGTGATTTTCTTGACCAATGAAAATTCAATTTTTGTAACAAAACTGAGATTCATTGTGGACAAATCGATGATATCAAAATAACCGCTGATAACGCTATTGTCATCTTCACAAATATTAAT
Source organism: Tetanocera ferruginea (assembly GCA_958299015.1). Taxonomy (NCBI): domain Eukaryota; kingdom Metazoa; phylum Arthropoda; class Insecta; order Diptera; family Sciomyzidae; genus Tetanocera; species Tetanocera ferruginea. The sequence goes on along the minus strand of OY282640.1, from coordinate 147,155,225 downwards.
ATCGAACAGATGAAAATAGTAGCGAAAAAGATCGGAGAGTTTGTATTTATTTTGATCGACTTTGGGCATGATATACATGTGTACGCGAGGACCATCAGCACCCAAAGGTTTTGGCAGACGCACACATGCGCTTAAAACAAAATAAATGGTTACTTTTTGTTTCTTTCAAAATTATAATTGTATTAATTTGAAAAAAACGTGAAAATAGTGTAACGTACCCCGATCTGCACAAGTCGATGGTTCTTTCGTCCAGTTTTCTGTTAGCAAATATTTCCGGCATAATAGTTTTGATAGTATAGAAGTAGTCAATTTTTGTTTTCACCTTTTCGATACTATATTTGCAGCCTCTCAGAAATGATACCAGGAATTGATCATCGGTACGCGCCTTCAGATGTGGTTGTTTTTCAATCCAGCTGCGCAGTGTTTCAATGTCTTCTGAAATACGATTTTCAACCTCGTTTAACTGCTCTTTGGCTATTTTTTTCAAGTCATCATTGAGTGGGCGTATGTTAGGCATTTTTATGCTGATTAAGGAAACGTAGAAATTATTTTTGATCTCTATTTTCAAGATAAGAATTTATTTTGAAATCCAGATTTCTTTTACTTGCTTACTCTGGAGATTTATATAAGAATCGAAAAACAAAGAAAATAATTTTTTTGACATAATTCTTAACAAAGTTATTTATTTTAGAGAAAACAAGTTAAATTTAATAAAAGACTTCGTTTTCACATACCAATCCTTTTTTATTTTTATAATAATACTATTCTATTTGTTATAATTTTTTAAAACTTTCAAACAACTGTTGATGGTTTTTTAACGACAATCAACACTATCAACGCTAGCCCACAATCGACAACCACACTCGATTTATGAGTATTTTGAAAAATTAGAGCTACGTGCTGTTTTTTAGTTTGGTTTTATTGCGCAGTCTTATTAAATTTAAATTAATTAATTTTTTTCATATATTTCATTGAAATAACTTTCGATTTTGTTAAGAAAATCTAAGACTGGTTCTTTGTTTTTATTAATTTTTTAATCTATTAACTACAAAACGCTGAACGTCACCTTTTTGTTGTAGTTTATTGCAATTAAGATGTCCGGTATACTAAAAATTGTGTTAGACGCCTACATTATTTAACAAGTTTTGTTGCAAAGTCGTTAATTTATAATAAAATTGTTGATTCACAAGCAATTGCTACTTTTTTCACTATTACCTTTTCACTAATGAACTGAAAATTCTCCAGACAACTCTTTAGTTATGTAAGTCGATTCTGTGTTTTTTTTTTTTTTTTTTTTTTTTGTTTTTAAATAAATTTAAACATCTGTAGAACACGTCCGACACCGGCTACAAGATTCGACAAATTAAAATGAACAAAGCTGCGGCAAAGACATTTTTGTATCGTTGACTGATATTTAATTTTATGATGTTGCTTTTAACCAGTTTGTGATATTATTTCGCTAATTAACTTTTACAACTGTTCTGTTATATTTCAAGTAATTCAGTTCTTTGTTTGGGCTAATTCAAAATTCTATGCTTTAATGTCTGAAATAGTAGTATAGTTTATTTTTCATCACTGGCTTTCATTGTGTGTAAATGTTAACTTTTTATGTTATTTAAAATCCCAGTAAAATTTAATAAAAGACTTCGTTTTTCACATACAAATACTTTGTTAAATTTTCATGCAATTATTTATTATAATTTTTAGGAACTTTCAAAAAAACTGTCGACAGTTTTTTAACGACAATCAACACCATCAACGCTAGCCTACAATCGACAACCACACTCGATTTCTGAATATTTTAGAAAATTATAGCTACGATTAAAAACAAAAATAAGCAAGCAGATAAGATTTGGACCTTTAGCTTGCATAACAAATACCATCAATAAAACAGAGATCGTAAATGTATCTAAGGAATTAATTTTGTTGTGCTCTCAGAAATAAAGATTTTAAAAGGTTGCGCTAGCTGGGAACTTCATGCTGGTATGCCATAATTTCAAACTCCTCTCCTACATCACTGTTCAAAGATGTTTCAAACAATTCTCACTTGAAAAATTTTGACAAAGTAGCATTTAAATGTCTAAGTTATATTATATTTTTTTTTTTGCTGTCCGAGTTAAAAAATACATGTTTGCGAGAGTGAATCTTGCTTAGAGCACTTTAGTGGATCAGTTAAAATTTTTACTCTGCATATTTATTCAGATTTAGAGAACTGAGCGCCTTTTTTATTCACTTTCATATCTTGAAATTTTTGACTAACTTTCAAGTTTTCCATACAAAAATTCAAAAGTTATTGGTTATTCTATCGGTCAGTCACAGCGTTGCCTAACTTACTTTTATTACCTTTTTTTGAATACATAAATTGAGCACGTCAGTCGCTTACTTGGGGTTTACACCCAGCTAGCATTTGGAAGACTGTTTTGCTGACAATCGCCTAAACGAGTCTTTTTCGAGTCCCCTTGACGATCAACAAAAACAAAATACATGTCTTGTGCGGAAGCATATTTTACTCCGCTCAACGACCAAAATCTGACTGCATTTTTTCAAGGCAACTTCTTGGAAATTGAACAAACGTGTGCAGAAGCATATTTTGATCAGCGAGGCGATAGAAAAGTAACTATTTTTTTTGTGGAAACTAACGGGAAATTGGACAAATTCAAACAATCATATTTTTCACGCCATATAGCTCAGTTTCGACATAGCAATCGCGGAGTAAAGTCAACCTTTCTGTTTGTGAAATTTTTTAACAATTCAATTAGTTTTCGGTTCTATCAACTTCAAAATACACACAAGATCTCACAATATTAAACATCACTCGTCCCAGCCAGCATTTTATGAAATTTTTGAACATATCAAGAGTTGTTTTCGATTTTCCTCCATTGTGCGATCATTTTCTGATCAAAAAAGACTCTTTGTTCGGGAGAAATTGGTACCCTACACGCGACTCTTCTTGAAGAGTCATTTTCGAGTCATATTTTAGTCTTTTTTTGGTATTTTTAAGATAAAAAACGACTCGAAAATGAGTCGTATTTTAATCATATTTTGGTATTTTAAGATCGAAAAATGACTTAAGGAGGAGAGTCGAAAACGACTCTTATATGTTCAAAAATTCGATAAAATGCTAGCTGGGCATAAGACCCGTTTTCGACTCTCCTCCGCGATGGTGACAGTCGCGTGTGCGCTCATTTTCTGATCAAAAAAGACTGTTTGTTCGGGAGAAAATGGTACCCTACACGCGACTCTTCTTGAAGAGTCTTCTTCGGTTGATTCGATTTTGAATCTTGAATATGATCAAAAAATGATTAAAATACGATTGATTTTCGAGTCATTTTGGAGTCATTTTTCGATCTAAAAATACCAAAATATGATTAAAATACGACTCATTTTCGAGTCGTTTTTTATCTTAAAAATACCAAAAAAAGACTGAAATACGACTCGAAAATGACTCTTCAAGGAGAGTCGCGTGTAGGGTACCAATATCTCCCGAACAAAGAGTCTTTTTTGATCAGAAAATGATCGCACAATGGAGGAAAATCGAAAACAACTCTTATATGTTCAAAAATTTCATAAAATGCTGGCTGGGACGAGTGATGTTTAATATTGTGAGATCTTGTGTATATTTTGAAGTTAGTATAACCGAAAACTACTTGAATTTGTTAAAAAATTTCACAAACAGAAAGGTTGACTTTACTCCGCGATTGCTATGTCGAAACTGAGCTATATGCCGTGAAAAATATGATTGTTTGAATTTGTCCAATTTCCCGTTAGTTTCCACAAAAAAAAATAGTTACTTTTCTATCGCCTCGCCGATCAATATATGCTTCTGCACACGCTTTGTTCAATTTCCAAGAAGTTGCCTTGAAAAAATGCAGTCAGATTTTGATCGTTGAGCGGAGTAAAATATGCTTCCGCACAAGACATGTATTTTGTTTTTGTTGATCGTCAAGGGGACTCGAAAAGACTCGTTTAGGCGATTGTCAGCAAAACAGTCTTCCAAATGCTAGCTGGGTCTTGACTGTCATAACAGTACTGTGTAATGTAAACGATGTGTTAGCTAGGATTGACCCAAAGGCATGCGCAGTGGATCGTTCCATACATGTTAGGCGGAAAAAAATTACTTTATGAATTTAAACGATACACTCAGAAAAAAGTTTCTCGGAATATGATAAAAAAGGCATAATATTTAGAGAAAAATGGTATAGACTTTGCGCCAGAGAATGCTTTTCTCTAAATGTGATCCTAAAAATGATAAAAAGCTATAAAAATATATCGTTTTTAGAGAAGAAATTTTTTTATTTTTGAGAAATGATTTGTTTTTATTCAAAAAAATACCTTGCATAGTGAATTTTTTATCAAAATAAAAGAAACATTTTTAATTTTCTTATTGAATAAAATTGCGTTTTAAAAAGATAAAATTGCTATTATTAGGCGTTTTTTCTGAGTGCAGAGCATGCAAAAAAAACCAAAACTAGTAAAGTATTTTTTGACAGATAAAAGTTTTCAACATAAACGTAAATGCTACCTTGAAATTATTCTACCATGGTTTTAACCGTTCATTAAAAATAAACGTTTGAAGAGAACGCCCGTTCTGAAAAAAATGTTTGTATGCTACTCTCGACTATAGGCAGAAACACATAGAAGGCAAGCTTGCATCAAAGCATCTGACGTTTAATTCGAAATCACGTAAGCTTATGAGGCAACGCATAAAGAAAGCATGCACGCATCAAGCATCATTATGCATGCTTGAAGTTGGCGATCTTTGAACTTTTCTCAAGCATCAAGGCATTGGCAGCTAGGAAACAGCTGATTTTGTTTACATTTGACATGTTCTTATGTTGTTATTGTTCATGCAAGGCTGCAATGTGTTTCAAAAAGCATGCCTCAAAAGTCTCGAAGCATGCATGCCTTCTATGTGTTCCTGCCTTATCAGCATCGTCATGTGGTTTTTATTTGTTGTTGTGCATGCGTCATCGGTTCGGAGTGCGTTGTTGTTGCTACGTGCTTTCGTTTCTACGTTATCGTGGAGAAATGAAAATAACAAGAAATGTGAAAGAAAAGTAAGAAAATCAGTCTGGAAGAAACATTTAAACATTTAATTAAACATTTAGATAATTAAGTGCCGGTCGTGTACAAAGTTCCTCAATTTTTAATTCAAACGCTCATTTTGAATAAGAGATTACAAAGGAACGTTCGTTGTTTTATTTTTATTGTGTGAAAAAATCAAAATAATTGGATTTTTATTGCCTTTAAGCGTTTTTTTGAACAAAATCTTTGAATTTGAGTGTTCACTTAACGGGGAACATGACATTGGCCGTTTTTTTAAATTGACTTTTTTTATAATTTTGTATTTAAGTAAATATTCTTAAGATTCTAAGAAAAAAATTTCATGGAAAAATTTTTACGGGTTCAAAAGTTCCTTGCATTTTTTTTGTTCACAAACTTTGAACGCGTTTATCTCGAAACCATGTTTTTCGTACAGGTTGCGGCACTAGCAGGTTCATTTTTTGACGAATTTTTTTTTTTATTTTATAGTTTTTTACACTTGATTCTCTATCGTATGACACGAGCTTTTGTTTAAATTTTCTTTCGATTTTTTATGAATTTTTAAAGTCAATATTTTTTTCTAAAAAACACACTTTCACATTTGGAACGTCACCAAAAATTTGCTCCAGAGAATGCTATTCTCTAATTGCAATACTAAAAAATCTCTAAAAATGATAAAAAGCTTCCTTGAAAAAGAAAAATATATCGTTTTTAGAGAAAAATACTTTTTTTAGAGAAAAATACTTTTTATTTTTGAGAAAAGATTTGTTTTTATTGAAGAAAATACTTCTCATAGTGAATTTTTTATCAAAATATAAGAAAAATTTGTTATTTTCAATAAATTTTTCTTTATAAATGAGAAATTTTTTGTGCGAGAAAAATACTTATCATTATTAGAGACATTGAAATATTTCCGTTTCCTAGAAGTAAAGAAATATTTCTTCTAAAATGTGAAAATTTATTCCAATTGAAGAAAATTTTATTTGAAAAAGAGAAAATTGCTATTATCGAAAACAGAGAAATTTTTTACCGACTCGAGGTATAAGTTTTTTCTCAGTGTACGATAACCAATTTTGTTAAGATTTAACAAAGTCATTTTTTTTCCAGATCGGACAATTTTTGCGACTCCCGCGCTGCAACCACGAGGCCCCGTTTTTTTCTCTGCCGCAAGTTTGGAGCTCTATAAAACCATGTTGGACGGAAAAATATATTTTTTTGAATTATTTTTCTTGTAATTTGTTCAATTCTCTACAATAATAAACAAAAATTTTGGAAAATGTTTGTTTTTGACTGAGTTATGAATTTTCAAAAAAAAAGGTCTGCTTAAATAACATCTTTCTAAAGCTTTGAACAGTTCAAAAGTAAAATAAATTAAAGGATTATTTTTTTTTGGATTTAGTTTTTAATTAAATAATAGTAGTTTTAGTCTATCCAATTTATGTGAAAACGTGAAATTGTTAAATATAAGTGTTTTTGTTTTGAATTATCATATTCATTGCAGCAAAAAAAAATATAAGGCCATTCCAAGCCAAAAAACTTTTTTTCCAAAACTTTATCACATGCTCTTAGATTTACTTGAAATTTTGTCTATAGGTTCCTTTTCTACTTATAAAAATATAAGTTATTTGTTTTTTTTATCGCCATGTTTTTAAAAATTATGGAGATACCAATTGTTGAAAAAAGTAACAATCTTAAAAATAAAGTCATTTAAAATAAATCATATCTCCGGCATCTGTTACCTTATATTTGTAAATGAACTATCTTTAGAAAACTATTGAAAATTGATTTTGAATAAATTTAACATTTTAGATATTTTTATGCTACAGTTGCCACTTTTTGAAAAAAACTTTTATTTGCTTATATCTCAAAAGGTGCTTTTTTGTATTTTTTTCGTTATTTTTTTTTTATAATTTTAAAAACAGAATAATCTTTTCACCAACAAAGAATTACTGTGGCCATATGACACGTTCTTTTCCAATCTCTTTTTCTGACTTGAGATATTTATACAAAATCTTTAACAAAACTGTTTGCATTTTTAGAGGCAATATTTGTTTTATACATATGTAGTAATGACCTCACACGTGACTTTGGCCCATAAAACTGAAAAAAACTGTAATAAATTAAAAAATTTTAATTATTTCATTAAGATAATCTGAAGAGATATCTTTTCTGTTATAGTTTTAAGAAAAAGTTATTTAAAGCGAGCTATCCAACTAATTTGTATCCTCAACGTTCCTATTTCAACGTGGTCAGCTTATGCATGTGCTAAGCGATTGCACGTTGAGCAGCTCTGATGAAAGGACTTTGGAAGCGTTCGAGAGAAAAATCCTTCATAAGATCTATGGTTCAGTCTACGCCAAGGGCGAGTACCAAAAATGATGGAATCACGAGCTGTATAAGCTATATTCCGACATCGATATAGTCAAGCATATTAAAATTGAGCGGCTTCGCTAAATTTTATCGCTATAGCTAAAATACCAATATCCGATGGTTTGTATGGGAGGTGGGCGTGTCCGTCGTGAGTGAATGACGGCCATTTTTTGTACAGATTGTTGCTTTTACTACTCAGTTAATTTTGCATTGGTTCGAAAATATAATGACTGATTAGTGGAATGAAGATTATGATAATCAAAACAATGCCTTAAGAGATATTATTCAACTAAAGAAAACTTCTTCGGCAAAACTACAAAACTATTTCTCAATTAATTTTATTCCTTTTAATGTTACAAAAACAATGACACAGCTAAAAACCATAAACATACTTAATCTATTTCTAATTTACGGAATGAACCTTCGATTCCGAACAACGTTTCACTATCGATCTTCTTTCCGACTCTCAACTTTTCATCAACACGATAGTTATCATCTTCAATAAAATAATCATTGAATTGCAAAAGTTTTTGCTCGGTTTCTGCTTGTATATCAGCTATATTGCCATTTGTGCCGCCATATTCAATGGGCAGATATTCCTTTGGAATGTATTTGTAGAATTCATCGAGACTTTTGTGTACGATAAACTGTGAAATAGTAAGTGACAAATATGAATAATTATGTACTTAATTATGAAACACTAAGTTTGCCAAAAATTTGCGGATTTACTTACTCTTTGCCTTATTTTTTCGCTCAAAATACTGCGCATTAGCGTGAAGACAGCCAGAGCTTCCTTTGGACAATTCATAAAATGAAAGCCCTTCACGCGCATCGGTGAAGCCTTTTCAGCGAAACATATGATTTTCTTGATCAATGGCAATTCCAATGTTGTTATTAAACTTAGGCTCATTTTCGACAAATCCACAACTTCAAAATATCCGCTGATAATGTTGTTGTCATCCTCACGAAAATTCATTTCCATCACAAAATAGTAATAGCGAAAAAGATCCGTGAGGCTGTAATTATTTTGCATAAGTTTGTGTAAGCTGAAAAAGTGTACGCGCGGACCATCGGCACCCAATGGTTTTGGAAGACGCACACAGGCGCTAAAATTGCAAAAAAATGACAAGATGATATTTTTAACTTAATAATTTTATTTGATTTGAACAATATTAATAGTGAAACGTACCCCGATCTGCACAAGTCGAGAGTTTTTTCATCCATTTTTCTGTTGGCAAAAATTTCCGGCATAATAGTTTTGATCGTATAGAAGTAGTCAATTTTTGTTTTCGCCTTTTCGAGACTATATTTGCAGCCTCTCAGGAATGATACAAGGAATTGATCATCGGTACGCGCCTTCAGATGAGGTTGTTTATCAATCCAACTTCGCAGTGCTTCAATATCTTCTGGAATACGACTTTCAACTTCGTTTAATTCCTCTTTGGCAATTTTTTTTAAGCCATCATTAAGTGGACGTATGTTAGGCATTTTTTTCCCAAGTATTGATGAGTTCTACAAATGCGATGTTCTCTAAAAGGATTCCTCAACCCTGTGCTTTACCTGTGAATAACCAAAACTAAATGAAAAAAAATGCAATAAAAATGAAAAGAAATGAGTAAAGAACCTAATCCACGGATTCTTTGGGAAATCTGTGGAGTCTTGGCTACAGCCAGGACGGGTCACAGGTTGCAGATAGTGAACTCTCTCTAGATACAGAGCCGTTTTCGTCAACATGCTTCAGTCCTGTTTGAATGAAGGAGTTTTCCTTAGCAGAATGTTAAGCTGCTAGATGTTTTGCCAAAACCGGACAATCCACGAGGTGTACCATTATTATACCGCCCAATATGCCTGCTAGACACCACTGGAAAAATGCTCGAGTGTGCGATCCAAAAAAGACTACTCCAATTCACGGAAAGTTATAACGGCTTGTCGGAATGCCAATATGGGTTTCGCAAGGCACGCGCAACCATAAATTTCATTAATAAAGTAGTTTCCTTAGCCAATCAAGCCATACAATGGAAAAAATGGAAAGCAGGTTCAAAAAAGTACTGCCTAGTTGTAACATTAGATATAAAAAACGCCTTTAACACCACTACCTGGAGCCATATCTTTAATGGATTCGAAAATTAAAAAGTCCCGAGCTATATGAAAAACATGATTGGAAGTAACTTTGAGCAAAGGATACTTGAGTATAATAGCGAAAAAGGAAGCAAAGAGTACCTCCTCTGGAGTAGTGGAGGCTCCGTTCTATTACCAAAACTGTGGAATATCAAGAATGATGAGAAACTAAGGCAACAAATTGCCCAAGCAGCGAAGGTAGTACCAAATTTGCTGATGACATCGCAATTGTCAAGATAGCAAAATTTTTGGATAAGGTGGAAATGAAAGGCAATAAGATAATTAGCTTAATTAATCGTTGGATCAAATCTGTTGATCTTTCTCTGGCCGAGAACAAGACAGAAGCGGTTCTTATAAGCAGCCGAAAAGTTAGGGAGATTAAATCAAAGTTGGTGACTGAAACTTGATCGAAGGTAGGCATTTGATATTTTGATGTAATGATAGATGACTGGCTTAACTTTCCGTCACACATGGTATATGGCTACAAGATGGTGTCAAATATATACAGTTCACAAGCCAGAATATAACCTAACGTCTGAGGACGTTTGGAGCAATAGGCGACTCATGTAAGGAAAAGTGGTCGGCTCGGTTCTATTATTTATCTCGCAAATATGGGTTGATGCATTTAAAAGCAATGCCATGCGGACAAATATATACCGATTGAGCGCATTGGTCGCATACAGAATGACACCGGATGAAGCAGCGTGTGTAATCGCAGGAATAATTCTAATAAAAATTTTAGTGGACGAAGCCAGACGCCTATTAAGATTTAGATTTTAGTCACTAGTGCTATAAAACAAGAGAGAGAGAGAGAGAGAGAGAGAGAGAGAGAGAGAGCGTTTCACTAATAATTGGCAAAATCGGTGGAATGCATCACAAAAAAATCAGTTGAACACAGTTTTTCACAAGGCATGGCGAAAACCATGAATACTTCTATCGCTTTGTCCACGACTATTCTCCTTACTGCCCCGAGTGCGTCTACGACAAAGAAGATGCAAAACATGTCTACATTAATTGTTCAAGATTTGAAGTAAAGCGGCAATTCATCCATCGATATGTAGATGCCACCCTAGAGCCAGTGACATGCATTGAAGCGATGACAAGTTCACAAAAATCAGGGATCAGAGTCCTGGACAAGCAGCAGATGAGCGGTGGAAAGGGGTAGTGTTGAACAGCATTGCGCCTTGAACAAAAAATGCACATTGCTCGCAACTGGCACTGTCAAGGCGAGACGGAGCCGCCTTAAAAGCTCCTTGTTCGCAACTGGCTGTCTTCTCTAGACTCTAAGTTTTGCGGGTTTCTTCAAGAAAAAAAGGAATGTGTGGAGGTTTTGGATCCCCAACATTTTATTAAGGTTCCCACGACTCAGATATGAACTCCTACTACGTTGACGACCACCGCAAACGAAAAACAGACAATTATTTAACGATATGCACCTGGAATGTCCGGACCCTTTATAGGGAAGGTGCCGCTGTCCAAGTGGCGGAAGCCCTCGAAAAAATAAAGGCTGACCGCCATACAGGAGATGCTATGGAAAGGACAAGGCTGCTCTTAGTGAGCAGACTGCGATATCTACTATAGCTGCCATGCGGAGAAGCGCGAATTTAAATGAGGATTCGTCGTAAGCCATAAACTATGCCACCTTGTTTCCCGGTTCACACCTGTATATGGAAGGCTGGAGACAATCCGCATCAAGGCGAAATTCTTTCACATAAGCCTGATTTGCGCACATGCCCCGACGGAGGAAAAGGATGATGCTGTCAAGGACACCTTCTACGCGAGCCTAGAGGACGTGTATGATTGCTGTCCGGCACATGACGTGAAAATAGTTCTCGGCGATTTTAACGCGAAGGTCGGAAAAGAAGGCATCTTTGGCTCCACTGTCGGTCAGTTGAATCTCCACGAGACCACTTCGAACAACGGTCTAAGACTGATCGAATTCGCCGCGGCGCGAAACATGGTAGTTAGAAGCACTAGATTCGAACTCCTCTATATCCAAAAGGCAACCTGGCTGTCCCCAGATCAAAAAACGCGAAACCAAATTGATCATGTTGTGATTGTTTAAAACCGGCGGCGGTGAAATGATAAAGTGCATGTTTCAACTCATCAGCTAGCGGAAAGCATGCCCGACGATAAGAATCTCAGTGTGCTTTGTCCTATACTTAAGAAAGGAGACTCGACAATCTGCGCCAACTACCGAGGTATCAGTCTTATTTCCATCGCATACAAGGTTCTTTCGAGCGTATTGTGTGAAAGATTGAAGACGCATACCAAAACACTGATTGGACCTTATCAGTGTGGCTTTCGTCCTGACAAGTCCACCATAGACCAGATTTTTACACTACGCCAAATCCTGGAGAAAACCCACGAAAACCAAATCGACACCCATCATCTCTTTGTTGATTACAAAGCTGCGTTCGATAGCCCGATTCGGGATTGCCTGTACGCACCAATGTCTGAGTTCGGTATACCTGCAAAGTTGATAAGGCTCTGCAAGATGACGTTGAGCAATACATGCAGCTCCGTCAAGGTAGGAAATTACCTCTCCGAAACCTTTAATACCGAACGAGGTTTCAGACAAGGCGACCCGCTATCATGCGATCTCTTCAATATCATCATGGAGGGGATCCTATGAAAGGCAGGTGTACATCAAAATGGTACCATTTTCTACAAAGGTGTCCAGCTTCTTGCGTATGCTGATGATATCGATATCATCGGCAGAATCAAGAGAGATGTAACCGCTGCTTTCGCCGCTATCGAAAAGGAATCAGCCAAAGTTTAATGACGGTGAACGTGGTCAAAACAAAGTACATGCTGTCTGCAAGCAGGGAAGCGTGGCGTCTAGGCTCCCATGTTACAGCAGATTAATATAGATTTGAAGTAGTCAAGAAGTTTACGTACGTTGGCACCGCCGTAAACAGAAACAACAATATCAGCCTGGAGATTAATCAAAGAGTTACAATTGCCTATAGGCACAACCATGGGCTCAGTAGGCAACTGGGTTGTCGATATCTCCCTCATTCGACAAAACTAACACTCTACAAGGCTCTCATCATAGTTACCTGTACTTCTTTCTCTATGCCGCTGATTATCGCAAATAGATGCAGTCACTCTAGGGTGTTTGAAAGTTCTTCTCAAAATTGTTGTTCCTGTTTGCTTTGGCAACGACTATCACATTCGAATGAATCAAGAGCTGTATAGAGCTATTTTCCTATGATACACGGTACTGATATATTTTCTTTTAATTAATTCAAACTTTCATAGAACACAACCAACATCGAATAAAAGATGTGATAAATTAAAATTTGCTTAGCTGCGGCAAAGGCATATATTTGTTTGTCTACCATAAAAATTCTAGAATTTCTCTTAACCAGTTTTTGAGAGAGTCTCGTTAATAATCTACTGCAAATGTTTTTATTTTATTAGAAGTAATTTAACAACTATCTAAGCTTAAGGTCTGAATAAAACATTGAACGGTCTTCTTTGCTTAAATGTCTGAAATAGTAAAATACACACATCTGTTTCTTTGTCAACTGTTTTCATTGCGTGCAAATGTAGACTTTTTTATTGTTTAACTTTACGCGTGGAGAATAGTGGCGTAGATGGCTTTTGCAATGTAGGGGGATGATATTTAAATGATATTTTATATGATATTTTATTAAACTTTCGCTGCGAGTGGGGATCGATTTCGGCCACCGGGCGTGCTAAGCCACACACTTAACCTGCATGCCACGGTCACCACCATATTTTGTCATATTTTGGGATAAAAATCTCTTACTTATGATTTTTGGCATTATTGAAACTATTATTATTAATAATTTCACTTTGACCTTTTTAAAAAAATTGTATTATGGAAATGAAAAGCAGTTCAAGATTAAATTCCAATTCCATTCAAAAGAGAATTCGATTTTTCGTAGATATGAAACAATTTTGGCAATTTTTTAATGCGGTTTTGCGGTTCCTCAAGAGCAGCTTAATATTCATCAATTTTTTTCAAATAAATTTTTTTCCATTACTTTAGTATACTGGTTGGACCACTTTGATTCTGAGCGCCAAATAAGCATCTTTGTGGATAGAAATATGATAAAATACGTGAAACAATCTGAATAAAAAATTAGGTACATCCCTTAAAAAATGGTTTTTGATCAATATGTCATAGTTTAATTAAACGTTAAAAATTTGCCGTTACACCAGTTGTCCCGTTATTGACAGGTAATATATTTGCAGTGCAGTTTCTAATCTAAAATGTATTTACCAAGAGATATAACGAAGTAACAACGCGCTGTTGACAAAAAAATAGGTACACTTTAAAAAAACAAATATTTTAAGTGCATTTTTTTTCTTCGTGTTTTTTATTTAAAAGTGTAGTTTTGGAATTTTTCTTTGAAGCCTTCATAAAAGATTTTAGTATCTAGATGGATCGCGGTTACTTTTGTTCACCCGAAGAAAAGCGGATTGCTATTGAGATGCATGCTGGAGGAAATGGATATGGAACGATTGCCAAAATTCTAGCACGTACTCGAAATTTTGTCGTGATTGCTTTAAAGAAAAAAAAAGTTGGAGAAAACCGTGGAAGAAAACGGAAAACCACACTAAACGATGACCATCGCATTAATATAATGGCGAAAAATTACCCTTTTTTTATCTTCTCGGACTAGTCGACGAAGGTTAGTGGATTCAAAATTCTATGGCAGAATAGCCTGTAAGGTTCCAGTCTTTCGTAAGAAAAACTTACACGCGAGGAAATAATTTGCCAAAATTCATGCCTCATGGTCAGGGAGATGAAGAAGTCAAAAAGTAGAACAACATCCTATGAGGAGACGAGACTAAATAAATTTGTTTTCTAATGATGCCGCAAGGAATGTTCGTCGCCCAAAAGGTAAAGATTTCGATCGCGGTACATTAGGAAAACGGTCAAACATGGTGGCGGAAACATAATGGTGTCTGCGGATGCTTTTCCCACTATCGCGTAGGCCCAATATTTCGTATTCAGGACATTATGAGCCGATTTGAATATGTGGAAATATTACAAGGAATAATGCTGCCTTACGCAAGTGAAGAAATGCCCTTAGTTTAGCGGTTCCAACAAGATAAGGACCCAAAACACTCATCGAATTTGGTAAAGGATTTATTTAAGGATAACAAAATCGACTGTATGTCCTGGTCCAATCAGTCAACCGACCTCAACCCGATTGAGAATCTTTGGGGTGAATTGAAAGAAAGCATATCTAACCAAACATTTAAAGATAAGGACGATTTGTGGGAAAAAGTTCAGCAAGCATTTTACAATATACAATTGAAGACGTGCCAGCATTTGGTTTCGTCCATTCCTGAAGAAGGATTCGGGCTGTCTTGAAGAATAATGGCGGATATTCAGGATACTGGTTTGTACTAAGCTAAGGTATTCTCAAAACAATAAATTTAATACAATTATCTAATTTTTTTCTTTAGAAACGTGGCGGGGAACCTATTTATATGGCCACATGAAAATCATTGTCATTACCTATTGTTATAGCCTTCTTCATATAAACTTTTTTTGTTATTTTTTTCAGATAGTTATTTTTTTTTTGTTATTTAAAAGACATTTAGAAAAGAAAAAAATTATAATAAAAAGGAAGGAGTCTATAGTTGAATTTTAAACATATATGTTTTAAATTTTGTTTTGTAGAAACGCAAATACGTTAAATTCCTATTTTAAAATTTTTTGTTTAATTTTAAAGCATGTTTTTTTTTCTCAGTGTACGTTTGAAATAAGAAGTATTCTGTATAACGTATGAAATTAAAATATAAATGTTAAAATATTTAGGAAACTAAAAAACCCAAATTTTTCAGGCAAGACATAGAAGACTTGGAGTCCTGTCTTTTCTCATTGAACGGTTTTGGTTCTCCTGAACCCCCTTTTTTGGCCAAAAAATTAAGTTTTTTGCATATTACTATTATACCCAGGACAATAGAAAAAGTAAATATTGTGATAATATTTATACAAATATTGGCTAACAAATTTTTGAATTTTTTGTCCTTACAAACTCTTGTCAGACGCCCAAAATTCGATATTTCGTCAATTTCTAAAATATGTTTTATTTGTTAAACACTCATGCCAGATTTATTTTTTATAGTATTCACATGCATTTAAGCTTATTGAAAGAAGTTCACTTGAACCCCGAAAAACCCCCTTGGCTGCGTGCCTGCCTAACATACACTATTTATTGTTGCTTATGACTATTGAACAACTCTTTTTTTCTCAAATTTATGACAAACACGAGTATTTTAAATTGATGTTTAAATCTAGCCAAGCTTGGGAAAACCAACAACAATTTCACTGAATTATTCTAAATTTGCGATTTCAAAAATTTCAGCAATGAAAGAAATACTTTGAACATAAAACCTTGTAAAATTTAATGACTTCTTTTAAGAAACCTTGTAAAGCTTGATGGCCTAAGAATATATGTCTTTAAGTATTTTTTTAACATTCTTGGAAACAACATAAAAAAATCAATTAAATGAATTCTAATAAATCAAGAATGGCGATAATAACAGTTATCTCACTTTGAAAACCGAAACTAGTTTCATCATCAAAATAAAAGAAAAAAGCTAGTATGGAAGCTCTAAAGTCGGTCTAGTCCGACTATGGAATATCCCAAAACCGATTTTTTCAATCTAAAAGAATGCAGATGAAGTTCATATTTTGTATACATAGTTTTAATTTCACATATGCACATTTTAATTTAAATTTTTCCAAGATTTAAATTTTTTGTAATTTTTTTTTAAAATTTGGTTGTATGAGAGGTAGGCGTGTTCGTGGGTGTATTCAAAAAAATATTCTTTAATGCAGATCCTTGGCTCCATGTGAACATATGTGCCAAGTTCCATGCAATTATTTCAACTCCTTTCTCTTATCCGGTTTTTACGGACAACACGCAGACGGACGAACGGATATCGACTCACGAGATGACGCTGCTAAAGAATATAAGTACTTATCTATACCGGACTGACTTATTTTAAGGTGTTACAAACGGAATAAAAAGGTACACTAAACAGACAGTTTTGCTTTAACTACTACTACTTCTACTTCTTCTACTACTACTACTACTACCACATCTACAACTACTACTATGCTTCATGAAAAAATCTTGAGTAAATCTTTTTGTAAAAAGCTCATATCCTTACAATTACTGAAATATTATGACATGCAAAATTTTTGGTTCTTAAATGTTTACTGGACCTACATGTTTTATGCCGACTCCGAACGATTTCATGTTCTCAAGAAGCTTTAAATTGTATTCTGCTGCAAACGATATATTAAATAACCCTGACCTTTCAGGGTCAAGGCTCAATAACCTTGAGCCTTAAGGCTCAAACAATTTATGCCTAAGCATACAAAAGTTTCAGAGAGAAGTCAACGAAAAATATACAAAAGTTCAAAAACACACTTTTCCATACTTAATTAAAAACGAAGTAAGCATGAAAAAAAATTTCAATATAAATCGATTCAAATGAAATGACAAATAAAAAATAATTTGTTTTTGTCGAAAAAGATTGCCAACTAAAATAATAAAAAAATATTTTTTTTAAGTTGGTAAATTCATGCATGCTTTATGATTGCATATAGCGGTAAATTTCAATACAAACCTCGTTTAATAAATAAATCCTGTCTAAAACATACATTTTTTACTGATTTTTAAGAACATTTCGATACATAAGTGTTTAAAATCAAAATTTAAATTATTTATTAAACAGTTTGCAACCCTTTTCTGCTTAGCAATATACGGTGTCGAGCGCTCACACTAGCCCTAACCAAAATAGACGATTTGCTCCGTAACGAGCGAAGACGAAAATGTTCGCTTGAATGCAATTCAATGTTGTTGCCCAAAATAAGCAAACGTAAACAAATCGAAACTGAACGAAACGGATTGACGAGACGTTTTGTTCCGTAAGAACCGAACTTTTAGCGTCTCAACTCGTCAGCAACAATAGTGCAGAGTATTTTTACATCAAGTGTTGTTGCATTTTTATCAATTAGTTCAAGAAACAATATTTTAATGAATTAATAGCCATTGTTAAGGATGAACAAAGCATTTATATGCATTTGAAACAGTTGGCAGCTGACAGCTTAGACGAGTTCAAGAACGTTTCATTTTGGGTTAAATGTCAAAACAGACGTAACGAATGTACACGCTCGTCGAGTTGCTATCGTCTCGTTTCGTCTATTTTGGTTAGGGCTACTCAAGTTTTGAAAAGTAAACGAAAATTGAGAAACTGAACGAAAAATTGCTTACGCACAACTTGGGCGACGCAATATATTGCTGAGCAAGTACGTTCTTTTGCTCTCTAGCTGTTGTATGCTTACGCATAACTTGGTTGAGCCTTTAACTTTGTGCAAATGTTTGTAACGCATAGAAATAAGCGAGTCCGGTATAGAAAAGTATATATATTCTTGATCGGGGTCACCTCGTGAGTCGAGCTATCCATGTCCGTCCGTTCACCCATCCGTCCGTTCGTCCATCCGTCCGTCCGTCCGTCTGTGTGTTTGGTAATTTTATTACAAAACAAAGGTGTTTTTGAGAAATGGGTGTCATCCGCCCACGAACACGCCCACCTCCCATACAATGTAAAAACTCAATACTCAATATGCTTATGTTTGTCTCACAAAGATAAAATTTGGTACGTATTTATTTTACAAAAAACCGGAGAAGTTTTTGAAAAATGCCGGTTCATCCACCCACGGACACGTCTACCACCGGTACAACCCAAAAAATTTAAAACTTCATAAATTAACTTATGTTTTCTCTACAGAAATTAAATTTGGTATGTATGTATTTTATAGCAAAACTACGATGTGCTTAAAAATTGGACGTAATCCGTTCACGAGCACGCCTATCTCTCATACAACCCACAATTGCGAAAACACTATAAAGGCATTAACATGTGAGCTGCAGATATAAAACTGGCTATATATAAATTTTCCGGTCTCTCTTCCTAGGTGTTACAAACGTTTGCACAAAAGCAAAATACCCTGACCTTTCAGGTTTAGGGTATAAACTAGTGTCCGACCGAACGTGAATTTTTGCCAAAGCCGAAGCCGAAGCCGATTCTTCGGCAAAATGGAAATAATCGGCCGAAGGCCGAAGCCGAAGCCGAAGAAGAAACAAATGTTTTCAAGTAAAAAATTATAAAGTTATTCTTTGCTTTTGTTAAGGGACGATGTTGAATGTGAACCACACCTAAACGTCAAGTTTTTTCTGCATTTCATTTGACATTTCTCCATTTCAGACTAACTCAATTTGAACCATGGAAAGATACATAATCGAGCCACGCGTTAAAGTTATTCAAGAAATGGTAACAGTGGATGATCATTTTCGAAGAAAATCATCTTCAGTGATGAGGCACTGTTTCACCTCAGTGGATTCGTCAATAAGCAGAATTGCCGCATTTGGGCGAATGATAATCCAAGAGTGATTGTCGAAAAACCAATGCACCCACAAAGAGTGACTGTTTTGTTCGGGTAATGGGCTAGCGGCATCATCGGGCCGTATTTATTCCAAAATGAGGCCGGTCAGGCAGTTACTGTGAATGTTGTTCGCTATCGTGAGATGATATCGAACTTTTTAAG
Organism: Tetanocera ferruginea; assembly: GCA_958299015.1. Lineage (NCBI taxonomy): Eukaryota > Metazoa > Arthropoda > Insecta > Diptera > Sciomyzidae > Tetanocera > Tetanocera ferruginea. The sequence goes on along the minus strand of OY282640.1, from coordinate 147,136,084 downwards.
GCCCGAATTAGTAGATATAAATGTGGACAATATGTGGTTTCAACAGGATGGTTCCACTTGCCACACCGCTAACGAAACAATGACTCTTTTGGAGATGTCAAGATCATGTGATTTGACACTGTTGGACTCAAACTTTCTTTGAGGTTATTTGAATGAAAAGGTGTACGTCGATAAGCCAGTAACAATTCAAGAGCTAAAGGATGAGATAATTCGGCACATTAGCGGCGTAGAACCTCAATTATGCCTCAGCGTCATCGAAAATTTGTACCATCGGATGGAGGTGTGCCGCCGAGGTCACGGCAGCCATTTGGCCGATATTTTGCTTAATACATAATTGAACCATACCAATATTATCATAATAAAATGAAATGACAGTAATTTTCTGAATAATTTGTGTTTTATTCAAAATCAGCATCGGCCCTTAAAATTTAACCACCTTTAATATTCATTTCAGTACAAAAAACTTACTGAAATCATTAAGGGGACGTAACACCTTCAAACATTTTTTTATTTTAATGTTTTAAAATGCGTATAAGTTGAATAGAAAATAAGATATCGTTTTGAAAAATTAAAAATATATTTTCTTTTTTAAAAAACTACTCAAAAAAAATGTTTTTTTATTATTTTAATCAGATTTATTGCTACAGGAATTTGTTTAAAGAATCATTTACTTAAATTGAAATTTAAATATTTTGTTTTACACTTGTCGTTGCATGGCATGAACTACGGACAGAAAAATCGGTTCTATAGTTTTTGAGTTTTTGGCCAATATTGTCCAAAAAAACTTGGACAATATTGATATCTTATTTTTTATTCAACTTAAAGGCATTTTAAAACATTAAAATAAACTTTTTTGAAAGTCCCCTTAAATTCGAGTTAAACGTAAGAGTTTTTCTGCAAAATTCGGATTTTTCTGTAATCGAATTATTGACGGCAGGATAAAGTAGAAGAAAATTGAATATATTTTCGATCCAGTCGAGAAAAGCTACAGAAATGTAATACTAACTGAAATCTGGCAGAAAATTTCTAGCGTTTATATTTCAGTCCATAACAAAAGCAAAAACGTAACAGTCGGACTCGCTGCATTTATCATTTGAATAAAATTTTCAAGGAATGAACACCAACTCATGAGAGAATAGAAAAGGAGAGAAACACAAAGTGAACAATGAAAATGTTTCAAATGTTTACTGAATAATTCAAAAAAATTGAAAAAAACTTATAAAAAAATTGTTTAGCAAAGCAATAACATTCGGCAAAAATAATCGGCTATTTCGGCCGTAGCAGAAGCCGAAGCCGAAGATCAAAATATAGGCCGATTATGCCGATTACCGAAGCCGAAGCCGAATAATCGGTCGGACACTAGTATAAACATTCTTCTCCTACTTATAGTTTGTAGGAAAAAATAATAACTTATTGACTTATTGTTAGTCAGTTTATCGTGTTGGGCTTGTGTCAAAACATCAAAAAATTACTTAAAATTGTAAACACATTCATATTTTACCAGCAGAAAAAACCTAGCAAGGATGCCCCATAGAATTTAAAAAAAAAAATGGTTAAGGGCACATTAATGCAGTGCCCTTGTCCAAAAATAGTGGCGTCCAAAATGATACCAGTGTGTCGAATAAGATTTAAAAGTTTTTTCAGTACTTTTCATTTTATATTATTTCTCACAAAAAGGTTCAAAGTTGTTTTAACGGGGGACATAACATTGACCGTTTTTTATATCGACTTTTTTTATAATTTTATATTTTAGTAAATATTCTTAAAATTCTAAGAAAAAAAATTTCATGGAAAAATTCCGCATTTTTATTTTTCCATGCATTTTTCTTTGTTTACAAAGTTTTAACGCGTTTATCTCGAAGCCATGTTTTTCGTACTGGTTGCGGCACCAGCGGGTTCATTTTTTGACGAATTTTTTTTTTTGTGGATTTTTTAAAACTTGATTCGCTCTGGTATGACACGAGCTTTTGTTTTTTTTAATTTTTTTTCGATTTCTTAAGAATTTTTAAAGTCAAAATTTTTTTTCGAAAAAACACTTTCAAATTTGGAACATCACCAAAAATTGAAAAAAAATTAAAAAAAGCTACTGTCATACGATAACCAATTTTGTTAAGATTTAAAAAAGTCATTTTTTTCCAGATCGGACAATTGTGCAACCACGAGGCCCCGTTTTTTCTCTGCCGCCAGTTTGGAGCTCTATAAAACCATGTTGGAGTGAAAAATACATTTTTTTGATTTTTTTTCTTGTAATTTGTTCAATTCTCTACTATACTTAAAACAAATTTTGAAAAAATGTTTGTTTTTGACTGAGTTATGAATTTTTAAAAAAAGGTCTGTTTTCTCTAACGCGAATGTTATGTCCCTCCTTAATACATTTCCTAAATTAAAGTTGCTCAAAAACAAAAAACACTCCATTTTGATTTTTATTCTTTCTTTAATTAATTCCAAAAATAAAATCTTTGAACGCGAGAAAAATCTTTTGAAGAAAGCCAGAAAATGTTTAAATTTTTATTAATCCTTTTAATATAACAAGCATAGTTAGAATGGCTTAACAATTTCAAAATACTTAATCTATTTCTAATTTACGGAAGGAACCTTCGAGTCCGAATAACGTTTCACTATTGACCTTCTTACCGACTCTCAACTTTTCATCGACGCGATAGTTATCATCATCAATGAAATAATCATTATATTTAATGAGTTTTTGTTCGGTTTCCGCTTGTATATCAGGTATATTGCCATTTGTGCCGCCTAATTCATTGGGCAGATACTCCTTGGGAATGTGTTCGTGAAGTTCGTCGAGACTTTTATGTATGAAGAACTATAAAGAAAAAAATAAACAAAATGCTATGAGACAACAAAATCAATTTTTCGAATCCACTTACACGTTGTTTTAATTTTTCACTCAGTAGACTGCGTATGAGTAAAAAGATTCTAAGACCTTCCTTTGGGCAGTTCACACAATGAATGCCCTTCAAACGCAACGGTGAAGCCTTATCAAGGAAAGTTGTAATTTTTTTGACCAACGATAAATCGAGTTTTGCAATGAAACCTAAACTCATTTTTGTCAAATCGAGAATTTCCAAGTAACCGCTGATAATGTTGTTGTCATCCTCAAGTAAATTCATTTCTACCACTAGAAACTCATAACGAAAAAAGTCAATTAGACTGTATTTATTTTGATCGTATCGTGAAAAATTGGTGAAGTGTATGCGAGGACCATCAGCGCCCAAAGCATTTGGTAGACGCACATACGCACTGAAAGAACAATTTAATTTTTAAATTTCAGTTAAAATATTTATAGAAAAATGTTTTCTTTGAAACAACATACCTCGATCTGCAGAAACCCAACAATTTCTCATCCAATGTTCTGTTGGAAAACACATCTGGCAGAATAGTTTTGATTGTGTAGAAGAAATCAATTTTCGATTTCGCCTTTTCTAGACTATATTTGCATCCTCTCAAAAATGATACCAGGAATTGATCATCGGTACGCGCCTTCAGATGTGGTTGCATTACAATCCAACTGCGCAGTGCTTCAATATCTTCTGAAATACGACTTTCAACCTCGTTTAACTCCTCGTTGGCAATTTTTCTTAAGCCCTCACTCAGTGGACGTATGTTAACCATGTTTATTTGTGATTGTTGATATTTTCTGCGTACATGTGTACTATTTAAACTTGGTTCTTCAACTGTGAGCTTGACATATTGTAAATGAAAATATTAAAAAAAAAAAGATTTGAATTTGGTTAAAGCAGTTAAAGGAGTTAAAGTAAAGGACTTGAGTTTTTTTTTTAATTTTGAAATTCAATCACTTAATAACTTTAAAAATTTTTCTATAATTTTTTATCAAACAAACAATTTGAAGTTTTTGAAAAAATATCCATAGTTTTTCCAAAAATTTAAAAAAATGCACCAACAACTGCGATTTTTTTGCACTATTTTACCTTTATTCACCGTTTGTGTATAAAAGACGACTTTGAAATATTTTCTTTCAATAAATCAAAGTTGTTGTACTACACAACCGACACCGGCTAAAAGATGTAATAAATTAAATAAAAAATTTGCTGTGACTGCGGCCTTTATGTGTATCTTTCGCTAATATTAAAATTCGTTGCTTGTTGTTAACCAGTTTCAGAGCATAGGTTGTTTACTCCTTTTTAACAACTACTTTTTTATGCTTTTTGTTTATGTAATTTGGCAACTATCTGAGTATTATAATTGTAGAGACATCAAAGACAAAGTATTGCGCTTGACTCGTTCCATCTAGCGTTAGTTTCAACACACCATTTTGTACTATTACTTTATACTTAGTAGTAGATTTATCCAACTACTATATCATTGCATATTTAATAACCAGAGCGAGGATTTTGTGGCACTAAATATCAAAAAAATTGGGCATTGAAAAGGGCAACAAAAAGGCATTTATTAAATTTTTTTTTGTGATGACTCTAAACTCTATACCGTAAATACAACTTTCATAAAAAGTGTATCAAACGAAAAGTCTTGCTTTGCAGATGTGCAATATCTAAGGTTCTTTTTCTCTTAAATGTGCTCTGCTTTTCTTTTAGAGGTAAAATACATTTCTTCCATAGGGAAAGTATGTTTTTGTCACATGCCTTAGAATATGTGAGATATGTTGCCTTCCTATCGATAACTGCTTCGATATTGTGGTTCTGACATAAACTTTGTTTTGAAATATTGAAAATCGAAGTGATACTGGATTATTTTTTTTTTGTATTGTTAGAAGATTCCCAAACTATTTGTTATCAAAAATGGGTTCTTTCATTGGGGTGACATTTTGGAAAAATATACACAAAAGTTTAAAAAAAAATGGCCTATCAAATAACAGTGATTCGATTAAAGAAAACGTAAGAAAAGTACATATAAGTTATCTCTCAGGATTGCACAGGCAAAACTAATGAAATTAGACCATCCACGAAAGTATACATTTATTGCAAGACTCTCAATTTAATAGTCAGAAATAAAAAAAGTGAGCTGTTGTCACAAAGCTAAAGTAAAACTAACAAAACGACATAAACAGTCGATATTGATTTACGAACCGTGGATGCATATCCTTATTCAACTTTTAGAGAAGCTGCTATAGTTTTAGGCAAAGCAGGCAGCTGAATGCATTTTTATGAAATTTGCATTTTATGAAGAAGCAACTGTTTTAAATAATCCACATCAAATACGAGAACGTTTTGCATACCCTTGGGCGTAAATTTTACTACAGATTCGATAGATTTGCGGAACCGATTTAAGGAATATATAATCGACTTTTTTTTCTAATAACTCTTCCTCTAAAGATCAAGACCTTCCGAAACCAAGGCGCAAATTTTACAAATAGAGTAAAAAAAAAAAATTAAAAGCAGCACAGAATTATTGGAGGTCGTACTTTGCACAACTTCTTATACCAATTCTTGCTCAATTTATATTCATTGATGATGCAAGTATGATTCTTCCGTCTGTAGCGCTGACTGTGAGCCCAAACAGAACCAAAGCGGATGACGGCGGGCGGATTCGCCGTTCAGCAGAATACATTAAAATGTATGCACTCGGCAAAAACAGCTGGGCTGGGCGAATCCGCGACGGAAAAACGCCAGAATAGAATCTATTCTATTTTTGCTATGGCGGCTGGCGGTCCTCTCTCTGAGAAACATAAATGTTGCCATACTTTTGCTGTGTATTGGCTGTGTTTAATGTAATTTTTTTAGCTTTTAGTATATTTTGACGTTTTGTTTTTTGTGTCTGTGTTATATTTATGTGAATTCGCAATAATATACGAAATAATTGTCTTTATAATGGATTTTGATGAGCACTTAATTGAATAAGTCAAAATTTTTTCATATATGTTAATCATGTTGTCCGTCTGTTGCACCCCTATCTGTCAATTGTACCACTACCGTGACAAAAAGCAACTCTTTTCCGACAACCGCCAGCCGCTCTTGTTGTAGACGTGTTTCAGCTCAATTCGCCGAGAGAGGACCGCCAGCCGTCAGTCGCTATGGTTCTGTTCGGCCTCTGTAATTGATCGTATGCTTTGGGGTATTAACAGAAGAATATCCTAGATTTTTTGCAGGAAAAGTTGGTGAATTTAGACAAACACTTCCAGTTATACCCAGGGGCGGATCTGGAAAAAATCTTGGGGGGGGTAAAATATCAAAGACACACATTTTCGATTTGACAAAAATTTTGTATTTTTACATATAGACAAAAAGTACTTTTTTGAATTGAAATTATTGTATTGTTTAAGAACCATTTTTTCCAGACACATGTACGCACATTTCCGTATTTATTTATTTCACCCTTTTTCTGGAATAATGTCTTAGCGAAAAGTAAATAAAAACTCTAAATTTAACCTATTTTAGATTTAAGGTTGATTTATTCAAATTGTTCACATTTATTCCATTATAAAAAAATTACACAATTATATTTTCAAGTATGTGCAATGACAAAACATAGTGCTTTCAATTCAAATTAAAAAAAAATTAAAGGGATTCGAAACTCATTGCTCTGACGATAGGACTATGATATGGTACACTTTGACAAATAAATGAACAAAACAAAATGATCTTGAATTTGAAATGAATTTTGCTAAATCTATTATATTGATCTACCGATGTCTATTACTATGACTGATTTCAAAGCAGATATACTAGACCTTTCAATTTTTGCACATTCAATAACAATATATTCGACAGTTTCGAAGATATCGACGTTCAAAGCCGAAAACATTTCACAATTTTACGCAGTCTGCTCTTTTGAAACCCTTGTATCTTTGATATTCTCCAACGAATTTACAAAAATCTTTTTTTACTTGGTAGAAAATCCCTGAATTTTAATAAACACTTAGTTTTTTTTATTATATTGCATATTTTCAAAGAAATTGAAATAACAAACAGTTTTGTACGTTCAATTTTATTCAAATGCTCACTAATTTTTTATAAAATTATTTTCTACTTGCGTACTTTTTGAAGAGAATTTTAATAAAATTGAATGTACTCCTTCTCCGCACTCTAATTCATTTAAAATAAGAATTATCAAAATCGGTTGAAAAAGACAGGAGAAAATGGTTCTTAACTGTTTTCACTACGCCTATTTATATTAAGATGAAGTTAAGGTAGGCTTGAAAAATTTCAGAATTCCAAACAATTTAGAATTAACTCAAACAAAAATAAATGTTATCTAAATATAAAATAAGACAAAAAGTATTACAGATGTTTATAATATTTTCATAAGGACCATAGCTGAAATATTTCTGAAAAATATTTTAACTAATGATGAAATAATTTATGTAACAGACTATTGGATTTTACATTGTTTGAACTTTTTTTTTTTAAATTTATAAAGTGAAAACTAAAAGTAACAATTCACGTATTGTTTTTTTTATTAAAATTTGTTGGCACATAGGTTGCAAAAAAGTTTTGCAGGTTTTCAGTAAAAATTTAGAAGAATAAAATATTTTAAGTGGCAACTCTGGTCTGCACTGCCAAAATTTAATTGCGCTCATTACAAATCAAAATCAGTGTTGCTTGCTCAATGATTTCATATAAAGGGCATTTTTAAAATAATCGTTAATATTTTGCAACAATATAATTATTATAAAGCAAACAATTACGCTGAGGTAGCGACTTCAAGTTTTTTTATTAATTTTTATTTGTAAGAAAATAACGCGTATTTAAAGTTGATTGTTTAAAAAATGGCTGTAAATTTGAGAACATAACGAGCTGTAACTTTATTTTCAGGCTCATTTTTAAAAAAAGGTGAAGTTACACTACCTCGACTTAAGTGTTTGCTTTACATATAATTATATTTTGTTTTTTGAAGATGACTACAGATCGTACAGGTCCTACAAGCAAAATGGTCCTACTCTTTTCGCATCGCTTCTTAAAAACGTCGACTACACGCAAATGACGTCATAAAACAAAAAAAAATTTTTTTATATACTTTAATAATTGTTGAAATCAATAAAAAAACTAAAGTTTAACAATGTCTCTGATCATTTTTTTGTAGTATTCTTTCAAAAAAGTCTTCAGAATCGCTTATGTTTACATAAAAGTACCTTTAAGCTGTGATCACAATTATTTTCTCTAAATAAAGTATTAAAAAGTAAAGTATTTAAAAGTTCTTGGGGGGGGGTAATTACCCCCTTTACCACCCCCTTGTATCCGCGCCTGGTTATACCTCATTTATGGTCATATGTCAAAATAATAAATCTTGAAAAAAACATGCAAGTAGACGAAAGAGAAAATTAATTCTCAAGCTATTTGCTTAGAGTTGACAGTGACATACTACCTAAGGATGCTACCGGACAATCAAGTCTTGACCATCGACATTAACATTCGAGTCATACAAGAAAAACCATGCTCTATCACGCAAATTAACTTTCCAACGGATTTTCTAAAGAGCATTGAAGTGGCAAGTAAAGGATTTAATTGTCATGCTTATGAGAAATCTCAAAACAGCGAAAGAACTTATTAATTAAACCCGGCAATAGACAGTTTATTATTTAGCTCTGGTGAGTGAATCATCTTACCAAAAACTAAACTCAGCCTATGGGAAATATATTATCCATTCAAAATTACACAATTTCAATTTCCAGTCTCTTCGTCTATTGCCATGACAGACGAAGAGTCAGGGCAGTCATTGAAAAAAAAAATTGCGATATACCTACCGAAATAAAAAATGCTCTTCTCGTTTGAAACAGGCTATACCAATATTTAAAATTATCAAGAGATAGCACTGCTTTGATTTAGTTTGAGAAATTATTGAAATTTAATATACTATAACATAATTCCGTAAAATGTGTGTGCGGAACGCTTGATTTTTTTTTTCAAAAATTTCATAGCATATTTTTAGGTGAACTATTTTTAGGGTACTATGAAATACCCTAAACCATGATAGAATAATGAGGTAGGCTCATATTTTTACGGCTGCTCAATTGTCTAATATTACACTAACAAAGCTGTGAGTGCTATAAACGTTAAACAATAAAGTTAGCAACAACAATTAGAAAAACTAAAATTCGAACAGCTGACTTTGACATCTAGCTCACTTTTTCTCCAATATGCGCCTACCTTGTACTTCTACCATGCCCTAAACCTACTTTTTCAAAATACAATAACAGTATTGAAAATGGGCGTGTCCGTGAGTGGATGAAACCCTTATTTTATATGCATTTCAATTTTGATGGAAAATTTACAAAAATTTATAAAAATTTCATATATTATTCCTGTAGCTCACATGTTAATGCATTTATAGTATTTTCGCTATTGTGGGCTGTATGAGAGGTTTATGGCGAGTTTGTGGACGGATTACGCCCAATTTTTTAATGCATCTAAGTTTTGGTATAAAATACATATGTAGGTACATACCAAATTTTATCTCTGTATGTTAAACAAAAAAAAAAAAAACAAATTGGCCATTTCAGCCCTTGAAAGGACTTTGACCGAGCTTCTTATGATCAATTGTGTTGTGTGTGTTATTAAATGTTTGCACACAATTGACCGAGAACTGGACCTACATGTTTTATGCCGACTCCGAACGGCTCATGTTCTCAAGAAGCTTTACATGGCATTATTTACTCTCTGAGGTTTGCCATTGTCAGCAGTGGTGACCGATCAGAAAAATTTTTTATTGAAAAAAACTTTTCGCCGCGGCTGGGGATCGAACCCGGGCTCCAAGCATGCTAAGCCACACACTTAACCTGCATGCCACGGTCACCACTGTATGTTAAACATAAGCTTATTAATTGCGTTTTCAATTTTTGGGTAGTATGGTGGGTGGGCGTTTCTGTGTGTGGATGACATCCATTTATCATAGACGTCTTTATTTTGACATATAATACGTATGTCCCAATTTTTACCTCTGTAGGTTTAACATGTGCTTATTTATGGAGTTTTTAATTTTTGCGTTGTATGGCAGGTAAGCGTGCCCGTGGACGGATCCCAAAAATATTCAATAGTGCAGACCCTTGGACCCATGTAACAATGTGTACTGAGTTTCATCTAATTATCTCAACTCCTTCTTATCCTGTGTTTACGGACAAAACACAGACGGACGGACGGACTGACATGAATAGCTCGACTCACGAGGTGACCCTGAACAAGAATATATATACTTTTCTATACCAGACTCGCTTCGTTCTATGCGTTACAAACGTTTGCACAAAGTTAATGTACCCTGAACTTTCAGGTTTAGGGTATAATTATTTCTGTGGTTTTGGTCATAGTTGTTGTTTTTGTATGTCATGTCAAAGTCGATCAACAAAAATAAAAAATTTATATGCTGGTTGTAATCAAAAATGTTTGTGCATTATCTGATCAGGAATATGTTGAGAATAAATGCCGTTATCGTCGTAGCATCCATAGTCGATATTTACAAAAACAGGTATTTTTAAGGCTTAAAATAGGTCCAACTAGGTCATTATTCTTAAAACTACACTCATGATTCTAGTAGCGACGAGAATGAGTACTGCTCAAAGTATGTGGACCAAAAATTATTCAAATCGAACAGTTTTTCGATAAATTTTTGTTACAATCACTTAATTTAATGTGCTAAATATTCAAATAAAGGTGGCTTAAAGGTGGCTCGTGAAGTTATCCTTTTAAAGAAGTTCGGTAATGCATTCCACATTCTAATGGCGCTGATGAAAGCACTCTGCTGTTCAGATAGTTAAACCTAGGAACACAACCTAGACAGTTAAACTTACGCAAAAATCTCGCCAAAGAAAAACTACTCATTAGATTTGCTTGAAACGTTCATAGTATGTTTCTAAAACCATGTTTATTCATATAAGCAAAAAATAAAAATTTTGCAAAAAATTTGTTCAAAGGTATAAAGGTGGCCTTAAATATAAGGTGGGAGTCTGAGCGGAACTCGGTCGCCTAGGTTCTAAAATATCAACACAGTCTGGGCGAGGATCGAATCTAAGCCGTTAATTTCTTAAAAGCTTTCAATAACCGACACCACTAACAACCGTATGGTCTATGTGAGACTCCAAAGAGAGATAGCCGTATTAACCTTACCAACTGAACCATGGAACTACAGCTCTTCATGTACACTTAGGGTTCCCAACTGTCCCGGATTTCGTGGGGCGTCCCGCATTTCAGCGAATTTCTTAGCGTCCTGCGACGACCCTTTGCGGAACACCTTTTGTCCCGCATTTGAGAACTTCAGATTGTTAGATACAAACAAACATTTCCAATTCGACATGAAACACAGTTTCCTAAACCGTTTAATTTTGTTATCAAAATAAATTAATAGCTCGTTTCAAAAGAGAAGAACATTTTTTATTTTCATTTTTCGATGCGCAGTGAGAAATTATTTCTAAAGCCTGGTTTTCACTATGTCAATTTCAATGGTCAGTTGTTGTCAGTCACATGAAAAATGCCAACATGTTGTCATTTTTTTTCTGTTTGACAATCGCGAAAAATAGGAAAAACTGATCTCTTCACATGTTTATAGCAAAAATTGCAAAAAAGTTGTTATTTATGTGATTTTTTAAACTTTTAAATTTCATGTCAAACAAAAAATGACTAAGTGAAAACCAAGCATAAGGCTAGAAAATTGTTTAGAGCGTAGTTTCTTGCTCTTTTTGTACTGTTTGCTGAACTTTATTCTCTTTTTGAATGTTTTTATTTTACATACATTTTATTTTTCAAAACGATTTGGATTTATTTTTTGGTTTTTTTCATGAATTGGACAAGAGTTGGAAACAGATCTAAACAATATCAAGGAACCAAGGGATGGTGTAAAGGCATCATTGATACCCTTTATTTCTCAAAGAATAAAAGGAAATATTTAATAAAATAAAAAATTGTATCAAATGTTGTCCCGCATTTTTCAGCCAAGTTCCGCATTTTTGATGGCTCCGTCCCGATTTTGTACTTTTCAGAGTTGGTAACCCTATGTACACTGTACATTGTACACCGTAGTATGCTTAAATATTTTTATTTTCCCATAAAAGTGAAGAAATTTGGAAATTCAAATCTTATTCTCTGCCAAAATAGTAGATCTGCGTAACAACGGATATTTATTTTTTTTAATCGAGACAAACAATTAAAATTGAAAAATTAAATTTGAAAATTTCCCAAACTTTTTATTTTCTACAATAGTGTAATTTGCCAAAAATACGTATTTTTCTTCAGTTCTTCTTTAACTTTAATGAATGAAGAAGAAATTTATGAGAAAACGTGTTATGAATGCATGAACTTGTTTATGAGCTTTTTAAACACAGAAAGTTATGTTTAAAGTAGGCGGTTTCAGATAAAACTTCAACACATAATAAAAACAGAGAACAAAAACTTTGTATCATGACTCATGTGAGTGACAACTTTAAGTTGTACCATAAGTTATAAGTTGTACCTTATAAAATTTTATGGTTTTTTATATTCTTGAATATTTATTTGTGCGTTAAGAATTTTGGCTTGTTTTTGGAAATACTATAAAAATTTAATGAAGTGAGTTTTATAGCTTGCCCTTGCCATTGACCATGCGAATTGAAAAAAAACATTTTAAATCTTTTGAGAATTTAATACTAAAGAATAGCAATGTTGACAGTTATCTCATCAAAAACTAATTTACAAGAAAAAATCTTTAACATTAGATTTTAATACTGCGTACTACGTAACACCATCTGATAATATTTTGAAAAATGTTTTTAATTTTGTAGCATCCAATAATTAGATTATTTATTAAATTTAAATAAATTTTTATTGTATTTACAAGAACAACTGATAATACTTAAAGACCAAATAATATTTACGTTAGTGGTGGACATAACATTTTATTTTTAAGATATTTATAAGGTTTCACTGTATAAAATCCTCACTCAATGAGTAAAGCATACATGATTGATTTTGATCTTTATCTTTTATTACAACTTTTAAACTTTTATTACAACTTATAGCCACTTTGGAATATTTTTGTTTATTTTAACAAATTTGCCTGTACTATTAACTGAAATAGCCTTAAAAACGTTTATTCTGTTTTTAAAAGCTCATAAACAGATTTACGTATGCATGCTTTTAACTCAGAAAATGAGCAAATTGACTGAAATACTGAGGTCAACTTTAGCAAATTATCTAAATAAAATGTAAAAATGTATACTTTAAACTGCTAATTTGAACAAATTGAAATAACAAGCTTAATTACGAATTAAAAATCTAAATCATCAATTTGTAACAAGCATTGAAATCATCATTCTCTTAACCCATATTCCTCGATTTAATTGCATTTCGTGTCAACACTTGTCGACTTTTGTGCTTATTTTGGTAGTTATTTCAAGTTTTGTTATGTTCTCTTTCAGAGATTTTAACACAATTTAAACGTTGATGTATTTTTAAGACTATATAAAATTTTTTATGTGTGCTCAAGGTGCAATTAAAAATAATTTCAAAAAACTTTTTGTTTGTTTAATTAAATTTTTTATTCTTGTTTTTTAAGCCAATATTTCGGCCTTCGCCTGAAGTCATTTGCTAGTGATACAATTAAAATACAAAATCTCAAGTGTAGACACAACAATAAAATTTAAGAAACAATTAATTTTTTACTTTTACAACATCCGGCATTACAACATATAAGACGAGAGTTTTAAATAAATTTACAAAACCTTAAGAAAGTTATCATTGCAACAACACAACAAAATTATAGATCAATATTGATTTTTCTTTTGATTGCCAATATATAAATTTTTGCTCGAAAATGTATAATAATTTGTTGATTTTAATTTTTAATCCAAAAATTACACTTAAAAAATAATTGATATTTTGTTATTTTTATTGTAAAAGCTATGATTAATTTTTTTATGAAATTAAAACTCATTTCAAATTAATCGTTAAAAAAATGACATAATTTTGAATTTCTGGGATCCATATTTTATACACATCTTGGTTTTGACGTACCATATACATATATACATATGCTTAGTTTTATCGAGGGTCCGAAAAAAATTATTATTTTTGAAATTTAAATGGAAAAATCAAGTTGTTCTAAGTTTCGGAAGAAACTTAAAGTTAACCGAATTGTTGGAATTTGTATGAATAAATAATGATTTTTATTTTTTAAGCGTTTAACATAAAGATTAAAAATAATTATTATAAATTGAATTTTTATTTTTTGCTCAGAAATAAAAATCATTTTTGATTTTTATTATTTTTTTCAAAAATAAAAATCATTTTTGATTTTTATTATATTGCTCCAAAATAAAAATAATTTTTGATTTTTAATTTTTCGCTCACAAAAAAAAAATCACTTTTCAATTTAAATTTTTTTTTGTTCAAAAATAAAAATTAATATTTATTTTTTTAAACAATATAAAAAAACATTGTTTTTATGTATTTTCTTCACCAAAAATGTTAGGAATATCTTATAAAAAGAGAGCGTGTGAAGTCGATTTTTGTTTCTGATTAAAAAAATAAAAATCCTAAAATGATTTATAAATCTGAACAAAAAAATTAAAATCAGAAACTGATCTTAATTACTGAGCGAAGTAATAAAAATAAAATAAAAATCAAAAATTATATTTTTTGTTTAAGTGAAAATACTTTCTTTGTTTGAGTTAAAAAATAAAAATCAAAAAATGATTTTTTCTTGTTTTTAATTTAAAAAAAAAATTAGGAAACGATTTATATATTTGCACAAAAAATTTTAAAATCATAAAATAATGATTGTGTTTAAAATTCTAAACTATTGGTTCGTGGCTAGACTTTGCATTTTGTCTTGATTTTGTGTCTTGACTTAAAGAGTAGAGCTTAAAGTAGAAAAACAATCGTCACTTCTATGTATGCCAAGCACTAAAAATATTATTTCTTAAATAAAGCTAGTTCTAAAAAAATTTCAACTTTTAAATCAGAGTTCAGCTAAAATTATTTAAAGAGTCGACTTTTGTCAAAAAGCATGCTTTTGTTTGTTTCTTGGGTTCACATTAATAAGGACGTCAGCTTTTTCTGAAAATGATAACTTTTTACTTTTATAAGAATGAAATGCTAGAATGAAAAAAACAAATATTTCATATAAATAACAAAACATAAAAATCTGTCTACGAGCACGCCCACCTCCCAAACAACCCACCAAAGTGAAATTCTATGAAGCGGTTCATATATGAGCTACAAGGATGAAACTTTAAATGTTACTTTTAACTCTTAAGTCGATCTAGCCCGACTATGAAATACCCTAACCCTCACTCAGAAAAAAGTTTCTCAGAATATGATAAAAAAGGCATCATATTAAGAGAAAAATTGTATAGACTTTGCTCTAGAGAATGGTTTTCTCTAAATGCGATCCTAAAAAAATGATAAAAAGCATAAAAAGCTTCTATGAAAAAGAGAAATATAAAAAAAATATATCGTTTTTAAGAAAAATACTTTTTATTTTTGTTTTTATTGAAGAAAATAGTTCTCATAGTAAGTTTTTTATCAAAATATTGTGAACATTTTTCATTTTCAATAAATTTTTCTTTATAAATGAGAATTTTTGTGTGAACATTTTATATTATTATTGTGAACATTTTTCATTTTCAATAAATTTTTCTCTATAAATGAGAATTTTTGTGTGCGAGATAAAAAATACTTATCATCATAAGAGACATTGAAATATTGCCATTGCCTAGAAGTGAAGAAATATTTCTTCGAAAATGCGAAAATTTATTCTAATTGAAGAAAATTTTATTTGAAAAAGAGAAAATTGCTCTTATCGAAAATAAATAATTTTTTTACCGGAGAAAGATATGTGTTTTTTCTCATTTTTTCAAAGTCTACATGGACTTTACAGTTTTTAACAGTTTTCACTAATGTGGGTTGTATGGGAGTAGGCCGTGGCCGTGGGCGAGTGACACCCATTTTGTGTGCGCACCTTAGTTTTGATATAAAATCGTCTCATACAAAGTTTAATCCCTGTAGGCCATGTATAAACCTTTTTATGGTATTTTCAATATTGTGATTTGTATGGGAGGTGGGCGATTTCGTGGGCGGGTGATACTCATTTTGTGTGCGCACCTTAGTTCAAATATAAAATCGTCTCTTACCAAGTTTAATCCCTGCAGGTCACATTTAAACCTTTTTATGGTATTTTCAATATTGTGGGTTGCATGGGAGGTGAGCGTGCTTATAAGCAAATCACGCCCTTTTTTGTACATCTGTTATTTTTTGTACGAAATACTTACATATTAAATTTTATTTCTGAAGCTTCAATAAAACTCTCTATACAGTGATTTTAATTGTTGGTTGTATGGGAGGTAAACGTGTCCGTGGACGGATTCCAAAAATATTCAATAGTGCAGATCTTTAGGTCTATGTGAACATGTGTACCAAGTTTCATCCAATTATCTCAGCTCCTTCTTCTTATTCTGTGTTTACGGACAACACACAGACGGGCGGGCGGACGGACGGACGGACGGGCAGACAGGGCTAAATCGACTCTCGAGGTGACTCTTATCAAGAATATATATATTTTTCTATACCGGACTCGCTTATTTCTAGGTTTGACAAACGTTTGCACAAAGTTAATGACCTGACCTTTCAGGTTTGGGGTAAAAAAATACGTGTCATCCGCCTGCGAACACGCTCATCTCCCATAAAACCCAAATAAGTTAAAAGTTCATGGATTTTGAACAAAAATAAAAAGTTATTCCTTTTTGTTTTAGTATTTTAATATAAACTAGTATCGCCTCGGGTCGAAATTCGACCAATTTTTATTTGCCGTTTTATAATTATGTGCGATATGTTTCAAATAAGTTCGAGACTATAACTTTTAACTGATTGGATATACAAAGCCCTCCTTCAAAATAATTTTTTTATTTTATTAATTTTTTACAAATTAGAAAAACAACATTTTAAAAAATTTAATTTTGTCAAAAAAATCATAGCCTTGAAAAAAAGATCAAAAAAAGGTCAAAAAAGATGGCACGGACGTGCCTATCACTATTAATTTAGTGTCTAGACAAAATAAACTCACCTGAAATCCGTAACAGACTTTGAAAGAATATCAGAAATTCAAATTAGATTTTTTGTTTTTTTTACAACAAAAAAATTTTTTTATCCCATATTTTGAGACAAAATGAAATTTTGTCGTCTTTTTTTAAAAGGAATAATTAAAATATAAACAAAACAAAAACGATAAAATTTTTAGTATTTTTTTTAGTTACCTGATAAGACTCATTTAATTAAAAAAAAATAAATGAAATCTATACAAAGATTGCGGAGATATTGGTTTCCCAATTTAGAACATTCAATTTGAGACAGTTTTTTCCTCTCTCTTGGCATTTGGTTGAAACACACACTTAATAACTAATGGCAATAATTAGTAAAATTCATTAAAAATACTTTTTGCTAGAACTTCGTAAACTTTCATAAATAATTAAAAAAAAATTGAAAAACCGTTAAATTTTCACCAATATTTTCCATGGAAATTCAAATTTTTGAATTAAAAAGAAATTCATTCATAAATTGAATGAAATATGATGAATGCATAAAACTAAATTTTTTGAAGAAATTGTTACTTTTGAAAAAAAATTAAATTCGACCAATTCAAGAACCTTCTCGCAAGCAAATTTCATATTGATCAAAGAGCGGGTTTTTTCTCAAAACTGCAATTTCTCTTTTAGAAGGTTGGGAAGCCCTCTGTGCAACAGTACCTTTCAAATGATTTAAGTTGCATATATGTATATTGAATTTAATCAATACCAAAAAAGCGTACACTCAGAAAATAAAACACACTTCTTTCTCCGGTGAAACATTTCTCTATTTTCGATAATATCATTTTTCTCTTTTTCAAATAAAATTTTTTCAATTAGAATAAATTTTCACATTTTCGAAGAAATACTTCTTCCCTTCTAAATGAAAATGAAAAGTTTTTCCTATATTTTGATAAAAATTCACTATGAGAAGTATTTTCTTCAATAAAAACAAATGTTTTCTCAAAAATAAATAGTATTTTTCTCTAAAAACAATATATTTTTATATATTTCTCTTTTTCATAGAAACTTTTTATAATTTTTAGAGTATTTTTAGAATCGCATTTAGAGAAAGGCATTCTCTGGAGCAAAGTCTATATCATTTTTCTCTTAATATGATGCCTTTTTTATCATATTCCGCGAAACTTTTTTTCTGAGTGTAGGACAAAATTTTATGTTCACGTATTAATACATAAGATTTAAATATTAAAGGAGGTTTAGGGTATTCCATAGTCGGTCTGACCGACTTAAGAGTTTCCTTAGAATCTAAGGCTTAGATGATTTATTTCAGTTTGGCTGAGAAGAACTATAGACTTTAGTTAATTGAATTTTTTTATGATATATCCAAGAACGATTAAAAATACATAAGTACTAAATATTCATGTTGTTCTTAACACATTAAAAATTATAAGCCTTTTTTGTACAACTCATAAAATTTTAAAAGGTTTTATTGTACAACTTACAAATCATTATCAATGATATGGGTAAAGAAAATATACTCGGGCTTCGCTCTTGATTCTTATCTTGTGTTAAACTATTAACTGAAGCTGATTTGTTTAAATTTATTGCTCCGTGTTTAAAATAAATCAAAAGCAGGTTTATGAATCCATTTAATTTGCTTCTACCTACATTGTAGAAAATTTACTGAAATATTGACGTAAACTTTATTTAGCAAACTATTTGAATAGTATATAAAAATGTTTACTTTTAATTGCTTATTTGAATATAAAAAAAACTAAAAACTTAATTACGAATTAAATTTTGAATGCTTTAATTTGTAAGAAAAATTCAAACAATATAACATGAATGACGATCGTTAATTTAACTAATATTTTCAACTTAATTATATTTTGCGTCATAACTTTTCTACAATTGTGTGTTGATATCTTGATGTTCTGAGGTTTCAGAGATATAATGAAAATTAAATTTTTGCGTTATATGTACGACCTTTAATTTATTTCTGACTATTTTAAGGCAGGCTCAAGATAAAAGCTTTAAGTTTCAAGGTTGGCCTATTGGACTCTCTTCTTGGCCTTTTTTCTTTAATTGACATTTTGACATTTTGAATGCATTTGTTGAACAATTAACAATTAAAAATTAATTAATTTTTTATAATAATAACAATCCCTTTAATATCACAAGAAACAAAACAACGCATAGCAACAATAATCTCAAAATATTTAATCTATTTCTAATTTACGAAATGAGCCATCAATTCCGAATAATGTCTGACTATCGATCTTCTTTCCGACTCTCAACTTTTCATTAACCCTATAGTTATCATCATCAATAAAATAATTATTGCATTTCATAAGTTTCTGCTCGGTTTCAGCTTGTATATCCGGTATATTGCCATTAGTGCCGCCATATTCAATGGGTAGATACTCCTTGGGAATGTGTTCGTAAAGTTCATCGAGGCTTTTGTGTATGAAGAACTATAAAAAATAGTCAAAATAAAATAATGCCACATAAAACAATAAGCTCGAGTAAAAACTTATGGATGACAAACTTACTCTTTGCTTTATTTTTTCACTCATTAAACTACGTATGAGTAAAAAGACTGCTTGAGCTTCCTTTGGGCAGTTCAATAAATGTATGCCTTTCAAACGCATCGGTGAAGCCTTTTCAGCAAAAACTGTTAATTTCTTGACCAACGAAACATCGATTTTAGCAATAAAACCTATGCTCAGTTTGGATAAATCGATGACTTCCAAGTAACCGCTGATAATATTGTTGTCATCATCACGAATATTCATTTCCACCAGCAGACACTCGTAGCGAAAAAGATCCGTGAGATTGTATTTATTTTGATCAAGTCTGGAAAGACCAGTTAACTGAATGCGAGGACCATTGGCGCCCAATGAATTTGGCAGGCGTACATAGGCTCTGAAAGTATGTACAATAATATCAATACCAAAGTTTATCTCTTTAACTCATAGCAAACTAAAAGACAATTTTTTTTTAAATTGAGTTCAGCTATTATATATAGCAAAACTTACCCCGATCTGCATAGATCGATAGTTGTCTCATCCATTTTTCTGTTGGCAAATAGTTCTGGCATCATAGTTTTTATCGTATAGAAAAAGTCAATTTTTGATTTCGCCTTTTCGAGACTATATTTGCAGCCTCTCAGAAATGACACCAGAAATTGATCATCGGTACGCGCCTTCAGATGTGGTTGTTTTGCAATCCAACTACGCAGCGCTTCAATATCTTCTGGAATACGACTTTCAACCTCATTCAACTCTTCGGTGGCAATTTTTCTTAAGCCATCACTTAGTGGGCGTATGTTAAGCATTTTTATTTCGATTATCGGCACCTCTTATCAACCTTGAGTTCAACCTATGAATAAAAAAAGGAATAATCTACTCTTTAGATACGTCTACGAATACATAATATTTTCATAATATTTCTCCGGTACTGTGGATTCTATGGGAATTATTCAAGCGATGAGCTACAAGCTGCCGGACGGTAACATGTTGCGGATAGTTGCCGGCTCCTAGATATAGAGGTGAGTAGCAGGTGATCAGATAGGGTGTGGGAAGGGCATAGTGTTGGACAGGCACTGCGTCTTGATCGAAAAATCCACATAGCCCGCAATTAGCACTGTCAAAGTTAGTCGGAGCATCCTCAAAATCTCCAAGTGCAAAACTCCCTATTTCCTCTAGGCTCTTAACTAAGTTGAGGGGGTCCCTACAAGACTATACAAATGAAATGTGCGCAGCATTTGGATCCCCACCACATTATTACTGCCCAATGAAAACTAAACCAGCCTCGGATAGAAACTCTTACTACATGGACGACAACCGCAAGCGAGAAACAGACAATGAAAAACAGTCTCTGTCCAACTGGTGGAAGCCTTCGTAAAAATAAAGGCTTACATCACCCATCCAGAAGATGCTATGGAAAGGGCACGGATTATCTTAGAGAGCAGAATTGCTATATCTACTACAGCTATATCAAGGCAAAATGCTTCTACATAATAAGCCTTCAATATAGTCTAGAGCAGGTTTTTTGATCACTGCCAAGCCCACGACGTGAAAGTGATCCTCGGCGATTACAGCGCGAAGGTCGCAAGAGAAGACAGCTTTGGCTACGCTGTCGGTTAATTCAGTCCCCACGAAATCACTTCTAACAACGGTCTATGACTGATCAACTACGCCACGGCTAGAAACATGGTAGTAAGTATTACCAGATTCATAATCCATGATATCCAAAAGTCCCCGGATCAAAAAACACGAAACCAAATTGATCACCACTACCATGTTACAGCCAAGATCCACATGTAATTGTGCAATGCGATGGATATACACGAAGGTGTGCAACGAAACCTAGATGTCGCTAAACTGCAATCACAACGAATCACCGAGTCCTACTCCGTTTAACTCTCTGTTAAGCTCAACCAACCTAACTCTGGACTCGCTGACGAACTTTGAGCGCACTGCTGCTGAGTGCAACCAAGAGTGTCGCGACACGATGGCAGCTAAGCACGCCGCATATAAAAATAGGGTGCAGTCCGCTGCAACGCGTGCCATGTACGAAAACTATTGCGAAAAGGGGAAGGAAGAGAGACGACTTTTCAGATGCAAAAAAGGGAGCAGGAAAAGCGTAAGTGTGAAAAAAATTGAGGTGTACCAGGACAAGAAGAATGGTCGAAAATTCTACCAATAGGTCCAATCCAAGATTTCAAGTCCGAAGCATCCACTTGTAGAGATGAAACTGGTGATCTGGTTACAGATACGCTGTGCTCACTGAGATTATGGAGACAGCATTTTTCCAATCTGCTCGCGGGCGATGATCCCAAAAATTCTGCCATGCAATAGGATGCTACCAATCGCTACCATTTTACACTATGTAAAATCCTGGAGAAACTCTCGAAACTCAAATCGACACCCACTATCTCTTTGTTGATTATAAAGTTGCGTTCGATAGCCCGATTCAGGATTGCCTGAACACAGTTATATCTGAGTTCAGAGTACCTGCAAAGGTACTCTACCTAGAGAGAGTACCTGCAAAGGTACTCTACCTAGAGAGAGTACCTGCAAAGGTAGTCTACCGGAGAGGTCATTCCTACCTTTACCAGATCCGTAAAGGCAGGAATGACCTCTCCGAAACCTTTAATGCCGAACGAGGTTTCAGACAAGGCGACCCGCTATCATGCGATCTCTTCAATTTCATCATGTAGGGGATTCTATGAAAGGCAGGTGTACATCGAAATAGTACCATATTCTACAAAGGTGTCCAGCTCCGTGGCAACGCTGATGATATCGATATTATTTGCCAAACCAAGGGAGATGTAACAGCTGCTTTTACCGTTATCGAAAAGGAATCAGTCAAAGCGGGTTTAACAGTGAACGAGGGTAAAACAATGTATGTGCTGTCTGCAAATAAGGAAGCGCGGCGTAAGGCTCCCATGTTACAGCAAGCAAATATAATTTTGAAGTTGTCAAGGAGTTGACATACCTTGGCACCGCCAGTAAGGCACAATGTAAGCCTGGATGTAATTGTTAAGAGAAGAATAACAATTGCTAATAGGTGCTACTATGGGCTCAGTAAGCAACTCTCTCGATCGACAAAAGTAATACTTTACAAGACGCTCATCTTACCTGTGCTTCTCCATGGCGCTGAGGCATGGATGGTATCGTAAACAGCCACTCGAGGTGCTCGAGAGGAAAGTGTTTCCCAAAATCGTTGGTACTAGGGATTCCAGTATCGGAACTAATTTCAAATTTCAGGATTTCGGGATTGTTAGTTAGGAATCTCGGGATCCCGGGACTATTTCCGGAAAACATTTGAAAAACAGAGAAAAACCCAATTTTTGGAAAGTTAAGTTAAGTTATTATTTTCAAAAAACAAATTGACCAAAGAAATAAAAAAAAACCCTGCTGTGCTCAATATATTCGTCTTTTTCAGTGAAATCTATAAAATAAACCAGGAATAAAGAATCATCGCATTGAACAAAATATATTCATAATAACCAGTAATTTGTGCAAAAAAGCAAACCATCCCTTTTTAACTACCTGTTCAGTCTTGTAAACAGGTGTTACTCGAATGTCAAACTATGTGTTGCATTTTTCTGCAACTATTTTTAATTGCCATTGCTCGAAAATGAGTTGCAAGCAATATTTATAAATACTTTTGATTATTTGAAATGAACAGTTTTATAAATTCTTTTATTTTATCTAAATTTATGGAAAAGTACAGAAAAATCAACCAAATCCAGAAATTTAAAGGCAATTCCAGGATCCGGAAAATTCCGGGATTTCAGGACTTAAAATTTCGGGACTTTCGGGACTGTAAAAAGTCCGCGATCCCGGGACTCGAATCCCTAGTTGGTACTGTTCGACTTGAACACGACTATCGCATTCGAATGTACCGGGAGCTGTGCGAGTTCTACGACGGGATTGACTTCGCTGGCTGGGTAATGTCTATCGCATGAAAGAAGAAGCTCCAGCGAAGAAGGTGTTTGAGACGAAAGCTGAGGGTCGACGAAGAACGGAAAGACCATGTCTCCGGTGGATTGGCCAGGCCAGGAAAACCCTAACCGTGCTTGGTGAAAGAAATTGGAGACGCTCGCGCGAAGCACAGGCGTCTGGCGAGAGCTGATGAATTCGGCAACCTAAGTAAGTAAATATTGGGTTGGGGAAAAGTATTCGGGGTTAAAAATTATCACAATTTTGCTTATAAGCAAAAAAAATTTGATTAATCCAAATATTGTCCATTCTTTCCAAATACCTTCTGTCATTTTTGGATCAAAACCATGATTCCTTTATTGTAGAATTCCGGGCTTTTATCGTTGCAAAACTGACCTGATGGTTTTTCGAAGTCATCTTTTGAGGCCAATTTCAGCAAAACCAGCAATAAAGTGTTGAAGAGATTGGAACAAATGTTAATGCAACGTCAGGACTGTACAATAAAACTTCCCAGCCAAATTCTCTTAGTTTTTGCCGGTTCAATAAAAATGTGTGTGGCCTTGCGTTGTCATGATGAAACTCAATACCTTTCCTGTTGATCAATTCCAACCTCTTTTTTTCAATTTCTTGTTTCAATCGCATAAATTGCTGGCAGTAGAGATTCGAATCAATTGTTAGGCCGGGCGGTAGAAAATCATAATCGATGATACCATTATAGTCCCACCAAACGCACAGTATCACCTTTCTTGTCGTTAATCTCGGCTTTGACACCGTTCTTGAAGCTTCACCTTTTTTCGTTCAAGACCGTTTTTTAACATTATTATCGTATGTGATCCACTTTTCATAACCTGTGGCCATACGTTTCAAAAATGGCTCGACTTCACTTCGTTTCAATAGGGGCTTTCGCATGATCTAACATATTGGACGACAAAGTCGGATGGAAAACTAACGGAACAATTTGATAGACCTTTCGAATGATCCAACTTGTTGGACGACATCATTAATTACAAACTCTCAAGCAGAACACTTCGCCGCAATGGCTTAAAAACTTTTGGGTGCGCTAATAATTGATCAAGTTTTGAGGGATGAGGAAGACATAGAAATGAAAAGAAAATCTTTTTCTTTTTATATAAAAGAACATTTGATTTTTAAAAACACATAAACGCGTGCATTCAAATTTAGTTAGTAATTTCTATGCATTGATTGTACGTTGTTCACTCGCTGAAAATTTTTTTGAAATGAAAAATGCAGCGTGTTGGACCAACATTCGTTCACATGTCCGACAAGTCGGACGGACCGGCAGAAAAATCAAAAATTTTTGATATGCATCCAACATGTTGGACCGACCGTCGTTTTAGCTTACGCATGGTACTACTTGTCGTCCAACATGCCATGTCTATCCAATTTGTTGGACCATGCGAAAGCCCCTAATAGCGAATCGCAGATAGATTTGTGGTCGATTTTCAGTTCCTTAGCGATGACGTGGCTGCTCACATGATAATTTTCTTGAACCTTACCCATTATTTTATCGATTTTTTTTGGGTAATGGGTCCATCAGTAGTGGGATTCTGTAACTTGTTCTCAACTTCCGATCGGAATCGCAATTTGCGACTATTCTCGGTTGTCATACCGAAAACGGTATTCACTAACTTGTACTTTGCGATGAAATTCGGTTGCCTACAAATTTGTTCGGTTCACTTATCGTTAACAAAATATTCGTCGCAAGTTTTCGACAAACTTTTCGATACTTTCACCGACAAAATCGGAAAAGGTGTTTACTAAATACCATTTTCCGAAAATTATCGCAAACAGAACTTTGCGACACAGAATATCTACTGAAATGTGTTACAGAATTGCACTACAGAGCGAGGAGCATCTTTGACTCGAAAATTTCCAGAACGAAATCGAGTGAACCATTTTCTGGCAGTTGATTGGGAAAGAGTACCTTCACCATTAACCTCACAAATCTTTTCACAAGCGTGTGACGCATTTTTCCTTTTATCGTAGTAAAATCTAATGTATTTTTCGTGAAATTTCACTCATCTTTGATTTGCAATAATTGCAATAACTCGATGCTACAATTGTTATGACTCTTTCAAATCAAGCAAACTCGAAAACGCCGAATAATTTTTCTCCAACCAATATATATCATGTAAATCGCTGCCCTTTTATGGTGCCTAGAACCAATTCTTCGCAAGTATAAAATGTTTATTAATTCTTCTAAAATAAAATCAACTGATTAGATTTCAATTCATGACATGACTAAGTAAACAAAAGCGATAAAATTAACTTATTTCAACTAAACAATTTTCGCAATTTCGATTGGATTCATATCTGTTGATAATATAAATCGAAATGTTACTTCGCTGATAGTAAAATATGATTAATGACTGTGTGACAAAACTGACATGATTGGTGTCATTATCAATGTTATGCGTAATCATACGCGCTGAATCAGCCATAAATCATGAATTAGTATTGTGTTGCGCAGCATTGTTGAAATTTATCATAAAGTGTACACGAACTTTGGTGTTTTAGTGTTGTATCATGTACATGTATCTATTCGCAAAAAATTAACTGTTAAGTTATCTGTGTATGTTAGAAAATAAGAAGAAGGTGATTGTCAAGAACAGCTGACTGCTTGTGTCAAACATTATAAACACAATCGCAGTTGTATGTCTAACTTGCCGCAGTATTACTTGTTAAGTGCTAAAAAGACGTAGCAACAAAAACAAAACTAGATATTTATAACAACAATTGAATTAATTTTATATCATTAAATTAGTGCTAAAGTAAGTGTACAAATAAATACAAATAAATAAGTGAAACAAATAGATTGAAAAAAAAGTGTAAATAGTGTGTAGCTGTATATTATGGGAGGCTTGTATTGATTTTTCAATTAATAAGCAATGAAATTTTCGAGTTAAAGAATGCCAAGCCGAAAAGCATGAAAAATTAACACTTGCGAATACAAGATGATATAATATTTTATTGATTAACGGTTTTGTAACTGTATTAAAGCCTTGAATATATTTCTTAAGTTTTACAATTGTGCTGGCAGTGAATAGATACGGTTGAATGATTTTTCTTTAACCAAGTTAAGAACGCACAGAAAAGTATACAACAAGAGCTTTCGTAAACATTTTGCAAACAAACGGTCGTCTTGTGACCTTTATCCATGGCTAAGCCGATAGATTAAAATACAAATTTCTTTAAACGACACGTTTTTGCAACGGTTTCAATAGTTTGAATATGTTCAATAATTAAAAAACATTAATTTAAAAAAATTTTCAAAAAAACTTCTAAGCATGAAGTTCCTGAACAGCTGGTTTGCTTACTATCTTAATTGTCTGCTTATAATTTACAAATCATAAATTAACGGTCAAGTTTAATAAATAGGTTAGTAAGTGTGTTATTTGATTAAGCAACAACAAAAACAAAAAAAAAAAACACAATGCTAATTAAACGCAATAAGAAAAAACACGCTAAATAAATGCATTCAACGTCATTAGATAAAATATCTCTCAGTTCGTTGTTTTGAAGTGCAAACATTTTGTTTTTTTTTTTAAGTATATGTTTGGTTTGTATGTATGTGCTAATATTCTCTGTATCAATATAACCAGTATTCAATGAACTTGAATTAATAATATATCAGACAATTAATAACAGAGTCAAAGATTACACTGTGTAACAGGGTTAACTTTCCAATTTAAATTTTTTTAATAAATGTGATAAATAAATATTAATTTTTGTAAAAAAATGTAGATGCATTTTTAAAGAAATATTTAAATTAAAACAATTATTTTTGTGGCGTCATGTCTACATTATAACAAAGTCCCTGAAATCCCTGAAGCATCAAGAAAAAAAATCGACGTGCACGATAACTTAAAAACTATCGGTTTAGAAAGAAACTTTTTTGATCAATCGAACGTGTGATGTCGATCCAACCGTTGCAAGCTAGTATTCACACAGGGCAACCGTCTGTGTGGATGGTACGAATAGGGGTTTTCGCATGGTCCAACAAATTGGATAGACATGGCATATTGGACGACAAGTAGTACCATGCGTAAGCTAAAACGACAGTCGGTCCAACATGTTGGATGAATATCAAAAATTTTTGATTTTTCTGCCGGTCCGTCCGACTTGTTGGACATGTGAACGAATGTTGGTCCAACACGCTGCATTTTTCATTTCTAATAAATTTTCAGCGAGTAAACAACGTTCAATCAGTGCATATAAATTACTAATAAACACTTAATGCACGCGTTTATGTGCTCTAAATAACCACATTTTCCTTTTGTTAAAAGAAAACTTGATCAATTCAATCCTTCAAAACTTGATCAATTATTAGCGCACCCAAAAATTTGTATGCCATTGCGCCGAAGTGTTCTGCTTGAGAATTTGTAATTAATGATGTCGTCCAACAAGTTGGATCATTCGAAAGGTCTATCAAATTGTTCCGTTAGTTTTCCATCCGACTTTGTCGTCCAATATGTTAGATCATGCGAAAGCCCCTAATGCGACTCGTGCCAGCGCACTCTGGGACCAAGTGTGTTCAAAGCTCAATAAATAAAATATGCCTTGTTTGGAAAAATAAAAGTGCAGTTATATTCTTCATTAAATGTTACATCTGAGAGTAATGTTTAAGTTTTATAGCGTTATTCTACTAGAAGGCACATTTTAAAATCTTTCTGTAATGTTCAAATTAATCTTCTATACACTTAGAAAAAAAGTTTCTCGGAATATGATAAAATATACATCATATTTATAGAAAAATGGTAAAGACTTTGCTCCAAAGAATGCTTTTCTCTAAATGTGATCCTAAAAAATTATTAAAACCTTCCATGAAAAAAATCCTGCCGTCCTTGACCAATGTCTGTTCCAGTTTACCAATAGAAGGCCAACAATAGATATTAACTTCACTCTGAGTTTCAAAATTCTGTAACCATTATTTCCAAAGCTATGAAATATAAAAATTTGTCTTGAATGGGCGGTGCCTAAGGCTGCCAAGTCTCGATCTCCACGCTAGTTGTCCTGATTTTCAGCTTAAAATTGTGATTTTTCAAAGTACTTTTTTATTTTGGTATTATTTTTATAATTTTTTAAAAAATATTTTATGTTTTTATTTATTTTTCATTTGCTTTTCTAGCTCAAAAATTTCGATTTTACTTTCGTTCACACAATAAAAATTGATCTATGAAAAGTATTTCTATGTTTTCAACCGACATTTTTCATTTTTTGAGTTTTGGCTTTCAGATATCCATACATCTAGAAAACATGAAACCTAGCGATATGCCAAAATCTTTTTCCCGATTAATTTTGCTTATGTTCCGATTTTTTGTTGGCCAATCTGACCTTCATACTGAGTTTCATTGTTATACGGCATTTAGTTACATCTATCTATTCGATATCAAAAAAATTTAATTATATGGGAGGTGCCAAACATCTCTTTCCAGAAATTGCTTAAGTTTGACAGTCGGAAGGAACGTCTCAATAATAAGTTCGAACCGAGTTTCATTGATGTGCGATTTATGGACGAAAGTAAAACCGAAAACTTGTGTTCTTGAAAAAGTGCCACGCCCTTTGCAGGTAGGAAGTTGAAAATACTTTAAGACCTTTTTTTATATCTACCAAATATACAAAACAAAATTTCATTGAAATCGGTCCAGTCATTTCGGAGAAGTTCACACACTAACACCGTAATACGAGATTTTTATATATTAGTAAATATCGTTTTTAGAGAAGAAGACTTTTTTATTTATGAGAAAAGATTTGTTTTTATTGAAGAAAATACTTCGCGCATAGTGAATTTTTGATCAAAATATAGAAACAATTTTTCATTTTCAATAAATTTTTTTCTATAAATGAGAATTTTTTGTGCGATAAAAATACTTATCGTTGTAAGAGGCATGAAATATATCCATTTTCCAGAAGTGAAGAAATATTTCTTCGAAAAGGAAAAATATTTATTCTAATTCATGATATTATTACTCCAAGGTAGTATTGACGTTTCTGTTGGAAACGAACTTCTGTAAAAAAATATAACAAGAAAGAGAGCGCTCACAATCCGTCAGCGTACTCAACAGTTGAAAACTGTTAAGTCAAAACTTGATGCACATAACTATGAAGTTTCGCATTAAAATGCATTTAAAAATAGAAAATTTTTAATTTGTCGATAAAATTTCCATTCGTATTTGATACAAAGCTTGATGTTTCATAAGCTTGACAATTTTTCTGAAACTTCAATACCGATAACAGCGCTCCCCGATGTGTTGCTGTCACAACAGATGACACAGCTGAAGGTGCCAACGCATATAACAACGAACAGCTGTTTTTGACAAGAGTTCGTTTACTTGTAGCTGAGAGAATCAACATTTGTCAAGATTACCTGGTAAAAATTATTATATCATGATTCTAATTGAAGAAAATTTCATTTGAAAAAGAGAAAATTGCTATCATCGAAAATAGAGACATTTTTTATCGCAGAAAGATAGATGTATTTTTCTGAGTGTTTATATAAGATTTAGTGTAAATTTTTATGTCACCACTTTCACCAAAATGAGTACGTTGGAGATGGTCTGTAGATGGCTTAAGTGAAGTTTGCGTGAAATCGGTCAAGTGGTTCAGGAGATATGACATTTTAAAATTTTTTCATATCTTTATAAATAAAATTCTTCTGTACATAGCTTTGTCACTGAAGTCCTCGGAAACAGCTGGATCGATTTTGATGAAACGATGTTGGTGTGTGTTTGCGGCTGGGTCTGTGGATGGTTTTAGTCCCGGTAGGTGGCGCTGTTATGGAGCGATACCGAGAGAAGAGGAGGGAAGAGAGACGCATTTTCAGGCGAAAAAAACGAGAGGCGGAAATGCGTGAGTGCGAGAAAATTGAGATGCATGGCGACAGGAATGAGACTCGAAAATTTTTCGAAAAAATAAGACGCCTGGCCGATGGTTTTAAGACCGGAGCCTCTTCCTGCAAGGACGAGAATGGGAATCTAGTGACAGATATCCAGAGTACACTGATGTTATGGAGGGAGCACTTCTCTAGACTTTTAAATGGCGACGCTGACAACAATCCCGCCAGTGGAGATGATATCCCGGAAACCCCAATTATGGACGACAGCGTTGAAGTTCCGCTGCCCGATTATAACGAGGTCTTAACAGCTATAGCTCGGCTTAAAAACAACAAAGCCGCAGGAGCCGATGGCCTACCGGCTGAGCTGTTTAAGACCGGTGGCGAAGCTCTGTTTAAATGCATTCACAGACTTCTATGCAGAATATGGTCGGAAGAATGCATTCCAGATGATTGGAACCTCAGTGTGCTCTGCCCAATCCACAAGAAAGGCGATCCCACCATTTGCGCCAACTACCGTGGGATTAGCCTTCTTAATATCGCATATAAGGTCCTGTCGAGCGTATTGTGTGAAAGACTAAAGCCCATCGTCAACCAACTGATTGGACTTTATCAGTGTGGCTTTAGACCTGGAAAGTCCACCATTGACCAGATCTTCACGCTCCGACAAATCATGGAAAAGACCCTCGAAAAACAAATCGACACACACCATCTTTTTGTCGATTTCAAAGCCGCCTTCGACAGTCCAATAAGGAGTCACCTATATGCCATCATGTCTGAATTTGGTATTCCTGCGAAGCTAATACGTCTTTGCAGGATGACACTGAACAACACCAGCAGTGCAGTGAAAATCGGGAAGGACCTCTCCCTTCCGTTCGATACCAAGCGAGGTTTCAGACAAGGTGATTCCTTATCGTGCGACTTCTTTAATATAGTAATGGAGAAGATCATCCAAGCTGCTGACCTGAGACGAAGCGGCACAATTTTCTATAAGAGTGTTATGCTGCTGGCGTATGCAGATGATATTGACATCATTGGCCACAATACGCGCGAAGTCAGTGCAGCATTCTCCAGGCTAGAAAAAGAGTCGAGTCGAATGGGTCTTGCAGTGAACGCAGATAAAACGAAGTATCTTGTGTCAACAAACAAACAGTCCCAGCGTCTTGGAAACTACATCACTGTTGACAACACCTCCTTTGAGGTAGTGAAGGACTTTGTTTACCTGGGATCCAGCATTAACTCCTCCAACGATATCAGTATTGAGATTAAACGAAGGATAACTCTTGCCAACAGGTGTTACTTTGGGCTCAGTAGGCAATTGAGAAGCAGAGCTCTTTCTCGACGAACAAAACTGACGCTCTATAAGTCAATAATCATGCCCGTCCTACTATACGCATCACAAACCTGGACGATGAGCAGCTCTGATGAAAGGACTTTGGGAGCGTTCGAGAGAAAAATCCTTTGCAAGATCTATGGTCCAATCTGCGTCAATGGCGAGTACCGAATACGATGGAACCACGAGCTGTATGAGCTATATGCCGACAACGATATAGTCAAGCGTATTAAAATAGAGCGGCTTCGCTGGCTAGGTCATGTCGAGAGAATGAACGACGAAGCTCCAGCGAAAAAAATATTGGATTCGGTACCCAGCGGTGGCCAACGCAGACGAGGAAGACCGCATCTCCGTTGGAAAGACCAGGCATTGGATAACCTGACAACGCTTGGAATTTCCAACTGGCGCCAGCAAGCGCACGACAAAAGAGGCTGGCGAAAATTCTTAGACGAGGCCAAAACCGACCAACGGTTGTAAGAGCCATCTAAGTAAGTAAGTAAGTAAGTAGGTGGCACTGTTGTTGCTGTGGCAGTATTTAAGGGTATTTGAGAATATAATTCAATATGAACAGAAATAAAAAAAAAAAATCTTAAATTAAATTTAAATTTATAAATTACTTTATGATATGATAACTAGGCTTGATTTTTCGATCGTATAAAACATTTTTAAATTTATACGATAGAAACTTTAAAAAACTTTGCATTAATGCATATGAAACAACATTAATAAAGCCATTTTTTTAAACAATTAATATTTTTACCGAAGTTTCTTGGGAAATAAATAAATTCAGAAAGGTTTTTTTTTATAAAATAATTAAAATTAGAAGGGAAAGGGAAATGAGAAAAAAATGAAAAAACGATCGAATGGAGAATTGATTCGGTGTTAGCTACTAAAAATAAAAAATGCATTTTTAATAGGTTAAATAATGTTCACTAAAAAGTTAAGTCAAGGTCGTGAATGGGACAATTTTTTTTTAATTTGCATAATAATATTGTAGTCAAACAAGTTTTGTGTTAGGATTTATAACAAAAAATTTCGTCGTTTCGGATTACGTCGTCAAAACTTTGCTACAAAAGCAAAGATCAAGCTTGTTTGATGTAAAGAAACTTATTTCAGAATTTTTGAGCATCCGCTTATATGAGAATGTCCCAGTGTACAGCGGTTGGTACAGCCTTTGTGATGATATAGATGTACAGACATGCTGTCAAACCTTGCGTGTTGGAAGCATGACTGTGAATTTGCTCTGTGGCTACACTTTCCAAACAATAAAAGTAAAAGTAAAATTTATTGAGTATTTTTGATCATTTTCACAATTTCATAAAATCTTTACTTGGTTTATTTATCTTTACTTGATAAATATTTATTTGATAAATATTTTTATTTGCACTTTTAAATTGTATATTTGACTTCAGTTTGAAGTTTTTGATTTCATTTTTTGGTTTTGCATTATTTTTTTTTAATTCACAATTAAATTTTTCATTTTAATCGAATCCCACAATCGAGTTTTGCATCTTTGCAATATCACAAAACTAATCACAAAAACTTACTTACTACACCGAAAGGAATGTAATCGAAAATTATAGATGCTTGTTAATTTTTGATGATATCGCACACTAAATACAAAACAGTCACAGCTCAAAATTTTTTATATTGAGTTTTTGTTATAAATCAATTTATAAAACACATATCTGACTATATTTTTCGTTATTTTCTTCATTAACTGGAAGAATGAAGTTTTTGTGTTAAATGAAAATTGTTTTTCTTCTGCAGTTTCAACCAAAGAGTTTTATTTTTCGCTTTTCCTGAAAAGTTATGTTTTTTGAGTTGTGACTGTTTTGTATTTAGTGTGTGATATGTATGTGTTTGATGCGCGTTAAATTTAATTATTTTTTTCGTGAAAACTAAATTGTTAGACGCAAGTTTTATTCGATTTTTTCAATCTTATACCTTTTTCACTAATGAACTGAAAGGTTGATAGGAAATTCTTTATCAATCAAAAACGTGTCTAATAAATATTAGTCCAGTAAATCAAAATGTTTGTAAAGCACAACCGACACTGGCTAAAAGATGTGACAAACTAAAAAAAGAATTATTAGCTAAGATGAAAATTCTTGGGTTGCACTTAACTAGTTTCTGAGCTAGAATCGCTTTTATATGCTAATTAATGTTTATGTTATGTATATATTTATTTTATAATGTGTAATTTGGCAATTAATCGAGTAATTTGTTCAAGTACATTTACAGAAAATTACAGATTTATTTTGTTCATAGCTAGCTTGTTTATAAAATCAACTTTTGTTTTTAAGATAAGGTAAGGTTAACGAAAAAATTTAATTTTTGATATTCAGACTCTTGACCCGGAGTCCATTGCTATAAAGTCTGAAATAGTAAAGTTTTTTTTATTTTAAATAAATTATAAATTGTGTGAGATTTGTGTTAAATGTGTGTTAATTGAAATTTGATTTCTATTATTTAGCTTTATCCTGACTTGTTTTAGTTTCAGGCGCCCCAGAGCACAGTAAAATTTGTAAACTCCTTGCCTTGATGAACATCTTTGTTTTCCGAATTTCCATGTTTTGAGCCCTACGATCGGCAAAGAACTTTCAAAAATTCTTTAAAAATAGTTTTGCTGGAAATATCGATATACTTTCTGAGCAAAAGATTAATGATATATTAAGAGCTTTATTTTTTTTGATATTAAGGTGGTTCATTAGGATGGTAGGAACTGAGATCTGGAGGGTACGGTACACCTGACGTCAATGACTTCTATAGAGGTTATATTGGTTTCCTTGAAACAAAAACATTGATTTACCAAACTTTAAAATCCGACTGTAAACACCAGAGATACAAAGAAATACGTCAATGCACTACCCCTAAGTTAAGGTCAAAAAAAGCTTTTATAGAGTTCAATTAGCACTGTCCAAAATAGCACATTTGGAGCACTTGCCATTGTTTGTTTTATTTTTTTCTTTCTTTCTGTTGTTGCTTAAGTCTATGAGCCAATTTCGAAATTATCTCACGAAATTACCTAATTTGATCTCAGTGTGAACATAGTATAAGGTAAAACGACGGCCGATCCGATATGAATGAATATCAAAAATTTTTGATTTTTCTGCCGGTCCATCCGACTTGTTAGAATGTTAACGAATGTTGAACACGCTGCATTTTTCATTTCAAAAATTTAAAAAAAAAATTTCAGCAAGTGAGCAACGTCGAATCAAATTTCTAATAAAAATTTAATGCACGCGTTTGTGTGTTTTTAAAAACCAAATTTTCCTTTTTTTTGAAGAAAAAGATTTCTTTTTCATTTCCATCTCTTCCTCTTCCTTCAAAACTTAATCAATTATGTGTTCTGCTTGAAAGTTTGCAATTAATGATGTCGTCCAAAAAGTTGGATTATTCGAAAAATCAATCAAATTGTTCGGTTAGTTTTCCAACCAACTTTGTCGTCCAATATGTTAGATCATGCGATAGCCCCTAATATCCATCGGACATGTAATATTTTCTGAAATCCTCTATTAGAAACTTTCGTATGGTCGGTGGTTATATATGGTATGTTGGACGATTGTTGTTAAATTTTTTATCAAACAATAAGGGGGTTCAGACTACACAGACATGCGGTACGACACGGAAGGACACACCATAAATTGATGTTTTGGTCGCTCGAAACAGCAGTTTGAAAACATGCTTGATTGCAACCAACATTTTTTGATATCAAAGTTTGATCAGAGGGGATTTGTACAAGAGAACTAGTCTCATGTGATTTTCTTAAATTCTCTTTTCAAGGAAGAGACTTTCTGTTAAAAATTCAACCAACAACGAATATATGAAAGAATAACATCAAACAATTTTTATAAAGCCCTTCTGATCAGCCTTCACCCCAATTTGAACGTGTGTTGTACAACCGAAAATTATTCTTTCATAAAATTTTTATATAAATTATATCTGTTTTGTTCATAATACAAATTGATTGATAGATGGTCATAACCAGGGAATGGAAAAATACCTTAACGAACGGTTAATGCCGAGGTCGAGGATCATACAATCAATTATTTTAAATGTAGATGACCTGTAATTTGATGTGAAGTCGAGATTGCGACGTCACAAAGCGAATTTACAGTTATTCTGCAATCATGCAAGATTAAACACATTAACAAATTTTTCGTCAAACATAATTTTTTTTCTAGTATACCAAACGAAAGTAGTAAAAAAAAAACTGAATATTTTGATTTATATCAAGCAATACTACAAATAGTTTGAAGAGAGTTCATATGGGTAAATTCATGGTAGCTGCAGGGCTATCAGATCTTTTTTTCTCAGAGCCAGAATTGTCAAAATCAATTTAATTCATTTGATTTTCACTTTGTCTATTTATTTCGTTTGGTTTTTTTTTGAAAATTTTGACTTTTGGCTTTCAGAATTAAACTGTGGTTAAATTGTCTGTTTTTTAAACTATGGTTAAATTGTACCACATATGTTTATTTCCGTCAAAATATTTTGTGACCTATTTGATGACAAATATAACGAATGTGTACAGCGCTTAAAGAGTATGTGTACTGACTTGTTTTAAAAACTTGATGTGTGGTATCCTTCTTTATCAAGTTGGTATTTTGGTTCGTTTTTCGTCTTTAAAACATATCGACAATCATAACTGCTTTGAATGTCTGGGAGTCTTCTTAGTAGAATAACAAAGTAGTCTAGAAGCTGCAAATGAGACCTCTCTGAGTTGTTAATGTGGTAATTGTGTCTGACAGCTCCTGCAATGCGGCATGTTTGCTTATCGATCATTGAAGCGTGTCTACTTGCATGGGCTCTCAATTTTGCTTTATTTTGACGATAGGCAGTTGTCAGAAAATATAACCAGTACAAACTTTTTGTACAAAAATCAAACGAAAAACGAATTTTTCGCTCACAAAAAAAAACAACTATATCGGTTGAATTTACATTGATTACTTCAATGTTTGTTGTGATAATTTATGCATTATTTTCTCAATCAATGCAGTTTTTAGTTTGTTGTGAAGCTTATAATTTTATATTAAACTTAGCTATTAAAACTACACAGTTTTAAACTTTATTTATATTGTTTGCTAAAGTTGGCCTCAGTCAACCAATAAATCAATGAGAACTCGTAGCATTGATTAAAAAACCTGTTTGTGAGCTATACTTGATAGAAAAGTAAGTTTAATTAAGGCTATTTCATAAACTTGAATTGAAAGAAAAGGAAACAAAAATAAAAATGACAATTACGAATTCTAGTAGGGCAAATAAACACTATAAGATTTTATGGCAAAGAACATTGAGTGAAAGTTCTTGGAAATATCATCAACAAAATTCAATAATATAAAGTTTATACTCAAATTAAAGAAGTATTTAATTTAAAACAATTCGTGCTAATGATATTTGGTTTTATCTTAAATTATTATTTCATAGTTTGAAACTAATCAATCATGGAAACTTATAAAGTTATTTGCGGTGGCATTTCTTCCAAAAAAGATAATTTAATTATACGGATGAATTAATTCATACAAATTGAACTGACTCAGTATATAAAAAGAAAATTTATCTCATAGTCCTACTCTTTCATCAAAAGTTGTAATCTATGCATTTTTGTTAATTGCTTTTGTGCGATTTCTAATTACAGTTTTGTCATCGTGTGGTTTCTTAAGTACGTACTTGTTTACTCTTTAAATAAATAAAATAAAAAACTAATAAAGCTAGAAACAAAGCAGAACACCGTGAACCGTTATCATCAGAACAATGCAAAATACAAAAAAATTAATGATAAACAATAAATTAATGTAGAATTTGTATGGAACTTTTTTGTTGGAACTTGTTTATAAAGATTTGATCACAATTTGCATAGTGTGATCACTTATTAAATACAAATGTCAAATAGTTTGATGAAAATATGATGAATAAAATTTCATCATAAGCACATCGCATTAACATGAAAACAAGCAAAATATATATGATTTAAATTTATAAAAATTTTATAAGAGAAGTCAAAAATTGTTTTATAAACAGAAGAAGCTGAAATCCTGTTTATAAAACAATATTGACACTTTCTGAAGACTTTAACTTTTCAACACTTCCCTGGACAAACGGTGGTTACAACAGTTTGCCTAGAATTTATCAATAGGCCACCCCAAACAATACTAAATGTCGGATGGACCTATCATGTCGACGCACATGTTGTACCGTTTTCGTGTGCAGATAGACATGTCCTATGAAAGACAAACAATTTTTTACTTTTTGCTCGGTCCATCCGACTTGTAGTATCGTTTGTGTATGTGTCCATCCAACTTGATACATTTTGTCATTCGATACAAATTTTTGAGAGAAAAACACCTCGCGCATAAAATGACGAACCCAATAAATATTGAATTATCAAATCTCACGGAGACACGGAGATAAGAAAATTAGAGAAAATTATAAAAATAATGCATATAAATAAATTTTAGCACTAAAAAATAATAAGTGCACTCGAAGTTTACTCCACGAAATCTATAAAATAATGACGTCTATCCGTCATGTCCAACCGTGTGGCACCAATTACAAAAAGTTCCGTTATTTTGTCGAACCAACCATGTCCACCCAACTTGTAGTATCGTTTGGAGTGCTCTGATGTGAACTCCCTGGAAAACTATCGAACGAACTTTCGTCACTATCGATATTTTTCAGCTATGGGACTGTTCACACGAGCCACACTGCTAATACCATGTTCCCACGACACTCTGAATAAAGTAATTTTTAACATTCTGAATTAGCGGAAATAGTGGAGGCAAGGTTTTTATATACAATTTTTTTTTATATTCATCTGTACACTAAATATTACTTTATTAATTTAATTAATTTTTAAACAAAAATACTTTGACTGCTGACAGCTATTTTTTTTGTTTTGTTTTCTTTCCTAAATATTAGAGATGAAACCGATTTCCACGTAATTCAGATCGTAATTCAAACATCCAATCTTCCAACGAGGTAATTCAGCTTGTCAAATTTTGTATGGCGAATTATTTAATTGGGAGCATAAAAAAGCTGTGGATTACGAATGAGTGCCATATTATGTGCAGTGGGAATATGCTTTAACAGAACGAATTATCACACGATATCACAAACTGAACTTTATAATAATTTAATGAAAATTTATTTATTTAAAAATAAATGTGACAACTCATTAAATTTACTTAAACGATTTCAATTAGTTAAAAAATGTCTAAATTAATTAATCGCGTAGTTATCGTAGATTTTTCCGTCGGCAGAAAAATTTTTTGAAAAATTGTAATGCAAATTTGTTCATCAGCTGTCAATATTTATGAAAGTAATAAAAAATTCTGCTTTCTTAAAAATGACAACAGTTCCAAGTCCGAGAAAAAAATTATAAGTGATACAATTTGACGAAAAATTCAATAGTCTGAACATTTGTCTCGTTAAAATCTTCAATGACTTGTTTGTCGAAAATTTGATAATATGACTGCTTTAATGTTGTTTTGCCTTGTAGAGACTCATGCTTAGGAATGAGCTATCGATAGTGTTTCCGTTGTTTTTTTATTTATTGCTAATTTGCTTATACGAGTAGTTTTTAAATAAAAATGGAATTGCTATTTTTAAGTGGATTAACTGTTAAAGCATTATAATTAAAAAAAATAAATAACTTATTTCTAGCGCGATTATAAGATAGCCTACCTCTTCATACGACTTTGTATAGATTTTAAAATAAGATGCTTAAAATATGTATAAACGTGACCAATGTTGTGTGAAACTGTAATGGGATATCAAGAAAGGAAATTGTTAATGAATTTTTTTTAAGCAAGTGTGTTGTGTTTTTCTAATAAAGTATCCACGAGTTCCTTTTTGCGAAATATTTTACTTATCGTACAAATAAAAAGTTAAAACCATTGATAAGATTTACGAATATATATGAGTTAAGGTTTATAACCAGGAATCAGTATAAACGTGTAATTTTTATTTTTAGAAAATCACACAAGACCCTCGCTTTAACCCTTTGTTAGGCACATATTTTGAGCCCTTAGTTCTGGCACAGACCCCTATACATTTACATGCATTTGTATGGAAATAAGGGTTGTATGCCGTTAAATTTTGTACTAAGATAGGTAAATATTTGTTATATTTTGTATTTCTATTTCTTTTTACTATGTTATTAAATACCTGAGGAAGAAAAATATACCTGAAAAAAATTTTCGGAATGAAAAGGGCAACAATTTTTTTTTCTATATATATTTCTCTTTATTATGGGTAAAGTAATAAATGTTTATGACAAAATAGAAAATTATTATGAAGAATACATTGAAATATTTTAATCAGAATTTTGCGGAAGGCAATAAAAACATAAATAATCTACTTTTGAATGTTGCTGACAAACAGGATTGTTGCATTTGCAGCAAAAAAAGCGTGTCTTACGGCGCATTTTGTCACCTTGCTGCAATGTTTTTTGACAGCTAATGTGTCTGGACCACTACGTGGAGCCACATTAGGGTTTGGTATATTGAGAGGTCTCCCAAAGTACGCTTCAAATGCTATACGAGTTGTTGGTTGAGCCACAATGTGCGGATTATTGATGCGATTTTCAACGTTGGCTAGTACCAATTGTTTTGCAAGTTTATATAAAAATATGCGTCTTCTTTCCTTTCTTGTATTTTCATCATTTAGCTTACATATAATGTAACTTGCCAATGCCATCACATCAATCATGTTGCAGAAAAACGCGTATGTCCAACGTCTGGTTGACCGTTTTGTTGTGTAATGAGTTAGCATTTGATCCATCGTATCGACTCCGGCTTTAGTTGAATTGTAAAATAAAATTGTTTCCGGTTTCTTGATACGCCTTCAAAATATTTGTGTAATGCACGGTTGAAATTAAATTGACTGCCTTATTTTTTTTGGGCACGTAGCTGCAAAGTGAAAGATTTTCATCAAAACCAAACACGCTTGAAAGAATTGGTCGTCTGGTGCTCTTCATAACTTCCTAAGGAAGACATCTTTTGTTTGCTCGAATGGTGCCAACAAATGCCAGTCTCATAGCAGCCAGTCGTTTAGCGCCGTTCAATGAGGTGAAAAAATTATCAGAAATAATTGTTCTGCCGCTGTTTGCGTAACGATTTGCCAAATACATTAGAACGTTTTCACCTTGATTTATCTCCCGATCGTCTTCTTCCTCTCCAGTGTATAGTTTTCCTTTCAATGGAAATTTCGTCTTAGCATCGCATGTCCAACAAACTTTGATACCATACCTTGCAGATTTTGATGGGATATATTGGGTGAACTTTGTGCGCCCACGGTACGAAAATAACTGCTCATCGATGGTGATATTTTCATAAAGATCATAATAATTTTGCAGGTTTTTATTGAGAAAATTTCAAAAATCCCGAATAGGAGCTTTATCTGTTTGCTGTCGAAATGCCCGCGTAAGACTATTATCGAAACGAATATATTTGGACAGAGTAATGAATCGTTTGTGCGACATAGCCGCACGAAATATGGGAACCGCACGAATCAGAACGCCACAATATACTGGAGTCTTGCATATTATTATGGCTGAGACCAGAAGCCAACAAAATCCCAATAAATGCATCTAGCTCAGAGCTTGTCAAATCAATCCATTTTCTTTGGGTAGACTCTGGATGTTCTTCATTCCATTTTCTAATTGATTCTCGCCCATGCCGACAGTTGGGGTTGCAAATTCGCGCTACGCAAGCGTGTATTATAAATAAATTCCAGTTCATCAGCCATAATATACTAAAAAACGCAACAAATCAACCTGCGTAAAATTATTCACAAGCTCAAAATTACCGCACAAAAACTAGATTACTTCTTCACTGTTCAACGTTCAATGAATAAGTAACTCACAAACAAAAGCAGAAGAAAGAAAGAAGCATAAAAGAATAAAGTAAATACAAATTTCCAACTCGTGCCATGCGCTTTGCCTATGCGTTCATAAAACATGCATAGGGGTCTGGCCAGGCACCATGTACCAAAAGTAAGGTGTAGACTTTTTATTTGGCTTTTTCGTCCTGTTCCTTTTTCTTATTATTAAGGACTTTTTTTTCAATTATTTATTTATACAACGAAAGCCAACAATATTTTGGGAGATTACCTGAAATTACAGCCATGTACCTAAAATAGAAATATGCTAAATTGAAGCATGAAAATGAAATATGTCTGGCCAGAACCATGTGCCAGTTCGAGGGTTAAAATAAATGCATAGATTAAGAATTAAATTTTAATATTTTTATACGAACCTTATCGTCACATTCAGATAACAATCTTAAATATTTCGCAACTTTTAGAGCAAAGTTCATTGTATTAAATTTAAAAATTTTGATAAATTTTTATTTTTAGAATTCACATAAGCTAGAGCTGGAAGGACTCGATTAAGAGTTCAGTATTTTGTGTGGTATTTATAATTATAACAAATTAATTTTTTTTTAACATACTGACCAGTTATAGTAGCCTCTTAAATTTCTGTAATATTCCAAACATTTGTCCTTTTTTTTAATTTTTATTGAATTTTCAGAATATAATATTACATATTAAAACAATATTTATCATAAATAACTTAAATTTTACTTAAAATAACACTTAGTTAAAACTTAAAACTATATACAATTCTGCTACTTCAAGAAATAAGAGAATTTTGAGGATTAAAATACCACTTAACTTAGAAAATTGTGTATATTTCAATTTATTGTTGTAAAGGCACATTTGTCAAAGAGCAAGTGGAATTCAGCAGTAATCGGTTGTCTTTGTCTATGATCCCAGTTCGATTAATCAGGGTTGTACAACTGCAGTGCGGTCTATTAAATAAAAGGCTTTTAACTGACAGTACATTTGGCGGCCATTAGGGGCTTTCGCATGGTCCAACAAATTGCAAAAGCCCCTATTGTAACAACAAATTTTACTTGAATGTATGTTTGTAGAAAACAAGTATTTTTGCAAATGTGTTTTTCTTGTTTCGGCTAGGCCTGTCTTGCTAGGTTACTTTCTTTTATATTCTGATCATAGCTGTTAAATTTCGATTACCATTAGTAATCAATTAGATTATTTTTCAGAAAGAATTATAATCATTATATAATCCTTAGGTAACAACTTTCTGATTAGTAATTGATTACGTTTACAAATAATCAAATTATAATCACGATTACTTTAAATTACGAATATAATCAAAAAGAATCAAATGTAATCAACAAAATAATCAGATAAATTTTAAAGATTATTCTTGATTTTTTTTTGATTATTTTAAGAATTTGAGCCTAAAAATCAAAAATTCTTAAAACAATCAAAAAGAATCAAAAGTAATCTTTAAAAATAATTGAACTTTTTTGTGGATTACTTTTAAATCTTTTTGATTATTTTCGTAATTTTAAGTAATCTTGGATATAATTTGATTATTTGTAATCATAATCGTTAGACTGAGCCAACCAGAAAAAAATCGTACTTAAACAATTATTTAAAATTTTTTAATAAAAATATTCTAATTACTAATGAATACAATCATTATTAAACAGCTATGATTGTGCTCACACAACACGTTAATCGTCGTTTGGCATTTCTGTGAAATAAGCTTTTTTTTCTCCTGCACTTTATTTCGTTCCATAAAAACATTTGGTAAAAATTTGATATTAATGTTTATCTCAAATTGGTTAGATTAAATGCTCCTTTTTTCTGTTTTTGGATTTTTATTTTTCATCGATGCTAAATCGAATACTAAATTCTAAATCAAATGCTACATCGAAGCAATTCGAATGCTTAAAGTTAACTGTTTACAAGGGAAAAGCTGATATATCTCTGCAAAAACGAGGACGTGACAGAGGACGTTCACACAATCTACCAGATAAAAAATAGCGGCCCAAAATAAAAGCTTGTCACTTTGCATGCACACCCTCATTGTTTTGTGTAAAAATTGAAATAATGCAAATAATTTAATAAATTCATGTGATGTAATTTTATTTTAGTTTTCACTGCATTGCATCTTAATCTTATCGTTTTCCACATCTTGTTTTAAAAGAACACACTTTTTGTTCACTGTTTAAGAAAACGGATTTCATGTAATAATTTTTTCTATTACGTAATTGAAAAGAATAGTGCCTTTCCTCAAAAAGTTACATTTTAGGTACTTAAGCTCAGGAAAAACTTTATATCGCTAACCAGCAACACTGTTCAGATTGCTGCTATGTATACTGATGATGTAAACAACAAGTTGTTGTTTATTAAAACTAAGATAAGATGACAAATATGATAAACAGAATGCTTGCGTTGTCAAAGTGTTCGATTTTTCGTTTCATTAATGGTTAACAGGGATTTACCCGAGTTTGAAAACATTACGAATTGAAACAACAAAAATTACTACAAGTATTAGTGGAATTCACACTGCACTCTTTAGTTTTTACTTGGTGAGTTGTTATTTCGTTAAATTTGTTAGTTGTGAACACA
This sequence comes from Tetanocera ferruginea, assembly GCA_958299015.1. Classification (NCBI taxonomy): domain Eukaryota; kingdom Metazoa; phylum Arthropoda; class Insecta; order Diptera; family Sciomyzidae; genus Tetanocera; species Tetanocera ferruginea. Next base: position 147,092,081 of record OY282640.1, on the reverse strand, counting down.
CCCTCCTGTTTAATCTCGTTGCTTAAAGGCCAAATAGACTACACAAACTGTCGGTCAGACAGATGTTTTTTTCTTGTCATTGCGACGACTATACACTACACAGACTTCATGCACGCAGACTTGGTTTTTTAGTTCCCCTTTGTTGCGCGATGAGTGAGGACAGCGATGCTTCATGATTTCTATCTTTATTTTCATCACTAACACTTCATATTCATTGTTTTTAATATTTTTTCAGAATACTTTTTGCTTTCAATCCTCCAAAGTGACGACATGGATTTAAAAAGCTCAATAAATTCAGCTAAATTTATCCTTTCTTTCGCTGCAACACGTCTTTGCACAACGAAAGTTTCGCAAATCTGTGAGGTTTCACCATACACTACACAGACGGTCCGTCAGACACGACCGAAAATTAAAATATTTTAATTTTTGTCAGACATCTGAACAGACCTTCAAACAGCCAATTACACTATTAGACCGTCGCAACAAACACGTGTTTGATGCGACAGTCTGTGTAGTCTATTTGGCCCTTTAGTTTTTACTTATTTACTCGGTAGTTCGATAATTTTACAAAAACAAAGTGCATGTAATAAAAAAATCAGGTAAGAGCTAAGAAGGGATTTTTACAATGAAACGCGTCGTATGAGATTTTCGGAAATACTCTTTTCAAGTTTCATCTTAAAGTTACATGATGCAACTGCGTTGCAGGGGCTTTGATTTGAAAATTTCATCAACAACGAATAAGTAAAATGAAAGTAAAATGTCAAAAAGTTTTATGAAATCGCAGCCCGCGAAACTTTTTCCATTAACTTTCGTTTGTTACTCCGCACCTTCAATTTTGACAGTCTCATGCGACTAGTTTCATTGTATAAATCCTTCTTACAATCTATCGAGTTCGGTGTGAATACATCTTTTCTTGTATTAAAGTATGTTCACACGTGGAGACAACCAAGAGCTCATACAATCTGTCGTTTGGTTGCGTTAAGCTGAATGTTCTAATCAGCTAAAGTAAATTAAAGAGTTGGAAGACTTTGAATATTATTGTGCCAACCCACACACGGTCAATTTTTGTGGTTGGCACATTGACAGATTTATAACATTGTATAAAAACATATATGTTCAATTTTTAAAATTTTGAGCAACTTTCACTTGGCAGTGCAGCAGATGTAAGAGTACCCCTGAATATTCAATGTTATATCGATATGTTTATGTGAGCTGTATTTCGATACTTCTACTTTCCACATCACTACTCAAGCTCAGTTTAAACTAATTCAACGATAACGTTTTAAATATTTTATTGTTTTCTTTCAGTGTATGGCTTCCACATTGCAAACTGTAAACATCTGTTGTTTATTTATAACTTCAAATAAAATTCGAGTGATCAGCCGAATTGTATGTGTATTATAAACAAAATCAACACCAACAACTACAACAAAACGCTAGCAACAATTAAAATCAGCAACACCATCAACAACAATAAAAGAAAACTTAGCTAAAAACATTGCGAAATTACAGTCGATTCCCGTACGAGCGCATAGAAGGTTGTTTCTTTTCTTTTACGATCTTCATTTTCGATAAAAAATAAGCAACACTAACAAAAAGCAGACTGTTCGGTTTTTGGAATTCATATACCTGCGCATACATCGTATCTTATCGGAATTAAAACGCACTCATAAAGCAAACATCAGCACATTCTTTTGTAGTCGAAGCAAGTTTTACGGTGTATAAAATTAACAATTCAGTTTTCCATGAGTTAAAGCCAACATTTTTACACAAGATGTTCGATTAAAATTCATAGATAAAAACTAAAATAAATTCCAAAAAATAAGCCAATCAACGTATCAAATTCAACTTCTTCCAATTTCGCTGTGTATCAAACTGATTCAGTCACTTTTGTAAGTTAACCACTAAAAAACTGAAGATGGCACAAATACGACCACTCTCACCGGAACTGGCTGAAGTAGCGCGTACGCAACTGAACGAGGTAGAGGAACGCATTCCACAGAATATCTTAGCGCTGCGCAACTGGATCAAACAACACCCATATTTAACAGCACGCACAGATGATCAATTTCTGGTGGGATTTCTGCGTTTTTGCCAACATGATCTGGAGTGTGCCAAGAAACGTATGGAATACTATTACACATACAAGTCGACGACAGCAGTGGAGCTATTCAAAGTTCGCTCCAGAGTCGATGATAAAATATTGGCGATATGCCGTGCTGGGTATGGAAATGATTTTATTAAATTGCTATTTATAAAACAACAATTAAATTGAATGACGTATTTAGATGACTATTGTTTTTGTTTCTTTTAGAATTTGTGTAACACTGCCAAAGCCTGCGGGTGTTGCTGGACCTCGCATACACTTCACGCGCATGGCCAATATTGATACAACTGTGCATACTGTGCAAGATATTTTCCGTTTCCAGATGGTGCGCTCAGAAATCGAAATTAATACTGATGATAATTGGATTATAAGCGGCGTCTTGGAAATTGTAGACTTTAGTAAGATTTCTTTTGCACTGGTCAAGCAATTCGAGCCGGGTTTGTTTAAAAAGATGGCCGCCTTTCTGGAGTACGGTGTACCGACCAATCTGCGTGCCACACACATTGTAAATGCTTCCATGGAGGTGCAGTTAATAATGACTGTTGTGCGCGCTTTGATGAAACAGAGAGAGCTTGTAAGTAAACGTTGAGGCAGTTTATTTGCTATTATTTCAAATTGTTTGATTTTTTTTTTTATTTAAGTTCATGGTAAACCGATTATTTGATGCAGTAGATTCTCCTCTTAATTTGAGCTCTTAAAACTTTGACATTTTGTTGTTTGAAATGCTGTTGCTCATTTTTGTTTTTAAATTGTTCTTAATTTGATCTTGTTTTTACCACTTGAAGTGTTTTTGAGTCTTTTTGGTCATCTTGTAGTTTTAGCTTTTTATTTATACGTTCTGGGGTCAATTTGTATTCCTTTATATTTTTTTTAAAGTTCATTAAGTTGTTGAAATGCATTTAAAAACTAGCACCTTTTTCTTGAAATAATTTAGTCAAGTTTTGCAAATATGTTTACAAGGTCCATATTTGGTCATATTTAGGCATTATTTAAAAAAAAAAGAAGAAAATGTTGTTTTTAACATTTTGATGACCAACAATGACACTTAATTAGATCGGTACTGTCTTTCAAAATATCTGTTTTTTTAGAGCGTCTTGTTAAATATATTTTCTACAGGCTTTGAAACATCATTAATTGTTTAGGGTTGAATTCTTTATTCATCATCAATCAGAGTACAATCTCCTATAGGCTACGGAAAATAGATATACAACCCCATTCAACAATCCGATTTGAGTCTGAATCGGAATTGTTTTCGCTCATTGGTGTCATTCATTTTAGAGCGTCTTGTTAAGTATATTTTCTACAGACTTTGAAACATCATTCATTGTTTAGGGTTGAATTATTTATTCATCATCAATCTCTGTACAATCTCCTATAGGCTACGGAAAAAAGATATACAACCCCATTCAACAATCCGATTTGAGTCTGAATCGGAATTGTTTTCGCTCATTGGTGTCATTCATTCCGATATTTACTTCGAATCGGAATCTGTCCGATTAATCGGAATTTTTATCAGGTTTATCCGATCAGCGTTTTAACTGCGAATTTAATTCCGCGCTTTTATAATATTGCAGTAAAATAATAAATTTCTTTTAAATTTATTTATTAACAATTAAGAATATAACTTAATATTGAGATAACATAATAATAATTGGAAATTCATGGAAAAGAAACATCGCAAGGCGCCGATAAAAAGAAAACCGCGTTCAAATAGTTGCTCAATGGCATGATCTTACGGAGATTCTAAGAAGCTATGGTTTCCTTTCTTTAGCCTTCAGCTGATTTTCTTTTTCTACATTAGAGATGTTCAGCTTTATCCACTTTGGGAATTTTTTTTTTTTTTATAACGTACCAACGTTCAACATATTGGTTATCACTTTGAAGTTGGAGGAGGTAGGCGTGCCCGTAGGCGGCTGACGTCCATTTTTCAAAAACATCTTCGAATTGTTATAAAAAAAATTAGTAAAAAATTGTATCTCTGTAGGTTTAACACAAGCTTATTTATTGAGTTTTCAATTTTTGGTTAGTTTGGGAGATAAAAATATGAAGAAAAAGAATATTTTCATAAACTTTGGAGTATTTTTCTTATTTTTATATAGGCTGAAGGTCCTTCCATAAAGAAATAAAGAGATAAAACAATAATTCAATACAAAAAAGGGGGAACATATATTCCAATGTTAAGCCGAAATTGTGTTGTGAAAAACAAATTGCAGAATGTTAATGGTTTTTTCATTTCTATCATAAAAATTACGTTAAATCCAATTTTTTTTATTAAAAGCTTTTAATTTGAATTCATTTTAATTATTAAATATTTCGTTGCAAATTTTTTTTATTTTAGATCACAGTCAGACATCGGCGAGGTATAGTTAACCAAGTTTTGAAACATGGTCCGAGGAACAGCTTTCCACGCTTCCTTTACCAGGGATCAGAGTGCATCTTTGTTTGTGAGTTTTTTTTACCCTTCAAAGCTACTTTCACTTCTTGCCACAAGTTTTCGATTGGATTTAATTCCGGTGATTTAGCAGGCCAGCTTAATACATTGATATTGTTATTCGAGTACCATTTTTTTGCTAGCTTCGAAGTGTGCTTTGGCCCGTTTTCTTGCTGAAACAGCCATCGAAGCGGCATATTATCCTCAGCTTAAGGAAACATTACTTCATTTAATATAGTGCAATAGGTCACTGCTGTTATTCTATCCTCAATTCTATATATCGGACCGATACCTTGGTAGGAGAAACATTTAATTTATCCTTATCCGAAATTGATAATTTTAATTGTAAATTACAGCTTGAAAACTGTGTTCACTGGCCTGCGTCCATGTTGAGTACCGCACTCAAGGTTCAAAATATTAGATTTGGTCTCATCTGACCACAGAATATTGCGCCATTTCTTCACTGACAAGTTGGCATGCTCGTTTGCAAAAAATAACCTTCCACTAACATTTTGTTTGGGCAGAAAAGGTACTTTTCTGTTTCTCATTGATTTAAAATTTGTACAAATTAGCCCTTTACGTATAGTGGAAGTGTCGAATTCCTTTTAGATTTCCAAGGATTTTTTTTTTCAAATCTCAATATATTCTTTTCAAGAATTGAGGATATTTATAGTTTTCTTCCACGTGTTTCCTTCTCTAAATTATATCTTACAGCATTCCGTACCCTTTTCTTGGAGACATTTAACATTTCGTCAAGTTTCCGGTATGGAAATCTCTTATTGTGAATGTGTTTATCTTAACCTGTTTAAAATATTTAAAAACCTCAATATTTAAAAATATAATCAATCAAATATGAGTGTCCCTATAATTTCGCACACGCGTTAATGAGCTCACTTCACAAAATTATCAACCTGCTAAACAACACAAAATATTTTTGAACTTAACACATAATTAAATAATTAAATGAGCCATTTCTAATAATTTTATGAAAATTAAAAGCATAGTTTCGTTTTGAACTATTTTGATGCAAGTGGTGTAACAATTATTTATCACATGACTGTATGTTCATGTCTTAAAATTAAGAATCACGTGCCTTTTTCATAATAAACTTTTTATAATACTAGGATAAGTATAAAGTTCTTAAAGGATTTACGAGTGTTTAAAGCATTTTATCACTCTAAATAGGTCAGATATATTTAGGATTTCGTTAGTATCATTAATGTAACGAGTTATAGGATTATTTAGATCATAATCTGTTCTCTGAACCGCCTCAAAGTGCGGCTTTTATCAGTTCCTGAGATAAACATTTTTTCCTTCTGGTTTAAATTTTTTTTTAGAAGTTAACTAAGTTAATTAATGTTGGAGCCGGTCAAATTTTTTGGTTTAATTTTTCTTAGAAATCCGTGTGGTTTTTATAAAATCGTCCTCGCTGAATCGGATGTTTTTTATATTTTCATGTTAAACAGATGAGAAAGGAAGTTCACATTTGTGCAAATTTTGTTTTAAAATTTGTTTATTATATCATAGAAAACAAAAATTTTATTAGGAAAAAACAAAACAATTCTTTTATTGTTTTTTAATCAAAGTTTAAAGGCCTCGCAGAAAATTCCGTGGTTTCCTTCAGTATTCATTTTATTTTCCTGTAACCACTGTTCTTTTCCTAATAGCATAAAGCTAGTTAAAGCTGCTAAATATATTATACTAGTATAGAAGCCCGTCATACAACGGGTCGTTTTCAAAATAATTAAGTAGCAGACGATATGACATTTTTCATTCACCTCAAATTATCAAATAAATTTTGAGTGCATACTTTTAGGCTAAAATTTTTTTCCATATAAAAGCACTGTAATAGCGAAAAAAGTTCTGATCCAGGCTAATATGTTCAGCCTGTACATAGCAATAACAACTATAACAGTTTGAGCGATATAGAGCACGGAGCAGGACACTTGTCTTATATATATTAAGATTAAGATGGGCATTTCCACGAAAATGTCAACCACAACTGAAAAATGTAATATATTTCTAAGTCCAATTTTTTAATCTAGTAAAATACTGTTATCAATTCTTTTCATTTGGCGATAAAACTTGTATTAAAGTCGCTAAAACGTATTTATCGAAGATGTATACAATTAAATTGTAGACGTTTCAAATTTAATTTTATGCTTTTTTTCATTTTTTTAACTCTTTGAAATCAGAATTTATTTGTTGTAATAGAATGCATATTTTTTTCTATTTAATAATATAAAACTATTTTAAAAAGCCTTAGTTGGTCTTCTTAATTACACATTTTCTTAACGAAAATGTTGTCGCGTGGGTTATGTCGCGTGAGTTACGGCAAAGATTTTTTGGAAACTGTAAATATTTTTAAATAGGCAAAGATCATCAGTAAAGTGGGTTTATTATGAAACTTCACTGTTTTTCCTTTATTTAAAAATTAAAAACAAAAACAAGTTATTTAGAAAAATTCGCTGAATTTTTACAATCCAAACTTGCTTGTAAAACACACTTCCGTTTTGTCGCGTGAGACAATTTTGGTAAATCATACCATTACTATTTGTACTTAGATATATGTACATTAGAAATTTTTTTTTTTCATTAATAACATAAACTTCCGAGAAAACGAAGCTTAATGACGTACGTATGTCGCGTGAGTTACTATGGAAATGCCCATATATTTATTGTTTTACAGACAATATTTATTTTTTCTGACCCTTTTATTTCTTCTGACCTTTTTATTTCGATACTTTTAAAATCTACCTCAATTTCTAATTGCAAAAAACATAATAAAAGTAATGATGTTAATTTTTTGAAATTATTTTCCTATCCAGCATATTCATGTATGCATGTTAAATTTATAAAGTTTCTAGTTGAGTTCAAAGACAAAATTTAGAAATATATGACGAAAGGCAGCTGATGTTCAGCCGCAGATGATTCAACATAGTGTGGATTTTATCAATTGTAGAGAATACAAAATTTGACTTAAGAATAAGCAACAAATAACATCAGATACATTTTATTAGTAATCTGATTTTTATACCTTCATGCGTACTACGTAAGAGTATATTAATCATGACATGTATAACGGTAATAAGAAGGCATGGCAGGCATAGAAAAGTGTTAGAAAAATTGATGTCATCCTTAAGCATAACATAACCTCAGTGAAACCTTAAAATACATTATTGCTTTATTTTAATAATATATTGATTAGCTCTTCAATTCATTATCACTTATCCTTCTCTTTCTCATATTTTTAGCTGCACGTTCACTCCAATCTAGAGTCCCTGCAAGAGACTATCGGCAAGGAATACCTGCCCGTTGAATATGGTGGTAGCAATGGCAGCTTGGCTGAATCGGCAGCTAATTTCGAACAGACACTACATGAATGGGAACCTTATTTCAACGAGGATACTAAATACTGCGTTGACGAAGGTCGTCGTAAATCCTTAACAAAAACATCCAGTACTTCAGATGGCTCTACAACTGGCATACTGGAATACGATTGATTGAGCTATAATTTAATAGCAAAACAAGTTGAAATTTTAAAATAAAACAAAAACAAATGAAGAAAAATAATTTGTATTATCATTAAATGATGTATTCTAATATAATGACACTTATTACTAATAAGATAAATTAGGGTGTTCACGTGAATTGCTTTGTGTATGTTATCTTTAAGTTTAAAGTTATAAAACGAAAACAAAAAAAAAAAAAAAAATCCAAAAAAATGATTTAATTTAAAAGTTAAATGAAAAAAAAAAAATAATTGAACAATCATCAATTACTATATAATCCACCATAAAACAATTGACGTACAAGTCTTCACACAGCAGTCAACTGTGCCAATGTGACGGACAAAAGAGATTTATAATTATAACTTCCAACTGTAGTTTATGTTCCATGCTTTATGCAATGTTCTGTACTTAAGTAGATAGAGACTAAAAATTGTATTTTTGATTTTTGTTTTAAAAACGTAGAGATAAAAACAAGAAAAAAAATTGGAAAGTACCTGGAAATAATTCTAATGGTTACCTAACCTCTGCAACAAATAAATCGAAGTTTATATTAGTATATGTTTGTTGTGTTGTGCTTGCTCGGTAACGAGTGTGATGGTGATTTTTTTTAATTGTTTGAATTGGTTTTTAAATGAAACTCAAAGAACTGTATCATTATTTTGGCGTGCTTGTTGTTAATGCTGACAAAGCAGTTTAAAACTATTTATTATCAACTGTGTACATGTTGCATGCATTCCTATGAATGTCTTCTGTCCAGACTGCTTAAAGCAAACATTTATTTATTACTTAAACATTTCTAAAGACAACACTTGAATTAGAATCCTTTGTGTTGTGCATTGCATAATACTAACAACTTACCAATTTATGCCAAGAAGTTTTAGATAAGCTTGTACTAAAGCTCAATGCTGTTGTTTTTTCTCAAGCGATTTTATCAACATGTAAAATTATTAATTTAATAACATGCTAGGTGTTTTAATGATTAAAGTTGTTGATTATAAATTAATTGCTTACTGTAAGCAATAAATTTAATTTACGAGCTTATACAGGGGCATGAAAAAGCAAATTTTATCCTAGAGCTTAATTAGTGAAGCGAAAAATTTAGTTTTTTTTTTGTCATTTTAACTATGTATATTTCAGAAAAATTTATCACTGCAAGTGCTTTAGAATTTGTGTTTTTTTTTTTTTAGTACCTATTAAAATTTAATATGAATAAAAATGAAACTGAAATTTACTTATAAATTATACATTTCGTTAAATTTGTTGTGCATAAAATATACCAAGTGCAGTTGTTTTTTGTACTAGATTTTTAATAATTGTAAGTGTATAAAATACGCGAAGTGAACTCTTGTTTACTAAAATAGTTCAAAGATAAAAATTTGAAGTGCATAAAATGCACCAAGAGATGTTTTTTCTCTGAACTTAAATTTTATGATGTTTTCTATACTTTTAAAACACTTTCTTCATTGCAAGAAATACCCCAAAACTCTTAAGTTCAAAATATAATTTACCTACTTTAATTAACTTCAAACAAAATTAACATAAATTCTGTTGATTTATCCGATGCAGTAAGTTAACGATTAAAAAGAGTCGTAATCGATAAATTTTGTAAAGTTTTGTTTAAATCTTTAACACGGTACTAAACATTGTTTCAATTAAAATGTCTTAAGAAAAATTTTTTGAAGCAGCAAGAGCTCTATATCGTCACTGCGCCTCAAATTTCAGTTATGTGTTTTTCGACAACTTTTCAGTAGAGCAAAAAAATTGATTTATTCTATGCGCTTCAAAATTTATTGCAATGTCTTAATTTTGTATTTTTTGGTATACAAATCTAGAGATAAATATTAAAAAAAAACTTGAACTTCTTAATCCAGCGCGAAGCGAGGATGCGTTCTTCCATTTTCAGACACATAACCGATTTTTTACGGGCATTTTGTTTTAGCTATGATCATAGTTTTCGAGATGATCTACAGATGGTCTCATATTCAAGCTGAGACCCGATCCAAACAATAAATATCTGGAACTATACGAGAAAGCAAAAATGTTAAACCAAAGGTTTTAGAAAATAGTTGGACCATGTCTTTCATTAACTATTTTTCATGTTTTTCTTTTCATACAAAAATAATTGTTTTAAGATATAATTTGTATACAAGTCAAGTGACATGTCTACCCAAGTCATGGTCAAGTACCATGTCCACTTTTCGTACTCTAGAATACAATAGCTCCATAAACCAATCATACGTTTGAGAAAAATTTATCGTGGCGAGCGGAACTCAATAACTTTTTGAAGAATGTTTATGCAATCATATCTCTGAAATGGGTTGACCGAGTTTAACATTTAAGTTTTAATTTAAAAAACATTAAGATTTTCGTGTTTAGAGGTCTCAAATCTTTAAGAAAATTATAATGGGATGCCGTGTACAAAAACAGTGACGCATTGCGTTATATTTGGAAAGGATAAAGTAAAACAACAATTATAAAAAAGTTTCGTCAAAATCCAAAAATTCGGAATTTTTCGACTTTTAGGAGTATTAAGGCTCAACCAAGTTATGCGTAAGCATACAAAAGTTTCAGAGAGAAGTCAACGAAAAGTATACAAAAGTTCAAAAACACACTTTTCCATACTTTATTAAAAACGAAGTAAGCATGAAAAAAAATTTCAATATAAATCGATTCGAATGAAATGACAAATAAAAAATAATTTTTTTTTGTCGAAAAAGATTGCCAACTAAAATTATAAAAAAATATTTTTTTTAAGTTGGTGAATTCATCCATGCTTTATGATTGAAAATAGCGGTCAATTTCAATACAAACCTCGCTTAATAAATAAATCCTGTCTAAAACATAAATTTTTTACTGTTTTTTTATAAAATTTCGATACATAAATGTTTGAAATCAAAATTTAAATTATTTATTAAACAGGTTGCAACCCTTTTCTGCTTAGCAATATACGGTGTCGAGCGCTCACACTCAAGTTTTAAAAAATAAACGAAAATTGAGAAACTGAACGAAAAATTGCTTACGCACAACTTGGGCGACGCAATATATTGCTGAGCAAGTACGTTCTTTTGCTCTCTAGCTTTTGTATGCTTACGCATAACTTGGTTGAGCCTTTAGTTTTTTTTTTTATTTAATTGTAATTAAATTCAAATTTAAATTTAATCTTTTAAATTTTATGTAATGAATGAGTGATAACAAGAAACAGGAGGGATGAGAGCATAGAAATGCAATTACTCTTGTTTTTGAGTCATTGGTTGACTAACACAAGTGAATTTAAATCAAAGAAGAACTTCCACTCATATCCACTTGTACTCTTTCGTGTGCCGGACACATAGCGAATGATTGAACAAGAATAGTTTGTATGTTGATATGAACCGATAGAGTGCTCGGTAGATAAGACGCCTGGCCGATGGTTTTAAGACCGATGCCTCTGCCCACAAGGATGAAAACGGAAATCTTGTGACAGTTATCCAGAGTATACTGATGTTATAGAGGTAACACTTCTCTAGTCTTCTGAATGGTGACGCTGACAACAATCCCGCCAATAAATGTGATCTCCCGGAAATCCCAATTATAAATGACAGCTTTGAAGTTCCGCTGCCCGACTATAACAATGTCTAACAGCTATAACCGATGGCCTACCGGTTGAGCTGTTTAAAAATGGAGGCGAAGCGCTGCTTAGATGCATTCACAAGCTTATAAACAGAATATGGTCTTAACAGCTAAACAGTAAGAAGGCATTTCATGCGATTGAAACCTTTGTGTGCTCTGCCCAATTCACAAAAAAGGTGATCCCACTATTTGCGCTAACTATCTTGGGATAAGCCTTCTTAATATTGCATATAAGGTCCGGTCGCGGGTATTATGTGAAAGACTGAAGCCCATCGTCAACCAACTGATTGGATTTTATCAGTTTGGTTTTGGGTTCTGAAAAGCTCACCATCGACCAGATATTTACGCTACGACAAATCTTGGAGAAGACCCTAGAGAAACAAATCGACACACCCATCTTTTTGTTGATTTAAAAGCCCCCTTCGACAGTGCAATAAGAAGTCACTTATATTCCAACATACCTGACTTTGGTATTCCTGCGAAGCTAAAACGTCTTTTCAGGATGACAGTGATCAATACCAGCAGCTCAGTGAAAATTGAGAAGGACCTCTTCCTTCTGTTTGATGCCAAGCGAGGTTTTAGACAAGGTTTAGACTATATCGTTCGACTTTTTTAATAGAGCAATGAAGAAGATCATCCGAGCTGCTGATCTGAGACGTAGTGACAAAATATTCTATTAAAGTGCTATGCTGCTAGCGTATGCTAATGATATTGACATCATTGGCCATAATACGCGTGAAGACTGTGCAGCATACTCCAGGCAAAAAAAAGAGTCGAGTCTGATGGGTGGGTCTTGCAGTGAACGCAGATAAAATGTAGTATCTTGTAGTAGTCAACAATCAAAAATTCCCACCGTCTTGGAAACCAACAACAGCTCTTTTGATGTTGATAAGGATTTCGTCTACCTGGGATCCAGCAAAAATTTCTCAAATGATATCAGTATTGAGATTTAACGAACTATATCTCTTGTCAAAAGGTGTTACTTTGGAGACCTTTTTTTTTCTTTTTTGGGTGTTTTTTTGGGGAGCTCTTTCTGGATGAACAAAACTGACGCTCTATAAGTCAATAATCATGAGAGGAAAATCCTTCGCAAGATCTTTGGTCAATTCTGCATTAATGGCGCTGATAAGCACATATCGTCACTTTAAAATAGAAAGGATGTAACTCATAATTTAAAAAAATCTTTATTACTTCTTCTGATGTTATGTAATTAAAAATTATTTAATGCAGATTGTAATGAAAATCGTCAACAAATTCTGCATTTAAAACCAAGTTTCAGTTTTTTTGGTTTTATGGGGGTATTCTAATAGAAAACGCAAATAAGAATATTTCGAAAAAGTATGAGTTATAGTATGTTAACATAAAAAAAGAAAAAAAGAAATTGGCCATTTCAGCCCTTGAAAGGACTTTGACCGAGCTTCTTAAGATCAATTGTGTTGTGTGTGTTATTAAATGTTTGCACACAATTGACCGAGAACTGGACCTACATGTCTTATGCCGACTCCGAACGGCTAAAGTTCATGTTCTCAAGAAGCTTTACATGGCATTGTTTACACTCTGAAGTTTGCCATTGTCTGCAGAGAGGTGGTGACCGATCAGAAAAATTTTTTATTGAAAAAACTTTCGCCGCGGCTGGGGATCGAACCCGGGCTCCGAGCATGCTAAGTCACACACTTAACCTGCATGCCACGGTCACCACAGTACGTTAACATATTGAGATTAAATCGAGATGAAGCCTTTTAAAGAGAATAACTCGCTTATCTTGTTGAATTGGACGAGATTAGCCACACAAAAGTTCATCCCCTCAGGACGAGATTAAAAATTAATCTACTTGCTAATCTCCTCGAAAGAGGCTTGCAACCCTGTCAATAGCGATTATTCCTTAAAAACTGCAACGCCATAAAGAAGTTAATGCCGAAGAATAACAATGGCTACATTCAGCGTACTCAACTGTCAAGGTAGCGATACAAGTGAGCGATAATTTTTGCTGAATGGGTTGCTTTGTGAAGCGTCAGAAAAGTTAGTTAACAAAATGTAAGGTTGTGTGCTGTAAAGCTCAGTAAACTAACAAAACATGTATAAAATTAAAATAAATGTATTAAAATTTTTACACAACTATTGGCAACTTGAAGTATGCTGTATGTTGTCAATCTGGAGCAGTGTTGCCAGAAATTTTTTGAGAAAAGCGCGAGTTTAAAAGAAATTATCGCCCAAAATCACCCTATGAAAAAGTAAATCGCCAAAATCGCCATTTTTTGTAAAGAAATTTATTGTGCCAAAAAATCTTCAAAAAATTACGTACTTATATATAATAAGATGGATCGAAATTTAGATTTCGCCGGACACCGACTTAAAAGTTAAAGGGACTTTTAAAATTTATTTTGCATAATTTTGTTTTTTTGGATCGGAGAATTCCTCATAGAGCGTTTTGGGTTCTACTAAACCCCTTTTTTGATTTGAAAGATTTTCATAGTGATTAAAAAATTTTGGATTCATGCCGATTCCCAAACTTCTTCGCTTACAGATGGCACTGCGTCTATAAAAACACTCTTCTATGGAAATTTAACAAAGATTCACATTCGATTTCGATTGTTCTGCAACCAATTTTAATATGTTTGATAAGAAGTTCAAAAACATCAGATGTGTTTATAGAAAAGCGGGGTAATTATAAAAATCGCCAGGCGATTTTCTAAAAATATAGGCGCGAAAACCAAAAAAATAAAGCGCCCAATCTGGCAACGGTGATCTGCAGGTAAATAACAAAGAAAAAAAAAACGAAATGTCAAAGTCTCTTTAAAGCAAATGCAAACAGTTAAGATTACGGAAGTAGATTAGCTTTATCTCGTTGCTCTTAATCTCCATATGTAAATATAGTAATATGTCCTTTCTATAGTAAGGTGACGATATATTAATAAGTTTTCTTATTTTTCCAGACACAATTGGCGGACCCATTCTCGAAAACCCAAGTTCTTCAGGATGACCATTGAGTTCTTTTTTTTTAAATTTTCGATAATACATTTTTGTTGAATTTTAATAAATTTTGTTTATAACCTTGCACGATATTCCAGAAATAATTTACATTTCAATATCATAAATGTACTAATTCGACTGAGCATACTTTAAAATCGGGCCATTGGCATAATGTAGCTTCATAATTTGAAATTTTGTTGTTTTTTTCCTCAAAATGTAAACCAATATATCTTAATTATAACATTCTTCATTAATTATTGTAACACCGAAAGAAAAAACAGTAGTAAAAGTAAAAAGTTGACTTTTGTGAAAAAAATGTATCGAGTTGAAAAAATAATGTGTGATTACAACAGTTTTTGTTGGAGCTATACATTTCCTTTAAATAAAAAACTTCGCCAATTTGTATAAAAACCTGTTTGAATTTTACAGCCGAATATTGAATTATTAAACAAATTTTTTGTATAAAGCATACATCGGTTGTTTGAGTAAAAAAACTCACGTCGTTTTATTATAAAGCAACCAAAGTAAAGCAAAATAAACAACTGACTTGAAAATTTGATAGTGTACAATTGATATTTTTTAAATTTTTATAAAAATTATACAAGTTACTTGTATGAACCTGTTAATGTATCGATATTTTATCACTTGCATAAAATACGATAGATCAACTAATAAAATTTTGTTAGGTTAAAAAGAATTAAGTAAGTGTACTTTTATGTTCAATTAAAATAAGTTTATAAATTATTGTTTTTTGGTGTGAAATTTATTGGATAATCGGGGAATTTAGGGAACTACTGCGGGTAAAACAAGAAAACGAGTTGGCAACCCTAATGGTTGCATATACTGTGCATTCACTGTTTCAAATGTATATTCCAGGTACTGGAGTCTCAAAATCTCATAAAAACTTCGAGGTATCAATATGCCAGAGCGAAGAAATGTTGACGACAGCAGATTTTTTTAGATTCAGTTTTTCATTTCATTACAGTTGGATTTCTTTCGTTTCTTTATTGTATTTCTCCAGAAGCATCAATCATGCTACATTTGCAAATGCTTGTTTTTGAATACATTATCCATCGATTTCCACAGGCACTCCAGGGATTGGTATGTATTAAATACATAAATTAACTTCTGCCATTAAAAGTTTTCTGAAATTGACATATTTTCGTAATTCACGATTTCTCCGCTTCTCCATAATTTTTTAATAAAAATTTCTTTAAATATTTAGTCTTCGGATCTTAAATAAATTTCAATAAAACATGAGAAATTTTCATTCACAATGATTTTTTTTTCATACAGCAGGCAGACAAAAGCGGAACAGCTTAACATTTTTAATTTAATCAAAGAGTTGGCAGCTCTAAGCACAAATATCTCTCATGCGAGATTTTCGTCAAGAACTAAATATCAGTGTTGCCAGTCTAGCCTTTTTGAGGCTAGATCTAGCCTTTTTTTTTGTTGTCTAGCCTCGAAAATTACCATCTAGCCTCTAGCCTTTTTTTTAGCCTTTTTTTGTTTTTTTCTAGCCTTTTCTAGCCTTTTTTAATATATTGCTTAAAGATGCATTACTACATCCAATTTTTCTGACGTTGCAATTTTGAAAGTGTAAATCTTCTATTGCTCTTTTTATTCTTTTAAAGTGGTTAAACCCAAATATTTTCTGTTATAGAGAAAGAAAACTTCAGTTACTCTACAGAAGAAATAACTACACTGAGAAAAAAACATACTTTAAAATTAAACAAAAATTTTTACAATATAAATTTAACGCCTTTGCGTTTCTACAAAACAAAATTTAAAACAATTGTGTTTAAATTTCAACTATACACTCCTTTCAATTTTTTTTCATTCATTATTTCCTTGAAACTTTCTTTGACATTTTTTGAATTTTCATTGGTTTGAAAAATATCGAACATAAAATAAAATAAAAACTAATTCAGTTTTTCAATATTGAAATATTGAAAATGCAAACTTCATTGAAAGGAGTTGAGATTCGGTATTCGGAGAGTCCCAAGGGTCGCTGATTACGAATCTGTCTTCAAAAACTCGGAAAAAATTAAAAAATGGCATCGAAAAAATTATGCTTTAAAACATTTGTTTTAAAATTAAAAATTTTTGTTTTAAATTTGTTTTCTTATTTAAAAACATTGTTTTAAAAACAAAAACCCTTGTTTTAAATTTAACTTTAAGAACAGTTGTGTTTAATTTAAATGAATTTGTTTCAAGCTCTATTTCAAAAACAAATTCGTTTAAAATGAACACAATTTCATTTAATTTTAACACATATTTCCCCAGGCGCGGATACAAGGATGGGGTAAAGGGGGTAATTACCCCCCCCCCAAGAACTTTCAAATACTTTTTTTTAATACTTTATTTGGAAAAAATTATTATGCCCACAGCTTAAGGGTACTTTTATGTATACATAAGCAATTCTGAAGGCGTGTTTTGAAAGAATACTAACAAAAATGGTCAGAGACATTGTTAAACTCTGGTTTTTTATTGATTTCAACAATTATTAAAGTATTAAAAAAAAAATTTTGTTTATTTTTGTTTTGTGACGTCATTTGCGTGTAGATTACGTTTTTATGATGCGAGAAGAGTATGACCATTTTGCTTGTAGAATCACATGATCTGTAGTCATCTGCAATAACCAAAATATAATTATGTGTAAAGCAAACACTTACGTCAAGGTAGTAACTTCGCTTTTTTTTTAAAATGAGCTTGAAAATAAAGTAACATATCGTACAAATAAAAAACTTGAAGTCACTACCTCAGCGTAAGTGTTTGCTTTATAATAATTATATTTTTGCAAGACATTAACGATTAGTTTAAAAATGCCATTAATATGAAATCATTGAACAAGCAACATTGATTTTGATTTGTTATGAGCGCAATTAAGATTTTGGCTTTGCAGACCAAAGTTGCCACTTAAAATATTTTATTCTTCTAAATTTTTACTGAAAACCTTCCAAACTTTTTTGCAACCTGTGCCACCGAATTTTCCCATAAAAAACAATACGTGCATTGTACTTTCAGTTTTCACTTTATAAATTTTCAAAAAAACAATTCAAACAATGTAAAATCCAATAGTTTGTTTTTCTTCAATTATTTCATAATCAGTTAAATTATTACTTAGAAATATTTCAGCTATATTCAGTCCTTATGAAAATATTATATACATCTGTAATACTTTTTGTCATACATGATATACAGGGTGTTTTTTATGAGGTTTTTTTCAATATGGATTACTCTATTGTCTGACAGTTGTTTTGACAGTTTAAAGTCAAAAGTCTCTACTCAGTATTGTTTGGTAAATCATCATAAATAGGTTAACTCCAGAACAACGCTTCCAAATCGTGGAAATTTATTTTTCAAAAACAGTGTTCAATTAAAAATAATTATAGAGCACTTCACATTTTATGGTGCACAAAATCGTCCGTCTGAGACTACCATAAAGAACGTAATTACCAAATTTTGGTCTACATTCACTCTTTTGGATTCCAAGCCACCGAGAAGAATGAGAAGAGTGCGTACAGAAGAAAATATTGCTGTCGTTGAGGCCAGTGTCGAAGAAAACGTTAATTTATCGATTTGTCTCTGAAAATGAGGAGGGACGACGCGTTACCGTGAATAGAAATCGATACAGAACCATGATCAATGAATTTTTGTTGCCAAATCTTCAAGATATGGATGTTGAAATACGCCCTCAAAGACTTTTGGGTCGCAAAGTGGACTTCCAGAATGCCCTTTGTGCAAAATAGTCGTGGTGGCCATATGCCCGAAATTATTTAAATGTTAAATGCCAAGAAATTATCTACCAAATAAAAATTTGCTATTTCATAATTTGGCATGTGTTTTATTTAAATTTCAAATCAGCAAGCTCTTAATATAACACTCTTTATAACAGGGTTGTTTTGAAGTGAATTAATGTAAGGTTAAAGTTGCTTAAATTGTATCAACTGCGCAAATAATTTGTTGCATACAATTATTTTTGTTTGAGTTAATTCTAAATTGTTTGGAATTCTGAAATTTTTCAAGCCTACCTTAACTTACTTTTTATATAAATAGGCGCAGGGAAAACAATTAAGAACCATTTTCTCCCGTGTTTTTCAACCGATTTTGATAATTCTGTTTTAAATGAATAAGAGTGCGGAGAAGGAGTGCGATTTGCGACCACAGGGCGATACTAGTAATTATAATTGCAACAAACCAACCAAATTACCACAACCGACTTTCATGAAATAAAACTGCCACTTTTAGTAAGGAACTAATTTAAATTCAATTATTTCATGAACTTAAAATTTGGCAGTGTAAATAGGAGAGCGACACTAATGTTAATGATATTAACGCCGTTTTTACTCTTTGTAATAATGACATTTTTCCACTAATTTCTATAACGTTTGCTATCTTTGCCACGCTTCCTATCAGTGTAGAAACAGCTGAGCGAAGTTTTTCTATACTGCGACGATAAAAAATATGGTTCCGTTCGAATTGAGAACGATTGAATGGACTCGCATTATTGCATAAACTTAGAGACATTTAAATAAATATTAACGAAGTTATTGATAATTTTGCGATGATTTTGTCATATGATTTTGTCAGTAACAAAATTTAGCTTTATGAAAGGTGCAGAGATCTCGATAAACAATCCCGAATGAATTTGGGCTGCTGATTTCAAATATGGACTCCATTTTTCTCCATCAGCTCGAGTTTTTGAGTATTAAGAATAAACATGACAATCAGTTTTTTTTCTTATAATATTGCTTTATCTATTATATTGATCTACCGATTTGTTTTACTATGACTGATGAACAATATATTCGACAGTTTCGAAGATATCGACGTTCAAAGACGAAAAATTTTCACAATTTTACGTGGGCTGCTCTTGTTAGATTTAGAGTTTTTATTTCTTACTTTCGCTGAGATATTATTCCAGAAAAAGGGAGAAATAAATAAATACGGAAATGTTCGTGTATGTGTCTGGAAAAAATGCTTCTTAAACAATTCAATAATTTCAATTCAAAAAAGTTCAATTTGTCTATTTGTAATAAGGCAAAATTTTCTCAAATCGAAATTGTGTGTCTTTGATAATTTACCCCCCCCAAGATTTTTTCCAGATCCGCCCCTGTATTTCCCTCAGTGTATAATTGAAATATAATGGCAAAAAATTGTAAATCACAAGTAGAATAGGAATCTAGCTGGGCAGAAGCTAGAGATTCATTGAATGAAGATCCGTTCCAAGAGCTATCAGATTTGATTTTTAGTTTTATTATTTTAGCATTAAGCAACGCTGAGGTAGAAAGAATTCTTAGTACAACGAAATTTAAAAAAAAAACTAGAAAAGAAACCGTATTCAACTGTTCTTAAAAGAAAACGAGTAAAGAAAGTCTAGTCCGACTATGAAGTACCCTAGACCTCCTATTATATTTAAATAAACTATATATTAAAATACTAAAACAAATAGAAGTAACTTCCTATTTTTGTTTAAAATCCCTGTATTTATAGAACTATATAGGTTTTACTAATGAAGGTTGTATGGGAGGAAGGCGCGTTCGTAGGTGGATTACGCCTTTTTTGTGAGCACACCTTAGTTTTATATACTATGATCTCATACCAAGTTTTATCTCTGTAGGCCAAATATAAACGTTTCTATTGTGTTTTCCATATTGTGGGTTTCATGGGAGATGAGCATGTTTATGGGCGGATGTCGCTCAGTTTGTGAACACATCTTAGTTTTGATACAACAATCTCAATACCAAGTTTTATATTTTTGGCTCATATAAACCTCTTTATAGCGTTTTTACGATAGTGGGTTGTATGGGAGGTGGGCGTGTTTAAGGGCGTATGACGACTATTTTACATCTAAGTACACATCTAAGTTTTAATATAAAATACATATCTGATAAGTTTAATCCCTGTAGTTCAAATAAAAGGGTCTTTATAATAGTGTTTTCAATGTTGGAGTTGTATGGGAGGTGGGCATGTTCATGGGTAGAGCACGCCAATTTTTTGTGTACGTCTACGTTTTGATACAAAATAAATACATTTAAATTTTATTTCGGTAGCTTAATTACAACCATCTATACAGCGATTTTTATTTGTTAGTTGTATGGGAAGTAAGCGTGTCCGTGGGCGGATTCTAAAAATATTCAATAGTGAAGATGCTTGGGTTCATGTGAACATGTGTACCAATCTCATCTCCTTCTTAACCTATATTAACAGATAACACATAGACAGACGGACGGACGGACATGGTTAGCTCGACTCAAGAGGTGACACTGATCAGGAATATATACTTTTCTATACCGGACTCGCTTATTTCTATGCGTTACAAACATTTGCACAAAGTCAATATACCCTGACCTTACATGTTTAGGGTATAATAGCGTTAACAAATCTAGCCTTTTTTTAGCTTTTTTTTTAAAGCCATCTAGCCTTTTCTAGCCATTTTTTAAAGGCCATCTAGCTTCTTTTCTCAAAACTTTCTGGCAACACTGCTAAATATATAAATAAACCACTCTTTAAATTTAGTTTTTAGTACAGTCTTTGTCGTTATTGAGGTGGGGTGAGTGAATACTTCTTTTTTTTCGATATACACTTTCTACATTTTTGCCGGTTTGAATGAAAATAATGAGATAAACAAAACCGAGTGTCATAAAAATAACATGAAATGCATGGAGAGCGTCAAGATCGGTCGATTTAATTAACTAAAGCGACAACTGTTGATAAAAAGTAGCTAAAATAAAAATACGCACAATGAACTTTAGACTCACAAAATAAAGTGAGAACAAATATTTGTGTAGATTTTTGTGATATTTGTTGATGACCAGACCGGCTCAAAATGAAATAAACATTTGAATAAATTTGCTATTTACTAGAGAATAATATATATATTTCTCTAGCTGAACACAAAAAAAATGTCGAAGGTATTCAAGTATTACTATGACTGGATGTCGCAGCCTTCGCGTGCACTTTGGATAGCGCTGAGGCTTGGAAAGACAAACTACGAAGACTGCCCGGTCAAACTAAGAAAAAGTTAGTAGCCTTCAAAGAAAATTAAAGACCATGCAATTCACTTTCATTCATTTGAAATTTTTAATTCTGTACTTATAGGTGAACAGCTGACGCCAGAATATAAGAAAATTAATCGTTTTCAAAAGGTACCCTGTATTGTGGATGGTAATTTTCATCTGTCCGAGAGTGTAGCCATATTGCGGTAAAATTTACTTGCTTCCCCAGCACTGTACATCACCTACATTCTATATCTTACTTTATCTTGCAGTTATCTGGCGGATAAGCAGCAGTTTTGTGAGAAACTTTATCCCAAGGAATTGCAACCACGCGCACGTGTTGATGAGTTTCTCGAGTGGCATCATCTAACGCTGCGTTATGGCTGCTCCTCGTATTTTGCTCATCTTTGGCTGATGCCCATGAGAGGCGTAGCTAAAATACCTTCAGCAGAGCGCATAGCCGAGCTGCAGAAAGAAATGGAGCTTAATTTGAATATCTTGGAAAGCATTTGGTTGGAGAAGTCCAAGTTTGTTGTGGGTGATAATTTGACAGTGGCAGACTTATTTGGCGCCTGCGAAATCGAACAAACAAGTTTGTTTATTGTTTATTTTCAAAAATGATAAAATAATTTATTTTGATATATTTTTTCGTAGAGCTGTTAAAATACGATGTAAGTGAAAAGTTTCCAAAAATTTCAGCTTGGCTGGAACGCGTGCGTGAGGAATCGAATCCTGTTTATGATGAGGCGCATCAATTTATTTATAAAAAATCCGGTGTGAATGTAAAATAAGATGGTACAGATGATCCTTTTGGTTTTTTCCATTCATAGAAGAGTGCTTGTTTGAATAATTATTTTTGTATGACTATTTTTATTATTATTACTTATTGAAAATGTATGCTTAAAATAGAAAAATTTAAATTAAACTGATGTATAAACGTAACAGTAAATAAAATTAAACAATCACTTGACTGAATAATTTGAACTTTTAGAATTTAATTTTGATGCTACCACTTAATGTAAATCTTTGTTTTTCATTAAAAAAAAAAAAATGCATTTTACAAGATTTTATATTCATTTAATAAATTTATAATTCAGAACTAATAATGATTCACTTGTTTATTGATAAGTAAAAAATATTAATTTTAACGAATATCTTAAAAAAAGGTGGAGAAATTGAAAATACGATCGAAAATTTTAATAGCTCGATTCACGAAGTTGCATACATATCTATCAACGCCAGCCATAAAACTTCAAAATGAAAATAACGTTGTATTATCTGCTGAAATCGGAAGTCTAATACGGCACAAGAGAAGACTTCGATAAAAGTGGCACATGAGTTGATGTCCTAATGATAAAAGACCTCTTAATACGACAAGTAAAATTCACAAACAGCGGCTGGCAGAATACAAAAATGACTCAGTTGGCGAGTACCTAAAAAGTTTGAGCACTCAAAAAACAATGAGCATAGCTTATGAAGAGCGATAAGCTATTCAAGGCGTCCGAAATCCAAAATTCCAACATAGTTTGGAAAACAAACAAACATAGAGACGTACTTAATAGCAATTTTGAAGCCTGTATGAACTTACTGGATAGAGATATGGGGACAGTTAGATTTTGAAGAAACAAGGCTAAAACGTATTCATATATTACACTTGCCATTCAGAAAATAATTGAAAACAAATTTATTTATATATTATATTTGTAATAGTTCTAATTCTATATTAATTGTTATTATAATATAAGTTAATTTAGTTTTTTTTATCTCATTGAAACCGAATAGGTTAAAAATTTTCTGAAAAAACAAATTAAAATTTAAGTGAATTTTAGAACAAGCTCAATTTTTAATGATAAAAAGTCTGCCCAATGGCCAAACGGTACTACGACGATGAACAAATCTCATTATCTTGAAATCTTTAAGGCAAACTTGATTGAAAGTGCAAAGATTCTGGGCATTCATGATGTTTTCAGATTTTATTTTTTTTTCGACCCGAAACATAAGTCGGGTATTGTACGGAAATGGCTTATTTGAAACAGCCTGCATGTAAAACAAGCACCAGCACAGTCGCCGGACATGAAAGTGATTGAAAATTTGTGGGTCATTTTGGATACAAACATTCGAAAACGTAAAATATCCAACAAAACCGATCTCAAAACAGCATTGGTTGAGGAATGGGCAAAAATTACGCCGGAAGTGACACATAAACTGGTCGAATCCATGCCAACGAGGCTCTAATTGGTAATACATCGGAAGGGTAGTCATACAAAGTATTAAAATTTAATTTTTTTTTGCCTCTAAAGGCCAATTTTGAAATTGAATTTGTCATATGGTTGAAATAAGCTGTAACACTATTTTTGATTGCTTTTTTTGTTTTTAACTGTAAAACAAATATAAAAACAATTTTCATATATGATGAGTTAAAACATCAGATTAACAACTTGCATTTATATAATTTTCATATACTTTTTAGTTTAGTTGACAAAGCTTCTAAAAGTTCTTATTTAGTGCTGGTTGAAATAAGCTTTGAGCCACTGTACTTTGAAAGCTTCAAGCGTTCAATAGATGTTTAAAATAATTTGTATGAACTTTGAAGTAAAGAATTGAATGTAGCGCTCACTCTGACATCAGCCTAAGGCATTAATTTCGCCTTTTGTATGATTTAAAAAAAAAATTAAGGAAAATCGGTCACGCGAAGGACAAATTGCCTTTTTTGCAATTGCCTGCCGAACATCAGTTAAACAGTGTAGACAGGTGGTGTAACCAATTAGAATTTTTAGATCAGTTTATTTGCTTAAAATAAAATTTTTATTTTGAATGTTTAATGTTTAAATTTTTTTCAAGTTCAATGTTTTAAGTTTAAAATTCTACACTCACGATATCCCCTGAAGATCTTGACAAACAATCAACGAAACGTTGGGAAAAATAATAAATTGAATTTTTGATTTAATTGCATAAAAAAAGTATTGATCAGAAAAGCCTATTCAAGGAATTGAAATAAAAAAAAAAAAAACATGACTTAAACTGATCTACAAAAATAACACAATAAGCCGAAATTATAATTATTCATATATTGGGCTCCATAACTATTAACACAGACCAGCCAGCCTATAAGTTGCCAGGAAAATTGTTCTTTGGAAAGTTCATGTAGAATATAAAAATAAAATCAAATTTCCATAACTAAATAAAAGTTGCTATTTTGAA
The DNA here is from genome assembly GCA_958299015.1 of Tetanocera ferruginea. Classification (NCBI taxonomy): domain Eukaryota; kingdom Metazoa; phylum Arthropoda; class Insecta; order Diptera; family Sciomyzidae; genus Tetanocera; species Tetanocera ferruginea. The sequence goes on along the minus strand of OY282640.1, from coordinate 147,067,250 downwards.
GCACTGTATAATTTTCTTTTAAATATTTTTAAGACATTTAATTGTTAAACAATTTGTTAAGCAACTAAATACCAAGTCTTTCTTTTAACTTTTAAACAGTCTAATCAATGTCCAACTTTCTGAAAGAGCCCTCAATACCAAATAATGATTCGGAATTTACAGGCTTTCCTTGTCGTAGTTTCTCATTGGTGCAATACTCAACCTCCTCGTCAAAGTAGTTCTTATAACTCAATAGTTTCTTTTCCCACGTATCGATGACATCCTGTACGGTACCATTGCTGCCACCATATTCGGCAGGCAGACATTCTTTGGGAATGTATTTGTAGAGTGATTCATATTTGCTGTGTATGTGGAACTGTAAGTAGAAGATGGAAGAAAACTTTATTTCAAATAAAAGCTCTACTGAATTCTTCTTTAAGTATAATTACCCGTTTCTTTATCTTTTCGGACATCAAACTCTTGGCAATGGATAAAATTTTCTCCGTGCCCGTTGGTGCATTAACAAAGTGAAAACCTTTCGGACGATACGGCCACGCTTTGTCGCCCAGCACAGCCAACTTCTTGACGAGTACAGCATCGAATTGGAAAATGTGTCCGGCACCAACACCTTTCAAATCGATCACCTCCACAAAGCCCATGACAATGGCATTGTCATCCTCAAAGCACTGAATTTCGCCCAACATTGTACTGACCTTCACCACCTCTGAAAGTGAGAATTTATTTGTGTCATATAGACCATAGCGGGAGATGTGAATACGTGGTCCATCTTCTGTAAGCGGTTTGGGCAAACGCAGCAGACAGCTGTAGTAAAAAAATAAAAAATTGTTATAATTGATTTTTTTTTTTTTTTAAATCTTAAATGAATTGTTATTGATGAATAGTTTTTGCAAAGTTTAACCCAACTTACCCCTGTCGAAGAATTTCAATTTTTTTCGCATCCACTAAGCGATCGTTATAAAGTTCTGGCACAGCGCCACGCATGGCATAGAAGCTATCGATCTTCTGTTTGGCCTTTTCCAGACTATATTTACAGCCGCGCAGAAAAGCTACTAATAACTGATCTTCTGTACGTGCCTTAAGATGGGGCTGCTTTTCAATCCAATCCTTGAGCATCTGTAAGTCGGCATCAATGCGTTCGGGCACCTCGCCCAGCTCCTCTTGAGCACGCTTAGCCAACAGTGGATTTAATGGACGGATATTAGACATTGTGAAACTGTGAAAGGTTTTGAAATGTTTTTGTTAATGAATAAAATTAAAAGGTTTCAAACCTTAGGCAAGGCAATATATTGCTCGACTTTTATGATTTTTATATTTGCAAGGTCGATGAGTAACTAAGAAACTTAACGATAAGATATTGATTGCGTTATTTATAAGTTTTCATGTGATAGTTAACACTGCAATATCAGCAATTTATGAATTCTAATTATGTATTCCTTTTTATATAAAATTCAAATATAATGGACATATGCACTGATTCATACCCATACAATAAATATAAACTTCTTTATTAGCAATGAACAAAAGGTTAGAACCACACATTTTTTTGTACTAATATATTTAGATAATGAACTTTTGTGTTAGAAGAATTTGTGTAAAGTACCGAATTTTTTTTTCAACATTAATTTTATCAATATTCGTTGATGTTTAATATTATAAAATATGGAATATATGACGTCACAACTGATTAACAAATTCAAAATCAATTAGCTAAAGGCAGATTCATAAATTAAAATTCCAAGTAAATTTAAATGACAACAAAGAATATATTTGAATACACTTTTTTTATATATAACACAAAGTTGTAAAATGTGTTTGAAATTCCATGACTCGACCATTCTACATAAAAAAATCCTGAGGCCACAATCCCTATCACAACCCACAATTCAATAAAAATGCTATATTTAAGAGAGTTTTGGTCCTTTGAGACTAATATTTGGTACGTTAACTGTTGTGGTTAAGGTCGCAAAACGAGTTTCCACGCCCCTTTTATCACCCACACTTTTTTGAATTTCAAACAATTTTTGTCGTACTAGATTTTTATTTGGTAATTTATTTCCTAAGTTTACTATCGACAACTGCAAAAAAATGGTCGTGGTCAAACTATATCTACGCCCAAGTTTTCATAAATCATTAAAATTGAATTGAATCCTGGGCTGCTTTTGTACTAGTATTGCATAGTTTAGACAAAAAAGTTGTCAGTCCCTCTTTTACCTTCAATTAAGCTTTAAAAATGGATTATTTTAGACGTATTTTTGCCGAATAAGACTCAAATTTCGTAATGTAGTTCGTATGCTTATTCTCGGCAAATGTAGGTACTTAAAATTGGCGTGGTTGAAGGAGAAAGAGCTGTACCTTGAACCGAGTGTACCTCGCGAAATAAGGGTACAGTTTGGTTTTTTTTATGAGTGAGGAATTAATTTAAGGCTTATTTTCTATGGTCCAAGGTACAATTACTAATAGACCCAGGTACAACCGCATACTGTATCTTGGATCGTTTGAGGTTGGCTGGGAAAAATGGGAATTTCGAATTAATGGAAACGTGTAGAAGATCTAACTTAACATAATATAATTTCAAAATTATTAGTGAGGAATGTATAATATAAAAGAAAGTAGAAATATCGAAGGGCAAACTTGTTACTGCATAAAACTAAAATCTGGTCTAAGGTACAGATTTTCCCTTCCCTTACCATATTAACGACCACTCTTTCAGAATACATTAAAATGGACTACTGGGCCGATTGACCTGAAATTTTCGCAGTAGTTTTTTTCCAAATAAATCTCGAGTTGAATTTTCCCACAATAGGTCCTCAAAAAACTAGGAAATAAATATAAGCAAAATACCTGGATCTTAGGTTGCGGTTATAGAGAACGCGATTCAGACAGGCAGACAGGCTGAAATCTGTGTGAAAAAAACGAGATGCAAATAGCTATCTATCTCGCTTGTTTACATTGCCTGTCTGCCTGCCTGTCTGACTCGGCGTTCACTTTAACCGCAACCTTAGAAAGGAAACTTAATTGGAAGCCCAACTTGCTCGAGAGTCAAAAAAAGCCAATATAGCCCAATATATCTGCGAAAAAGCAGTGGGTAACATGTGGGATACTATATAACCAAGTGTTATACACTGGCTCTATACAGCTGTTATAAGGCCGATGTTATATAGTCTGGTGGCCTGCTCTGTACAAACAAATACACCTCAATATGCTTCGTTAAGTTCAAAGATGAGCTGAGCTGTGCACTAGCGGAGCACTGAGAACCACTCCTATAGACGCACTCGACACAATGCTTCACCTTATATCACATGATATCCTAACAACTGGCTGGAAATACAGCGATGCGTCTTTAGCACTGTCATTAGGAAACTTTTTCCTCCAATATCCAAGACCGTAGATTACATTACGCAAAATATTTTCTTCTACAAAAAGTTTGATGTTTGATTCCCTCCAGAAATGAATTGGAGCTTGAAAACCCTCCATCTCACAATGTCATTGAACTCATTGGAATCTACACTGATGTATCAAAACTCGATGGCAGAGTGTCAAAGTGACAACCTTGCCTTAAGGCTCCCTGACCTCTATAGTGTTTTCGAAGCGAAAGTTACTGCTATACAATAAGCCGTTACTTGTCTTCAGAGGAATTATATATAATCTACGGACATTTGCATGCTATCTTATATTCAAGCCGCTTTAAAAACGCCGGAATCTGTTAAAATTACATCTAAAACAGCCCTAGGCTGCCACAGATATGTGGGTCTCCAGGCATAGAGACTTTCCAGGAAATTGCAAAGCAGATGAATTCGCTCGAATTGGTACTACCAAAATTTTTGTCAACAGGTGAGTAAATAATTGATATACCACTAACAACATACAAACTACTTACAAATGAGCTATTCTTTTAAAGAACCAACATCAGTTGATCTACGGAAAATACATGCCCTGCGGCGCGTCAGGCTTGGCCTATTTGGCTGAACCCGTACGCACTCAAAAGAACTAGTTTCGCTTAGAACGGATCAATTAAATACTATCATCGATGACCTAGCAGGACACTGTCTAATTGGAAACTTTTCCTGAAGATCAAATATCCTCCATAACGCTTTCTGCAAAACGTAGAGAGACGAGGAGGAGGAGGAAGAATCTACACACAAATGTTCTCTCCACAGGCTCTGAGCTGGTCAAAAACCGCCATTTTTTCTTAGATAGCTGGTTTTAAAGTAACCTAAACGGTCTCTCAGAATCTTCAGTATACAGACAACTAATCTTTGCTTATACATAGCTCCAACTGGTTCAGATAGAGTAGGTAAAATAAACAACCTCTGGAGCTCTAGGTTTCTACCAAAACTCACCTTCACATAAAGTTTGCACTTGGCGTTTTCAAGTGATACTGTAAGCTACAGTATACACTTCAGCGTTGAATGTAATAAATTTACTGTTGAATTCAATTTTCTTCTTTACAATAAAAAAGTGTCCGATTGTATACTTTTGCGTTTAAGTCACCACCAAAAAACGAGTTTCGTGACGAACAAAAATTACCGGCCGGAACTTAGTGAGTTTCTGATAAATAAAACTCACTGTTACTGAATTGAAAAATATGATTGTACACATTATGAATGTACACTTGAAAACACACAAGTAGAACATAGGGCCCCAGGTATCAAAGCGGATCTTAATTGGTCTATGTGTGTCTCATAAGAAAAAGTCGCGTCCACCTAACCTAACCTAAGTATGCCGGGATCCTGAATAGGAAATCGGTATTCAAATTCCAAAACTCAGTATCATTTATCCTTTTTGCTGGCTTCAAATGTTATATAATGTTTTTTAAAGCTTCTCGAAAATGACCAACAAATCTTCTTATCTAATTTCAAACATGTTCGGAGTTTTAAAACAGAGCCTTTTCATGTTCCGCCCAACAAGCCATGTCAGCCGGATTTAAAACTTTTGAAACTTATTTTTGACGTCGGTTGTCTTAATTTCTCAAAAATCAATGAACTTAACTTTTCAGCCCCTGCTGGCATTATTTAAGGGGCGGCACTCAAGCTAAATTAAATTAAGCATTTTAGGAAATAAATATTTGTAAAACAACATTTGTAAAAGCAACACTGAGAAAAAAACACATACCCTGCTCCGGTAAAAAATTTCTCTATTTTTGATAATAGCAATTTTCTCTTTTTCAAATAAAATTTTCTTCGATTAGAATAAATTTTCACATTTTCGTAGATATATTTCTTTACTTCTAGGAAATGGAAACATTTCAATGTCTCTAAAAATGATAAGTATTTTTCTCGTACAAAAAATTTCTCATTTATAGAGAAATTTTATTGAAAATGAAAAACTTTTCTTATATTTTGATAAAAAATTCACTATGAGAAGTATTTTCTTCAATAAAAACAAATATTTTCTCAAAAAAAAAAGTATTTTTCTCTAAAACCGATATATTTTTCTATTTCATGAAACCTTTTTATCATTTTTAGAGAATTTTAAGTATCGCAATTAGAGAATAGCATTCTCTGGAATAAAGTCTATACCATTTTTCTCTAAATATGATGCCATTTTTATCATATTCCGAGACACTTTTTTCTGAGTGAAGGGAAGAAGAAGAAATTTAAATTATTGAAGGTTCTTAACTGAAATACCTTAATCGAGAACCTAGTTCTAAAAGTGTTTCAGAAGAAGTTTTTCATTTCCATGACTTTTCGCATTTTCCATGACTTTCCGAAAGATTTCCGATGATAACTGTTCGCATTCCTGTCGAATATTCTTCTTAAGGTCTGCGATTGTCTAAGGTTTCAGAGTAACCGCAAAGAAAGAAGTCTGGGATGGTTAAATCTGTTGATCTTGCTGGCGATGCCAAAACCGTTATGTTGAAACCACATGTTTATCAAACCTGCTCATTCCATTCCGGCAGTAAGAAGTAGCTTACCAGTAAGATAGTCGTTTACCATGTATCGTTCTTCAATATCAGTAACTGTTTAGCCGATGGCGCACAGTGCTTTGTCCCCATATAGTGAATCGGCAAAATTAGAGAAGTTATCGCAGAAAAATGAAATTTGGTGTGCTGGTTCAAAATATGTTAATTAAGAAAAATTCGAAGTTTCGGAAAAATCGGTGCAAGGACATGACTACCTCCCATACACCTTTAAATTTAAAAGTTTAATTTTATCTATAATTGTATATAGAATAAATTGAAAGTTGGTAACTATCTGTTAAAATATGTCTTTTAGCTTAGTGGTTAATTTTGTTTCATTCGGTGCAAGGACATGAGTACCTCCCATATATAATTTTTCTCAAAAACTAAATTGTAACTACATTAGTGATCAGAATGCACTGAAAACTTATAACAACTTATAAAACTATATTTTTGGGCTCTCTTGGAAATTTCGCTTCATTCGATACATGGACATGACCATCTCCCATATATCATTTTTACCAAAAACTAAATTTTAGCTATATTTGTGATCAGAATGCACTGAAAACTTATAACAACTTATAAAACTATATTTAAGGGCTCTCTGGGAAATTTCGCTTCATTCGATACAAGGACATGACCATCTCCCATATATCCTTTTTACCAAAAACTAAATTTTAGCTACATTTGTGATCAGAATGCAAATAATTTAATATTCTCTTTAAAAAGGGTTATTAATATATTTGTTTCTAAATTTGCTCAACTAAATATTTTAGTTTAATTTGTATAAACTAAATTTTAATTTGTATATTTTAAATTGTAACTACATTAGTGATCAGAATGCACTGAAAACTTATAACAACTTATAAAACTATATTTTTGGGCTCTCTTGGAAATTTCGCTTCATTCGATACATGGACATGACCATCTCCCATATATCATTTTTACCAAAAACTAAATTTTAGCTATATTTGTGATCAGAATGCACTGAAAACTTATAACAACTTATAAAACTATATTTAAGGGCTCTCTGGGAAATTGCGCTTCATTCGATACAAGGACATGACCATCTCCCATATATCCTTTTTACCAAAAACTAAATTTTAGCTACATTTGTGATCAGAATGCAAATAATTTAATATTCTCTTTAAAAAGGGTTATTAATATATTTGTTTCTAAATTTGCTCAACTAAATATTTTAGTTTTAAAGTTTAACTTTTTTACTTAGATTAAAAAGAATATCAATATACAACTTAAATTTCGAAAAATTTCCAATTCAACCACTTTTTATCGAAGAATTGTCTATTGGATCTACTCTCGCTCCAATATTTTTTTATTTTATTGTCAAACAATTTAATTTTTCTTAACAACACTTCTTTTTCAAGACTTGAATCCCCAATTTTGTCTTTTATAAATTTATATACTTCTGGGCTTTTATTTTTTGAAGACACTGATAACAAAAAATCAATTATATCGGAATTAATAATACATTTTGTCATTATCGAAAAATATTGCTTCACAACTAGTAAATAAATTTGACAGAATAGTTTTATTATGCATATGCATACATATATAGAGATGAACCAGTAAGATTATTTAACTCACGAGGGCTCACTCTTAGATTATAATGACTACTGCAGCACGAGGTTATTTCAATATTGACTAGGTATTCATTTAATGTTTTAGTGGTAATTCCACAATTAATTCAAATATTATTGATACAAAAATGGTGAAAACTTCAAAACAATCGCAAACTATTAGAAAATAATCACGTTAAACTGAAATAAACATGCTCTCATCTCTTGCTCAAATATAAAAAATAACGGAAAATAGCAAAATGTAAATAACAAGTTTTCACGGAGTAAATGAGTTGAAACATAGGAAAACCAATGAAACGAAAAGCAAAAAGGAAAACATGAATCAGCTGTTTACAACCAAATGTTGATTCCTTGATACTTTTTACTGGATGTCGTTCGTTTACTTTTTGTAATATTTTTAAATGAGAGAGTAAAATCATTCTTACTCTCCCAGTAAAAGTTACTTTATATTTTTAACTCGAAAAGTTCTCAAACAGACCTACAGTCAATAAAATTGCACAGCTTGCAAAAATTGAATTGAACATTGAACGTCGCTGGAGCCCTTTACTTGGAAAAAATTATATTATCATATTTTTGGTCTTTGTAAAACTCAAAAATATAGATGTTTTCAAAAAATACAAAATTTCAAATTTCCGGTTAAAAATTTTAAATTTTTTTTATACTAGTGGTTAGATTTGTTAACAAAGTATATAAATGAATAATAAAAAATCGCCTACTTTTTATTTATATAATTTTTTAATTTTTTCAAAGTTTGCAAAACTTTAGGGTTTCCGCTAAAAAAAATAAATATATTCTTTCAATTTTTGGTAAGTTTTTGTCACTATTTAATAAAAATGATACACTACATTAAACTTTGATTCATTTTTAATCAAAAAAAAAACAAAAAAATTGTAAAACTTATTTTTTTTAAATTTTGGCAGTACCATAAACTTAGGTCTTTGCAACTTTTTCTGAAACTTAGGAAATATGTCTCAAAAAATTCATATCATTTTTACATTTCCGGGTGAAAAATCTAAAACTTGTTCACTTATTCCATTTAAGACCTTTCAAGTGTACTAAAATCAAAAATAAAAAATTACCTATTCTTCTAAAAAAAAATTTTCACTCTATGAAACTTTTGCATTTTGGGAATTCCAAACAAAAAATCGCAAAAGTTTTCGATGGCACAAACAACTTTTTTATATAAAATATTTACAAACAATTATTTTTGGTTTTTTGTACCTATAGTTATAAACAAAACTGTTAAGTTTCAAAGCAATACAATAAAAAATGAAATTTTTAAAAAAAAATTTGTAACACAGTAAAAACAGTTTTTCCGTTCAACAGTTTTACCTCAAACGTTTTCTGACTTTAGCACCCTCTACTGTTAACAAAAAGACGAGATGATAAATTCTATTAACAAATTTATTTAAGGTACTTTGTTAGCTTTACAAAAATGTATATTACTTAAATATTCTAAGCACTTTATTTTATTTTAATTTTGCCTATGGAACAAAGCACTGTGTGGCGTCCTCAAAAATATACGACCCAATCACTCCTCATTCGTGAACGCCACACCACACAGTGGCTTTAAGTGGATGTAATGGCTTTCGATTTTTAATTATTGTTTTAATTCACCGAATTTTGTTTGCAGCGGCATGCTTATTTTCGAAATTTACAATTTTAATTTTTCTGACCTAACTTAAGCTTTTTTCAAGAACTTGTCAGCAAAAGGTATGTTCAACTTTTTATTTTTAAGACTCAAATCTAGTGATAGAATCAAACACTTTAATATTGAGGAAGGAAACTAGGTTATAAAATTTTCTTTTGGTTTTTCTGTGGCTAAGCAGTCAACAGTAATCTTTATAACATTTATGATTCTCTAGCAATGATAAGAATTAAAACATTTTTTGAAGAGACCAAGTTTTCTATAACTTATGTAAAAAACAATTAGTTTCAAAAACACTATTTTTGAAATATTTAGTGAAATCATAATACAAAGCTAATTGATAAATAAGCAAATGATCATTTTAGAATTTTTTCAAACTATTTGTCATATGCAAATTTTATTTTTGTAGGTTAATTTTTTTTGTTTACTTCATAGAAAGCGCTATACAAATTAACAATAGTACTGTTTTTATAACTAGATAAATACATACAGATGACAAACACATGTCGTTCAAAAGATAACTGATAACGAAATTTATTTTGTTTTAATTAAAACAAGGAAATAAGTTGTGTTGAGAAATGTGCATATTTTTAAAACAAATGTATTTCGAAATACAGTGTTTTTTTTCTTATTAATATAAATTTTAATGGGTACTATATTTTGCAAATTTTTTATAATTATGACACTGAAGCCACGGTGAATCACACATGAGCGCAATAAACTCCACATGTCACTTCCATGTTTATGTACTAATATTTAACTTTTATTATATTAAATCTATTTATTGAAATAAATTATACAACAATTCTTTCTTTATTTTTTATATATATTACAAAATTAACACATTTAAACGTACTTGGCTTATTTTTTAAATCTAGCCTCTAGTATAGACGCCCACGGATCGTTATCACTTCAATTGCGTTCAGTCGTTATTAAAGAAAATACTTTTATCAAATAATGTTTTAAACTGTTTCTCTCCGAACCAGGTGCAAGACTGAAAGGTGAAAATTGTTTCGTTCTGTCATTGCATTTCGATAACAATTCTTATAGAAGGCGGAAATCTATCAGTCACAGGCATGAACTTACTGATAGATGATGTCGTCAGTTATATTGTTACCCTACAAATTTGGTTGTTCTGTTGAGTAGTTGATAATTAATTTGATTTTCAATCACTAATTCTAAATATGAAGAGCTGACATTTGTTTCACTAATTTTGATAAGATTCTGACGTTTCAAGTAGACAGCTACATAATTAGCCATATTTTGCCCAAGCAATTTTGTTGTAAATTGTGAATAGTTCTCACTATAAAATGGTCTTGTATAGCCCATAAGACTGCCTGTACCTCTTGAGCATTGAGTATCTATTATTGTTTTATAACAGTCGGTTGGTTCTTTTTTCTTGACTCATAATGATGTTTAACACCTCCATGCTGTCAATAAGCGCTGTTGTAATTATTTTTGTTGAAACTTTTTAGCTACACATTTGTTTATATATTTTTAAAAATGAGATAAGTAATCGACCTTATCTTGTCTAGCTATTTGAGCGTATTTGTAACGATTTTGTGCGGTTAGGGCTTTCAGTTGAATTTTAACAGTGGCGTTATGGTTTTGTTATATGAGGATTGTTGATATACGGAATGAAGTTTTATGTAAAATTTTTTATCTATGTACAATGTGCAAACCTGTTACAAATGCACCTGATAAAAAAATTAAATTAATCAATAGGGCAAAAGAAAAATAATTAATCCTTAGTGGTCAGACTTCACTCCCATCGTATAGCGTTCATACACTGAAAATATAAATTAACTAGGAAGGTATTATTTTAACTTCGACTTGGCCGAAGTTAAAATAACCCCACGGCCGATTCGTAAGGGCACAAACATCTTAAATTGGAGCGCTTTTTGGATGAGATTTAAAAAGATTTTACTATTTTTATAACGTCTTATCCGATTCAGACCATTCTCGAACTTGATCTTTGCTTTTTAGAAAGAAGCTCAAATATCGAATTTAATTACGACAGTTTTAAAATTACGGTTGTAATCGTGTCAACAGACAGACGGACATGGTTACATAAACTCAGGTGGTGATTCTGATCAAGAATATATATACTTTTCTATACCTACCACGCCTTATTTTTGGCGTTACCCACTTCGTGACAAAATTGATATACCCCTTACGCAGTATGCGTGGGGATATAAATGTATAGGTACATTCATAAAAAACCGACATGAATTTTGCGTACACTGATCATGTGTACTTGTACATAAGCTGCAAGTGATTATATCGAGCCATAACCGCGAAAAAGATGTAACCAGCAATTTACAAAAATTTGTTTTCTTATAAAAACTTATAATTTATTTCATTTTCAACAATTTATTATTCAAAAATAATAGTAATTATAATAATTTAATTATTTATTTGTTAAGATTGTGTAAAAACATTGTCGTTACTAAATATCTTATGTCGAAAATAATTAAAAGACATCTGCTCCTTTGAAATTTTAGTTTTGATGGTTACATCTTTTTCGCGGTTATGGCTCGATATAGTACTAGCCGACAACTTAACGGGTGATAGTGTGCCGTTTCAAGAAGACACCACTTGGAGGTTTTGACTCGACTTGAGACGATTTCGACATGAATAATGCTGGCCTCGCCAAGCTGAGGCAATCAGACACGTTGCCATATGAAGATCGCCCCCTTGCCTCCCGGTTTTCACCGGTATTGCCTTCTTGAAAAAGTATTTAAAAAGAAAATTTTATAAAAGTAGATCAATAAGATTGTATTTTTTATTTTAAATGTCATCTTCTTAATTTTTTTGCTCACAAAAACAATATTTGTCTGTAATTTTTACTGAAATACAAAGGATATCCGTTGCATCTCTAATAATAATAACCTATCTATATTATTAATTAGAGATCGATAGTTAAAAGCAGACCTCACTCCAATCGCAGGTTGTCGTGTAAGTAAATCATTTTCAGACTTAATTTGCCTACAATTTTCTCTTTGTGTCACTGCTCTTGCTCTTCTAGTGCGGAACATTGCTCTTCATTTTTTGTTGTCCTTGGAAAACCTGTTTTACGTCGAGGCATTTATTTGTAATTTAATGGATTTCATTTTTCAAACTTTTTATTTATCTTTAATCTATAAAAAATATGTTATCACTCTTCTGATTACCACTTTTGAAATATTAAAATAACTGTCTTTCTCATGTGTTGATTAAAAAATTGGAAAACTACAATAAAACAAGTAAAAAAAGTCTAAAGTCGGTCTGGGCCGACTATGAAATACCCTAAACCCACTTTTCAAGAATAAAACAATTTTTATTGTAAATGGGCGTCTCCGTGGGCGGATGAAGCCTATATTTTAATTGCATTTAAATCGTGATGAAAAATTTACACATACCAAGTTTTATTCCTGTAGCTCACAGTTAATGCCTTTGTTGTGCTTTCGCTATGGGAGGTGGGCGTGTTCATGGACGGATTACTCCCAATTTTTGAACACACCTTAGTTTTGGTATAAAATACATACATACCAAATTGAATTTCTCTATGACAAACATAACCTTATTTATTGAGTTTTAAACTTTTTGGGTTGTATGGAAGGTAGGCGTGTCCGTATGCGGATGATGTCTATTTTTCAAAACTATCTTTGTCTTGTCATAAAAAACATTCGTGCCAAATTTTAGCTCTGTAGGTTAAACAGAGGCTTATTTATTGCGTTTTCAATTTTTGTGTTGCATGGGAGGTGGGCGTGTCCATGAACGGATGACGTCCATTTTTCGAAGACATCTTTGTGTTTATATAAAACACATACATATCAAATTTTATTGTTGTAGGCTAAATTTGAGCTGAGTTATTCAGTTTTAAATTTTCGCGCTGTATGGGAGGTAGGCGTGTCCGTGGGCGGGTGATGTCCATTTTTCAAAACCATTTTTTTTTTGTTATAAAAACTATATATGCCAAATTTGAGCTCTGTAGGTTAAACAGAGGCTTATTTATTGCGTTTTCAATTTTTGGGTTGTATGGGAGGTGGGCGTGGCCGTGAGTGGATGGCACTCATTTTTCAAAAAAATCTTTGTGTTGATACAAAACAAATACATACCAAATTTTATTGTTGTAGGTTAATTATGAGCTGAGTTATGCAGTTTTGAATTTTTGCGTTGTATGGGAGGTAGGCGTGTCCGTGGGCGGATTCCAAAAATATTCAATAGTGCAGATCCTTGGGTTCATGTGACTATGTGTACCAAGTTTCATCCAATTATCTCAACTCCTTCTTCTTATCCTGTGTATACGGACAACACACAGACGGACAGACGGACGGACGGACGGACGGACGGACGGACGGACGGACATGGATAGCTCGACTCGACTTCACCGACTACTAAAGCTCAGCAAGCTTTTTTCAACTTGTATTCCCAATCACGTCAAAGAGCGCCAACTGCTTTTGGTTACTCTTTGAATGAGTGTGGAGGGTGAGATCAAAAAACTTTAAATAGAAAGGTTGCTAGCAACATGAAGTTGAAGCTCTCGTAACACAAACGCGTAAAAAGCAAACAACCAAGCAATGCTTAGCATCGGCGTTAATTTCCTAAAAAACTTAACAATTTAATAAAATATATTTATTGTTAAATTTTCTTAAATAAACTCCGCTTATGGCATTCTGTAGCACAAATATGATATCTTAAAATTTGTTTCATAAAAATCGGTCCAGTAGTTTTGGAGTCTACTTTACACTTAATATTTCCACTTCAATTTTATATAATAGTATAGATATAGCTACAACAATGTAATGCATTACAGTAATAATGCATTGTGAAACTTTTTTTTTACACAGTTTTGTTTTTTTTTTTGTGTGAAAACCGACCCATCTAATGTTTACATGATGAAGTTCAATTTTGTTGACAAAATACAAAAAGTACTTCACGCTTGCATTGTATAAGTACTTGAATTTCATGCATATTTGACTACTACTTTTGCTTCCCTCTCTTACAAGTCACTTAACTCTTAAAAAAGTTCACGCTTCCCTTGTTTATGTACTTACATGAGATTCATGCATTTTTGTCACTTATCTTATGAACTCATAAGCGCAACTAAAGTGGGGGTTTCGGGGTTTAAACCCCCCCCCCCCCAAAAAAATTATTGTAGTACCAAGCAAAATAGTATTCAATCAAAGTGAGTTACATAAAAAGCAATCACACGTTTTATGAAATAAGTGAAAACCCCAAATGTATATTTCAAATCGATTCTGGTTGATGCATAATCTGCTAAGTTAGTCATATTTTATTCCTTCAGACTGCACATTAAGCCGGATCGATTTTGTATGGAGAAAAAAAAGTGAGCCGGACACCGACTCAAAAGTAAGAAGTACTCTCAAAAACTAAAAAAAATTATTTTTAAACATCTATAAAAAATTTATTTTTCTTGAAATTCAAATGCATTTAAGATTATTGGAAAAGTACTGAGCTCTTCTTTCTTTTGGTATATCGTATGGTGTTGTTAAATCAAAACTGAGTACTATGAAAAATGCTTTTTTTATAAGTGTTAAAAAATATAAATATTCGAAAATTATGAATTTTGTACTGGAGCGCTATCTGGCGCACATTTAACTAAAAACTGGTTAAAAGAAATCGATTTGCGTGCCTAAAAACTCATATGTACCCACTTATATATATATACCCACCAAAATTTGCCAAAATCAAACAGTAATAATGGCAATTAAATAATAATTGAGCTGAAGGAAGCTTTTGAATATCGATTTCTCACATTTTATATAATTGTGGCACTTAGTTTTAGTTAAACCGCATCATACGATATATCAATGGAAGGAAGAGCTCAATAAATTTCCAATAAATTTAAATTCATGTGAATATCATGAAAAATACATATTGTACACGTATTTAAAGCAACCTCTTTGCGAAAATGACAAAATATGGATTTTTTGGGGTCTCAATAGAGTTTGTAAACACAAAAACTTTCCAAAATTTTTTTAGTGTACCATGAAAATCTTTAGTTTCTTGCTTATCTTGGGAATGCATTCTGAAGTAAAAAGTTTATTATTAAAAAGATTCTGACCACTTGAAGGGTTGTTGGCAATACTTCGATTTGAGTTATCTTTTCAACTTCTAGCATGGAGGAAACTTGAAATATTTGGAAACAAATTAGTTCAAAAGTAAGACATAGTAAAAAAACCTAAATTTGAGGAAAATCGGTTGAATCACTCGCCACTGAAAAAAATTAAAGAAATTTCCCGTTAAATTGTTATTTTTCGTCCATTTTTAAAGTCATTTTTTAAACATCGATAACACAAACTCTACAAAATTAAGTTTATAGTGAAGTCATGTGATTCATTATAAAAATAATTTCGATTGACTTCCGAAAGTGGAGAAAAAAATTTACAATATCTAATTTTCCATTGTTGTTTCCAAAATCCGTTTCATAAAATTTCTCTAAATTTTTAAATATTATCCGATATTAAGGAATTATGGCTTATTAGGTAAAAATATGTTGGTTTAATTTTTCTTCTGTTCGCCCATTCAGTGACATAATATAGTTATACGCCTTATTCATAATCTTCCATTGGATTTTCAAAATCAGTTTCATGAAAATCCCTCTAAATTGCTCAAAATATTTACCGATTTTGGAAAAGTGTAGGAAAGACCTATCGTTAAAAAATTATTATTTGGATTTCGTCAGCATTTGCGCATTGGACAAGTAATACCAAACGATTTTTTCAAATTCAGACTCTTTGTTTTTCATCCCAAGGTGTCAGAAATTTAGCGGTTTTTACTTTCGGAATTGAGCATAATTATTGCTCACTAAAGGACGAATTTTAAAGCTAGTGCCAGCCATTTGGGTATTTAGACAACGAAGTGATGTATGGATGAAAACTTTTCACTGTACTCAAATATGTTATCGAGTTTGCTCCAGAGAATGCTTTTCTCTAAATGTGGTACTAAAAAATCCCTAAAAATGATAAAAAGCTTCCATGAAAAAGGGAAATATATAAAAATATATCGTTTTTAGAGAATAACACTTTTTTATTTTTGAAAAAAGATTTCATTTTATTGAAGAAAATACTTCGCAAAATGAATTTTTTATCAAAATTTAGTAAAAATTTGAGAATTTTTTGTGCGAGAAAAATACTTAGCATTATTAGAGACATTGAAATATTTCCATTTCCCACAAGTGAAGAAATAGTTATTTGAAAATTTATTCTAATTGAATTATCGAAAATAGAGAAATTTTTTATCGGAGAAAGGTAGGTATTTTTTTCTGAATGTGTGTGGAGAAAAATATTTGATTTTTGCTGACCGTATTGAGACCCGAGCAAAATGAAAATATTTTAGCTCAAGCCTTATATCCTTCGTACAACTGCCAAATAAGAAAAAAATCCATTAAACGGCCTACAACTGGTGCTTGCAAAATATTTTAGCCGAACAGATCCTAAACAACGTTGAAGCCAGTTTATTTAAAACGACCACTGTTCACCTTCTGTACGGATAGAATGTCCTGACAGTGACCGTTTTAATTAAAAAAAAAAAAAAAATATGGTGCTGGTCATGCCTGAAGTTTGAACAAATGGTGCTGGTCATGCCTGAAGTTTGAGCAAAGAACCATTAGTGCAAAAATTGAACGCACTAACCGCTACGACTCAGCCGCTGTAATTACGTTAAATTGTTTTTATATATAAGTTCTACATTTGATAAAACCCCTCCCAAAAAAAATTCCTGGTTGCGCCCCTGTATGAACTGTTCTTGTTCTCATCGTATTTGTACATGCATTTTATTCACACAACGTATGAATGTTCCCCTTGTATTTTTGCATGTTATTTAGGAAATTTTAAAAAAGTTTATATCTGTAGCCTCAAGGCATAACTGCATAACTCGAAATATGCTTAAAGAAAGTTATTAGTACCATCCTATTCTCCGTAACCAAATTTATGTTGAATTGCGTCCAGTTTTGGTGATGATCGGTAGATTAATTTCGGAGAGATTTATTTAAAGTTACATTTTTCACTTACCTTATTTGATATATGGCTTGACATCATTAAAATGTTATGTCTTATATTAGATATGCTGTTATACCTTGGGACCACAGATATATTTTGTACACTCACTCTATGAACTTTACACATTAGGCTAACGAAATATTCATGTTTTCGTGTTGTTTTCTTATTTATTTTGTATGTTGATATCACGAGTGTCTCATGTGATTGGTAACTGGGCAATTCATGGAGATCATGTAAAAATTCATAATTATTGTGCACTTTTTTGGATCAGTGTGCAGGTGCGAAAAATCACCCCAAAAAAATCAGTCTAGAAAGACACATTTAAAAAATAGAGACTTAAAAAAACTCAACTTCTAGTACAGTTTACAAGAGCTGATATTTATCCATTCCTGCCTGGTACCAGATCCGTTCGCACGATTTTGATAAAATTTCATTCACGATCTAAAATTTATCCAAATATTCACAAACAAAAATTCAGCTCTATACCTCGTAATGGAGTGTTACTCAGACTTACACGTAATACTTTGAATAATATAAATTGACCACGTACGCTGGCGCGGATTTAGGTGGGGGATATGGGGCCACCAGCCCCGAGCAGGCAGGGGCCCCGAAGGCGCTTGTATATGAAGTGCTTATTGTAAAAACATGGCACTCAATATAAAAAATTTTTCGAAGTAATCGACCTTAAAGTTTTAAAACAATGTATATTTGCAAGAAATCGTGGTTGTGCTTAAAATTTAGGTATAGGGCCAGAATTGATCTGGTAATAGTGGCAATATTTTAAGGTGTTGTTGATAATGCGTCAAGAAACATAATGAACATAAAATATGAACTTTTGAAGCAATGTGGCTTATCATGTTCTTACAATATCCATCTTACATAGATCTTAGGAAGTTCAAAACCAAAAATCCGAAACGCGCCATGAAACTTCTGAATACTATTGAATAAATTAATAAAACTTCAAAACGCTTTCATGATAGTTTTCTGGAACTGAATTTTGAATCGCTTCAATACAACCAGCCAATATTTGCAAAAAGTAGATATTGATTTGGTACCTGCTAACGATATGTTGTCTTCTCTTATCAAATTCGTAACACATTTGCGAAGTGAATTTTCAGGGTTTAAGAATAGTGCTAAGAACCTGAGTTGATTTGTTTGCCAAGACTATGAGAGAAGAATAACCAGAAAAAACAGCTGAAGCTGAAAGGTAATATTTAGTATTAAAAATAATAAAAAATGTACACCGATGAAACCGACATGAATGTTTGTCGCCAATAACGCAACTTTGTATTGAAAATGGTTTGTTGTAAATGATTAATTTTGACAAATTGATAGGGAGTATTGCCACAGTTAATTCGAGAAAAAAAAATGTTTAAATAAAAATTCAATAGTTATTTTTTTCACTTTAAGACATATATAAATATGCATAAAAATTAATTAGGGAATTCACAGTTTGCTTCTAAAGTCAACACCTGGCAACTTTAGAAAGATATTTCAATCAAACTGTGAGCACCTCTTTTTGTGTTTTGGAGCTAAATTGCAAAAAATAGTTTTAAAAAATTTGAAATTTGTTCAAAAACATGCCTCGAATGAACGGAAACGAAAAATTATGGAAAAATTTAGGTACTTACTTCTTCGACGATCCATTCTTATTCCATTTTTTGCAACAAAATTAAATCAGCTGATTAGTGATACCACATTAACACAAAAGAAAAACATGAGTAGAAGTGAGATAACTTTAGCAACAAGTGGTATCTCAAGTTTGTACGTAAAACAAAAACAATCAAAGTTAAGACGTGCTAAAATGTTCTAAAGTTAATAGACGGCAAAGTTAACAAAGCACTCTAAATGTTTTTATTATTAAAAGATCCGAGCTAAATGCTCTGTCCTTAGGTAGGCCCCGTGTCGATTTTAGCCCCAGGCCCCTCAATGTGTTAATCCGGCACTGCACGTACGTAGAAAATAAATTCATGAGTTGCATTATTTTATTTCATACTTCCTTTTGTTATCTTCTGGCACTTAAAATTTGTTGATTCAGAAAACATAATACTATTTGGCTTTTGCGGCCACCATGGTTTGATTAAGTACCAAACCTTGCATCGCTACTAATACTTCTTTCTACCTCCTAAGTACCATGCAATTAATTTACATTCCCTAACAACCTGTTGACGTCGCGACAATCATAATTTTCGTAAGTTCTGATAATTTTCATTAAGTTTTACTTAGCCTGGGATACATATTCACCCCTAGAGGCTGCAAAGGGTTAAAAGATAAGAAAAGTCATCGCAGTTGAAATTAACGATTCAAACAAATGTACTACAAAGCCTACGGAATAAATAGTTAAGATGTATAGATTACAACATATCATTACGTATAATTAATCGAATAAAAATCCAAAGGAACGAAAAATAATTGTTTTTCAACATGTAACAAAAAGTAACGGAAAGTTTAGACGCAAGTTGTATTAATTGTGTTTAATTTCTATTTTACAGAGAATTTTGTTTTAGGCTGACTAGCAACTTTTACTTGTGACGGAAATATTTTTAACTGACTGACTGGTACTGCGTGAACAATGCAAGCGAGTTGTCATAACATATGTGATATTGTGATCGTTATCGATATGCGAAGGCTTAAAATTGTCGGCCGCATAACATGCAGACATGATTCTTCAGTCTTATCATTCAAATCGTCAGCCGAAGACACATAAGCTTCCAGTGATAAATTTGCAGGCTCGTGGACTCGTCGATTACGAAACTTGGAGCGAGGGGTTCGTAGCGATGAAGTGGTGCAGTTATTCTGCAATGAGGTTTTTCGTAAAAAACGATTTTCCGCTCCTTTTTGTTAAATATCGCAATTTTTGGATTTTATTATTTAAACCTTTTGTAATTTATCGAAGTTTTAATTTTAAAACATTGTATAGCTTTTACAAAAACTTTTGTTTTAAAACATAAGTTCTTCACTTCAGTACATTTTATTTTCACAAAAGCCAACTTGTGTAATTTTACTATGGTTTTTTTTTTGCGTGTATAATCCTATAAATTTTATTTAATTTAAATAAGCCATAACTTCCGTTCATGTTTTCTAGACTTATATAATCATATCTTATCCGATCCAAACTTATTTAATCTAAAAAAAATATAATCTTTAATACTCATATCTAATCTTAAAGAAGTCAAAATATGTTCTATCTACCATATTAATCCAATAAATAATCCCTTTTATTTTGTTGAACACTGAATTATCTGAATAATTTTTTATTAGAAACGGATAAGATAACCACGATCGGAGACTAAAATCAAAGGTTCTTTCTTATCGATGGACTGCAGCTAATTTAGAATGAGTTATAATATTATGACTGCAAGTTTTTATTTCTTCTATGAACTTCTATTGTAAATTATCTCCGTTTGAAGAACACGTGTCAGCGTTATTGAGTTTACAAATATTGTATTATATATACAGTTTTTTAATATATATCTTTATACCCCCACGCGTACTGCGTAAGGGGTATATTAATTTTGTCACGACGTGTGTAACGCCCATAAGGAGGCGTGGTAGGTATAGAAAAGTATATATATTCTTGATCAGCATCACCACCTGAGTTGATTTAGCCATGTCCGTCTGTCTGTCCGTCTGTCCGTCTGTCTGTCCGTCTGTCTGTGGACACGATTACAGCCGTAATTTTGAAGCTATCGTTATGAAATTCGATATTTAAGCTTTTTTCTAAAAAACTAAGATCAAGTTCGAGAATGGGCTAGATCGGATGAAAACCACGCCTACCTCCCATACAACCCCAATAATGAAAACATTATAAAAAGACTAATATTTAAGCTACGAAACTGAAATTTTGTATTTGTGTATTCTATATCAAAACTGAGGTGTGTTAAAAAAATGGGCGTCATCCACCCACAAACACGCCCATCTCCCATACAACCCCAAAATTGAAAAATCTATAAAGAGGCTAATATTAAAGTTACAAGACGGAAACTCGGTATTTAAGTATTCTATGTCAAAATTGAGGTGTGTTAGAAAAATGGGCGTTGTTCACCCACTAACACGCCCTCCTCCCATACAACCCAAAAATTGAAAACCCTATAAAGAGGCTAATTTTAAAGGTACAAAACGGAAACTCGATATTCGTGTATTCCATGACAAAACTGAGGTGTGTTAGAAAAATGGGCGTTATACACAAACAAACACGCCCACCTCCCATTCAACCCCAAAATTGAAAACATTATAAAATGACTTATAATTAAGCTGCAGGAAAACAATTTGATATGTATGTATTTTAGACACATAAAAATTATAAAATCTCTCAAAATCTCATAAAAAAAGCTCTCCAATTTAAGATTATTTTACCTTTAAGAATCGGCCGTGGGGGTATTTTAACTTCGGCCAAGTCGAAGATATACCTTACTAGTTTTCATTTATTTTGAAACTATTCTTTAAAATGTAGTTGGTTTTTTTAAAAAGTAGTGCATAAAAAACAATAGAGTACATTAAGTTAAAAGCATTTTTTAAAAGTTTCTAAATCTTAATTATTCTTTAGCCAATCTAAGCTAATAAATGAACGATAAGATTGAATCCATAGAAAGATAAACACAAAAACATACAAAACGGAACTATTTATATTTAATACAATTCAAAAAAATCTAGTAATCAATGCTTGGCGATATAATTTTATGTACTTACATACATTTTGATGGGGTTTTTCACCCTTTGATAAGAAAACATGATAAGTAATCGAATTGAGAAACTATTAATACAGTGACCAACAAAAGTCTTCATAAAAACTGATACTTTTATATCTTGACTTGACAACCAGTGTTGCCAGATTTGCAACTTTTGCTCTTCTCTTAACATTTTCCCCCCCTTTTAAAGCTGGTATGACACTTACTTATTTCGCATTTTTAAGATGTGCACTTATGTTATCGATGCGTGAATTTAGTTTTTTCCGTCCGTCTGCCTATTTTCTAAATTCTACTTGTGGGCTGCACAATGGTGAAAAATTGTAAAAAAATTATGAAAACTTAAAAAAATATCTAAAAAATAATCCATAGTTGAGCAATTAATGGACATGACTGACTTTTTTAATCATCTTTATGACTTTCAGGTGATATCATTAGTTTTTTGAAATTCGACTTGTGAGTTGCAAAATATGTAAAATTTAAAAAATTTTTTCAAAAAATTATCCACTGTTGACCAAATTAAGGAACATAACTGACCTTTTTTAACCTTTTTAAAACCTTTCAGATGGTATACGTACGTTTTTGAAATTCTTGATATACGTGTGGACTGCATAATGGGGCAAAATATGTAAAATTTGAAAAACTTGAAAAAAAATGTCAAAAAAATTATCTATCGTTGACCAATTAGTAAACATAACTGACCTTTTTTAATCTTTTTCGTACCTTTCAGTTGGTGCATTAAGTTTTTTAAAATATATCCTCTCTCAGAGGCGCACCGAGAGGTTAAGCCGCCCGGGGCGGATTCCCAACTGACCGCCCTTCTCATATACAATATACAAAAACATCTTTGATATTAATATAGGGTATTGTTTTCAAACAAACACAGAGAAAAATAGTGCCACATAAAATCTACAAGACTTCTTCTTAAAACGTATTTAGAACAAGGGGCTTGAAAGACGAAAGAGGAGAGGTATTTTTTAAGAAAAAATCATTAGATATCTTCTTTATTTCTTCTAAAATCCATATTTGCAATACTTTTTAAAAACAACTGGCATAAAAGACGAAAGAGAAGAGGTATTTTTGAGAACTCCTTCTTCTTATCCTGTGTATACGGACAACACACAGACGGACAGACGGACGGACGGACGGCCGGACGAACAGACATGGATAGCTTGACTCACATGGTGACGCTGATCAAGAATATATATTCTTTTCTATACCGGACTGGCTTCGTTCTATGCGTTACAAACGTTTGCACAAAGTTAATATACCCTGACCTTTCAGATTTAGGGTATAATAATAAAAATTAAGTAAAAAGAAATTCAAGAGAATAAATAATATAAGATCAAATTAAGAAATACAATTAAGGCACTCACAGAAAACTTACGACATCTATTTATACTACATTTCAATGAAAAAACACCAAAAAACCCAAAAAAAATTTAGTTTTGAAAAAAAGTAAGACTCGATCAATTCATAAGCTCTTCTCAAACTAAATTTTAAATTGATTAAATAGCGGATTTTTGCACAAAAATTTTATTTCTGTTTTAAAAGGTTGGGAAACCCCTGAAGTGAAATCACAATTTTTAAAAGTGGTTTGCACATCTATAGCCTAAACCTGACTAAATGACATCTGAATCGATAAAATTGGTTAAGTGTATAACCTTAAACCTTTATTGGATATTACCTTTATATTCTTTTAAAACCATATTTAGAGCCTCGCAAGTTTCAATAACTATTTTGCCTATTGCTTGAGGCGATCCTGTCATACGCGTGTCCTGTTGCCAGATATTGAAGTGATCCTCCTTGTGTCTTTAAAAAATTTGATTGCCATAGTAGAGATTATTAAATTTTAATTGGTTTTGCAGCAAAAAATTTTAAAATCGGTTTTAAAACAAAGAAGTTACGATGGTTACTCTGACGCTCTATCAATAAAAAAGTTACAATGATCTGTATGGGTTGACAAGTATGGATAGAGCGTCAGAGTAACCATCGTAACTTCTTTGTTTTAAAACCGATTTTAAAATTTTTTGCTGCAAAACCAATTAAAATTTAATAATCTCTACTATGGCAATCAAATTTTTTTAATTTTATAGGAATACAAGTTAAAAAAATAATTTGTGTTTTTTTATTTTTTTTTTCGGTTTTTACCAGTTTTCCATACCAAGGTCAAGTGTAAGGTCATCAAAATTTATGAATAAAATGTTGGTCTTGACAAGGTAAACCATTTTGCAGAATAAATTTTCGAACATCTTAGCCATTATGAAATTTATAGAGGATGAAGATCATTGCAACTTTTTTATTGAAAGAGCGTCAGAGTAACCATCGTAACTTTTTTGTTTTAAGACCGATTTTAAAATTTTTTGAAACAAAACCAATTAAAATTTAAAAATCTCTAATATGGCAATAAACATTTTTTTTTAGTTTTATGCGAATACAAGTTAAAAAAATAATTTGTGTTTTTTTATTTTTTTTTTCGGTTTTTACCAGTTTTCTATACCAAGGTCAAGTGTAAGGTCATCAAAATTTATGAATAAAATGTTGGTCTTAACAAGGTTAACCATTTTCCAGAATAAATTATCGAACATCTTAGCCATTATAAAATTTATAAACGATAAAGTGTCTCAAAATGATAAGGTATGTGCACAAAAATTGAAATTGCGAAAAAACATATAAAAGCTCCATCATTAAATTGCTTTTGATTTAAAAGCAACATTCTTCTTCAAATTTAAAAAATAAAAAATCAAAAAAAAATTATGCTTTTTTTGAGATATTAGCAAATACATTTTTTTTTTAATTGGTTGGCAACCCTAACATCCAAAATTTTAAAATTATATATTTTTTCCAAAAAGTTCTTTCCAATACCTTTCCAACGGTACCTTATTTAAAAAAATTGGATAAAAGCTGACGTAGATACAATTAATTGAAAATTTCCCGATTCTGGCGTTTTCGGACAATTTGCAGAATTGAGAGGTCCATAACTTTTCAACGAATGGCGATAAAAAAAAATAAATGAACTTATATTCTTAGAATTTTAATAGGAATCTATAGCCCAAAAATAAAACAAATCGAAAGCCATGAGGTCAATTTTTGAAAAAAAGTATTGCGTTATGCGTGGAATGGGCGTATGGTAATAATTTCCTTCTCGAAAAGATCTCAAAAACTCATTTCTTCCTTATTCCCGGGGGGGGGCTCGGTCCGCCCCGGGTACCACCATTTTAGGGGTGACACCATTTCGATTTTTTTTATTTCTCTCACAAACAGAAAAAGTGATAAAATACTTTACGGTAAAAAATGTAATTGCTGTTTCAAAATATAAAATTCTGCTGCAAGTCTAAGCAAAGAGAAGGAAACATTGCGAAAACGTTTCGAGCTGTAAAATCTGAAAACTTTTTGTATCACAACGCAAATGAGTCCATGTTAAGTGTTCCAAATTTGGCAGCAGCTTACGACGAAATTTCAGAAAAGGAGCTAATTGTTGAAATTGCTTGCGATGCTACGTAGGCACATATATGCAGCACAAATCGATTTCGAAAGCGCCAACAATTAGACAGCATTAGAAATGCTCACTTTCATTGTCGAGTGGTCCTTTTTGGAAATTTCGCCAAATATTTCATTAGCATTGAAATTATTTTCTACAATTTGTTTATCAGTAGCTTCATGCGAAAGGAGTTTTTCAAAGCTTAAATTAATACAGACTTACTTGGACTTCCATTGGACTTTTAAGGTATTCCATGGGATAGGCCAGAGTTTCCGATCTTGCTTTTTTATCCATTGCAGATGAGCTTGAAATCAATATTACAGATTTCGATGAGGTTATTTCAAATATTGCAACTCTTAAAGTAAGAAATGCCAGTATTTAGGACAGCTTACTTTTAATGCATCGAAATGGTATGAAAATAGTAACAAAATTTGTTTTTCTTAATTTTAGAATATTGAACCAAATTATTAAGTTATATAAAATTTAAGAGATTTTTTTCACATATCTTTAAAATCTTTAACAAAAAAAAAAAACGGATTCTTGGATTTAGCGAAACTTTTTTGAAATTTTATTTGAAGTATTAACTTTTGACTTTCAAAATATTATCTGTACCTTTTCATAAACAAGAAAATTATGCAGGATAAAAAAGAAAGTCTTACTAATTTCTGTAATTTTCAATAAACATCTATTATCTATATGTCTAGCATTTTCACTGAGTTTCGTTGGGATCGGGTTACTTTTGTACGTACCTTCCATACAAAATTATGTAAAATTTAAATATACGTCCTAGGGAGGATCCTAAGGTCTTATCAATTTCTACCATTTTGTGTGCACATCAATTTTTCTAATTGCCGTCTGACCAAATTTTATTAAGATCGGCCAACTTTGGCATGCATCTCGCATACAAAATAATGTAAAAAATCAATATAAGAAAAGTACCCAATGAAAGTAACCTTAGAAACTAACCAATTTCAATCACGACATAATAACTTTTAACCCTCTTTTTAATCATTTAATTTGTAAAAAATAAAATATTTTTATTACAAATTGAGTGGTAAAATTTTTCGGTGCAGGCGATTTTTTATAAATTAAATGATTTAAAATCGCGCGATTTTAATACAAAATTTTTGCCTGCGGCGCTTACTATAGTTTGCAACCAAAAAAGTTCAAATAACAGTTATTTAATTCTTTAAAATCGCATTTTATTACAATAAAAACAACAATTTTTCAAAATGTAATATTTTTTTTTTTTTAACAATTTGTTATTGTTTGTTATCTGTTGTTTTTTTCGGAAAGCATAAAGGAAATAATAAAAACACAAATCTCATCAAATTGGTTTCTAATTGCATTTAGAAATTTCTTATAGGGGTGACACCATGGGTATCCGCCCCGGGTGACACCAAGCCTAGGAACGCCTCTGGTGCGATGATTAATTAAGTTTTTAGGTTTTTCAAAACTAACCACCTTTCATTACAGATATCTCTTTTGGTATTGAAATTTCGAAGAAGTATTATAATACTTCCAATTTTTAAGTTTAACTCATGCAGTGGCATTCCTGAAGGATAAAATTCATTCAAAAACTCGGCAGGGTAATTTTGTTTATCGTTATCATCACTGTCTTCAATTTAATCCGTGCTCAGATCTCTTACTGTGTCACCAACTACAATATTTAGAACTTGCTCGTTGACTTCGTTCACATCGGAATTTTTTGGGCACAGGATAGCAATTTTGGAATAACGGTTGATGTTATTCGGACTCAAAGTATCGCCAGAAATCTATTTAACCCTTTCAATGGATTTGTCCATTATATTGGACACTTAAGAAAAAAATTTTTTTTATTTTCTAACGTCTTTTCTAAAATCAAATAGGTTGGTACTATGAAATGAAGTTGTGCTAACATGACAAAAATAATTTTAGGGAGATATATAACGTTTAACTTAGTTAGATTTTCGATTTTATGCCCAACAGAAGCCTTCAATTTTTTTATATCGCGTGTTAATAAATTTTGCAAAAAAGAAGTGATTATTGTGATTGGTGCGCAAAGTATAATATCTTTTTATAATAACAATTGCATAAATAACGCATTTGCATTTGTCTCCGGTTGTTTTAGTTGAACTAAAATATTATAATGCAACGTTATCGTGGTTTTGACCCTTAATATTAGACAGCCTGCCAAAAGCAAAGCAGCTCATGAAAATCATAGGGATGGTTTTTGATCTTTTTATTGCTTAAATGATGGGAATATAAGCTCAAAAAAATTGTCCACGATTATTCTAGGCAAGCCATTTAAAGGGTTAATAAGCGAACCTTTACAAACAAAATGATCGGGAATTTATATGATATCTTCATCTCCATTTCCTAACTTGAATAGCCAATCGCTTAAACTTGGATCACAAGACCGAACATTGTGATTTGATTCTAGCGATTCCCATTGACACCACACTGAATATAATAATTGCTGTTCAGTTTATGAAGACCGAATAGGTTCTGGTTCTGTTAATTAAGAAGCACTGTAATAGCAAGACATGATGTTTGATGTATAGTAGTTGAGCAAAATGACGATAGTCATTTGCTGGTCCAGACTGAACAGGTTCTAAAAAGTATAGTAAGTACAAAGATATCAAATGGATATTTTTAGAATAGGTTCTGGTCCAGGATGAACAGGTTTTAAAAAGTACAGTACGTACAAAGATTTCAAATAGATAATTTTACAACAGGTTCTGGTACAGGCTGAACAGGTTTTACGATAAAGAGCAAAAGGTTTAGTAAGTACAAACATTTCAAATGAATAATTTTACAACTGGTCATGGTCCAGGCTGAACAGGTTTTAAAAAGTACAGTACGTACAAAGATTTTAAATAGATAATTTTACAACAGGTTCTGGTCCAGGCTGAACATGTTTTACGATATAGAGCAAAAGGTTTAGTAAGTACAAAAATTTCAAATGGATAATTTTACAACAGGTTCTGGTCCAGGCTGAACATGTTTTACGATATAGGGCACGGAGCAGGACTCTTGTCTTTTATATATTAAGATTTTCCTTCACAATTACAACAAAGCATCAGATAGGGAGAACGGTAATTTTGCTCACAACTGCAGAGAGGCTTTTGGTTTATACGAGGTTAAAAATGATTTAAAATTGGTTTTCAAACTTTTGAAAATTGCTTCACAGGAGCTTGAACTGAAGCACGCAACCCAAGCTTACTTACAAAAATTTTAAATTTTCCCTCTCATGTATAATCGATGGATAAAATTCGAAAGGCTTTCGGCTGCAATAATGTTTAGAGGAAGGATAACAACAAGGATAAGGACAAACATTAGAAAAAGCATTTACTCAAGGATTAGTACAGCAATACAAACAAAGACTAGGTCAAGGATTTTTATAAAGATAAGAACAAGTATAAGTACAAGGAAAAACAACGATTACGACAAAAGCTTAGGATACGAATGAGGACAAGAGTTAGGAGAAGTATAATAACAAGGATTTTGAAAATGATTAGAGCAAACATGAAGACAAGGAACAAAGGCAAGGAGCACAGCTAGGAAAAGAATAGAGATTTGGACAAGTATTATAGCAGGAATAAGAAAAGGGATTTCCTCACGTTTAAATAATGGCCTCCAATTTTTTTGGTAAAAAAATCTTAAAAATTCCTGTTTTCTCTTCTCTCCTTAGAAAAGCTTTAAATTAGTGTGCAGTTTATTAGAAGTATATTTTATTTAGTTGCTAGCTTTCTTATGCTATGATTAAACTTAAATTTAAGATAACTCTAGTCGACGTTTAACTTTCTAAAAGAACCTTCAACGCCAAAAACATTATCATAATCTATCGACTTGCTGGGTCTCAGACTCTCATCAATGCCGAATTGTAGCGACTCTCGGAAAAATTCCTTGAACTCGATGAATCTTTTTTCGGCCTCTTCAGTTAGCTGTTTAAGAGAACCATTACTTCCGCCATATTCAATCGGCAAGTATTCTTGTGGAATATGTTCGTACAAAGAGTTCATCTTGTTGCCATGCACAAAGAGCTGAAATAAAACAAAATTTAAATATCTAATAATTTTATATGATACCTACATAATAAAATAATTTGAAATGCTATAATTATTATGTAAAAGTAACATACCCTAGCCTGTTGCTTGGCAGGCATTAAAGGTTTGAGCGTATTGAATAACGGCTCAAAGCCTATGGGTGTATTTATAATGTGTGTAGCTTTTTGACGCAATGGCACAGCATCTTCCATGTAGACAGACATTTTCTTCATAACCGTCGGCGTCATCTGAAACATATGCGCTGCCGAAAGCTGTGCCATATCCAGTATATCAATAACGCCATTAACATTGGCATAATCATCCTCCAACATGATAATCTCCTGCATGGTATAAGCCATGCGCATGACATCGGCGAAGGTAAACTTGTTGGCAGGATATATACCGGCACGTACGAAAACAATTCGTGGTCCATTCTCATAAAGTGGCTTGGGCAAGTAACAGCCGACACTGTCAATAGCAAAAATGATATAGAAATGATATAAATAAAGTATTTTTTAAAGTATGGTACCCACCCTAAGCGTATCAGTTCGATTACTCCTGCATCATCTACATCACGCATGGTATAGAATTCCGGATATTTGGTGCGCAATGTATAGTAGTTATCGATCTTGTATTTGGCCTTCTCCAGACTAAACTTGCAGCCACGCAAAAAAGCCAACAGAAATTGTTCATCGGTGCGTGCACGCAAATGTGGCTGCTGGGCGATCCATGTTTTCAAAGCTTCAATATCGGCAGCCACACGTTCAGGTACTTCATTCAGTTCTTCGATAGCAACTTTTTGCAACGATTCTGGCAGTGGACGCAAGTCTGGAATTTTCATTTTGAATGTAGTGTAATGGATGGATGGTACTTCGGCTATGATATTTAATCTAATGTAGCAAGTTTCGCCAGACACACAGTACTGTTGGCTTTGTTGCCAAATTTTTTTTTTTTTTGTATGACGAAATATATTAAATAATACTTGTCTGTACTATAATAATTAATCTTTTTTCTTTTTTTTGTTATATATTTTTGATAAGATAACATTTTAGATTAGCCTGTGTGTTTGAAAGCTTTTCACACAATTGTTGTTGTTGTTATTTTCGTTGCCAATAAATTTATAAATTTTAGTGCCAGCTGTTAAAAGATAATGGCCGTTGATTGGTTTCAATGATTTTCAATTTTTCAAGTGATTTTACAATTTTGGAATGAAAGTTCGAAAATTAACTATTCGAAATAGAAGAGGAAAATATAAGGAAAGTCTACTATTTGAGTGTAAGTCGAAGAGTGGACTCAGCGACGAACCTTAGGTCAGGGTCCAGATCCACGCCAATTTTGGAGTAAGAACGAAGTCACCAAAATCTTATACTATAAATATATTATTTGTAATTAAGAATTTAATTTAGAAATTGAAACCTTAAGTTGTACTATGTCCAAAACTCCCTGTCTCCTCTAGACTCTAAACTTGAAGGGTATCTACAAGACCTTAAAAATGGTGTGGGTCCACACAAAAAATCAGCTTCGGATATGAACCCCTACTGCGTTGATAACCACCGCAAGCGAAAAACGAACAATGATTTACGAATATGCAGCTGGAATGTCCGGACCCTTTAAAGGGAAGGTGCCTGTGTCCAATTGGTGGCAGCCCTAGAAAAAATAGAATCTGACATCACCGCCATCTAGGTAGGCTCTAAGAGTGCAGACTGCGGTATCTACTAAAGTTGCTAGCGCAAAAACTTGAATTTTGATTCGGATTCGTCGTAAGCCGGAAACTACGCCATCTTGTTGACCGGTTCAAACCTGTGCACGAAAGACTCGCAACAATACGCATCAAGGTTAATTGTTTCAACATAAGCCTAATTAGCGCGCACGCCCCGTCGGAGGAAAATGACGATGCTGTCGTGTACGAGAAAATAGTCCTCGTAGATTTTAATGCGAAGGTCAGAAAAGAAGGCACCTTTGGCTCGAGAACAATTTCGAACAACGGTCTTGGACTGATCGACTTCGCTGTGGAACGAAACATGGTAGTCAGTAGCACCAGATTCCAACACCTCGATATCCACAAGGCCACCTGACTGTCCCCGGATAAAAAAACCTGAAACCAGATTGATCATGTTGTGATCGACGAAAGGCACGCTTTAAGCGTATTGGATATGCGCACATTTGGGGGAGTCAATATTCTCTGACCATTATATTGTTGCAGTCAAGATTCGTATGCGATTGTGCAATGCTAAGAATATACGCACAGGTATGCAAGGAAAGCTAGATGTCAATAAGCTGCTATCACAACGGACCGCCGAGGCCTACACCGCTCAACTCTCGTTTGAGCTGAACCAACCTTACTCTTGCCTCGACGACGCTGACGGACTTTGGGCGCATATATCCCACATCAGAGAGTGTCTGGAGTTGCATTTGCTGCCTTTTATACGACAGCACCAAGGTTCAATACTATTTTGGCCTGACCTAGCAACATGTCACTACGCCCAGAGAACGATGGATTGGCACCAAGCCAATAATGTCACTGTGGTGCCAAGAGAAGCCAATCCTCCGAATTGCCCCGAACTTCGTCCAATCGAAAGATATTGGGCTTTAATAAAAAGAAATCTTACGAAGGCCAAACAAACTGCGAAAAACATCGAAATATTTCGACGTAAATGGCGTCGGGCATACACTAAGGTCAACGAAAGGTCGGTAAAAAACCTAATGGAGGACCTTAAACAAAATGTGCATGATTTTTTTAAGTGTATTTTTTTCAGTGTAAATAAAATTTTCATTTATTTTGTAATGTTCACTTAATATAAACTGAAGGAATTTTTAAACAAACATCATTGGTTTTCATACAATAAAAAAAAAACAAAATGACAGTTATTTCTGGGACAGTCTTTATGTGAGACTCCAACGAGAGATAACCGGATCAACCTAACCTAACCTAGTCGTAAGTAAAACTGTGACAGTTATTTCTGGGACAGTCTTTATGTGAGACTCCAACGACAGATAACCAGATCAACCTAACCTAACCTAGTCGTAAGTAAAACTGTTTAATAGATGTGAGTCATTGTGAATATGTAAAATATGATAAGAAGAAAATAATTTTTATTGTTCTAATAAAAATTCTTAAAATTAAGTAGCTCATAATTGTTTATTAAATTAACCATCAGCAGTAATTAGATAGCAAAACCTAGTTTTTTTAACAAAAGGTGACCACAATTGCTTGTTTTGCCGCCGCTCGATAGGACAGCAATAATGATTTTCCGACTGACAGATGCATACAAAAATTAAAAACGATCACTCCCTTCAACTCCTTGAAAACTTGCTATTTCGGAAATTCTTAGCATTGAAGTGAATGATGGCCTTAATACTTTTCTGTTAGCTTTAAAGTCTGAGAAAAAAGGAAAATTTTACATGGTTTGAAACTTGTTAAATTTCAATTTTTTTTTTTAACTTTTCAAATAGTGCCAAGGACTTCCGCCTAATAGTGCCAGGGACTAACTAACTCCTATTAATCATTTTATTGCAAAACTTAATTTTTTTTTTTTGAATCAGCGACCAAAACTATGTTGCGAAAGTATATTTTTGAATTTTTTTTCCACCACAACTTACGTTGTTAAAAGTAAATAAGTGATCGCAACGTGCAAATTTTAAAATTACTGTATCTCGGAACTCAGATGTGACCCAGACCTCAGACTACCTGCATTGCACTCCTCTAGGTGCTCACTATCATAATTTTTTAGAATCATTCTAGAAGATTTTTGGTGGTCACACCGTGTAATTAACGCTTTTAGCAAAATAGACCACACTAAAAAAATTCCTTATTGGAAATGCAGACATGATTAAAATTTCAAGCACAATCAAATATCATTATTGTTATACACAAATTGTGTCTCATATTCAGGTCAACCTACTGTTCCAAAAAAATAAAACACTTGTTTAAAAAACAGATTCTCCATTTAAGAGTACAAAACTTAATAGAAGCCAAAACAAATATCAATCTAGTATAAATAGCGGAGTCAAAAGTTTATAACATCATAACAACTCAATTCATAGCAACGAAGTCTTAAGATATATAACTGAAAATAGTCACGAATGATGAAATTCAGCATTTCTGTCATTTTGACTATAACGCTGATACAATCCTTCATTGTAGTTCCAATAATTGCTGCTGTAGACTTTGCTGCTGCTCTTGCTGCTCTTGCAGATCTTTCCGTGACACTGGCTAATGCTATACAATCTACTACGAATGCCGTATCAATTACTGGTCAAGCTAAAAAGGATGGTAACCTAAATAATAGTTTGAATCAATTTTTGGTTGGAGGCGCTACTGTTTCAGCTGAGGATTTAACAAGTGTTTCTGATGGGTTTGTTAATATTGCAACTAATGCTGAAGCAGCTGCTCTTGCAGCCAATTCTCTCAGTACTCAACTAGTAAATAAACTGAAGAACCTTCAATTATTGTTGGAGCAGATACCAGCTGTTCCCACAACGTCGACAGTTACTTCAGCTCCATGTAAGACCAATAATGTTGGAGGTGGTATTCCTGGATATCATAAAGGTGTTCCTGGTCGTTATTATTATGTTGGTCATCATTATGGACGCAAGTAAAAAATTTTGTATCAACTCAGAGACGATTCAAACATTAACGAGACAATACAATCATATCCGTTATACATAAGCAATACTTTCACAAGTATTGAGAAAAACCAGAACCAGAATATAAAAATAACACTGTATGTTTAAAGTTAAGTCTGACTTGTTGCTTACAATTACTTAAAAATAAAAAATTTCGCTAAAAAATGAACCCACTAGTGCCACAACCAGTACGAAAAACACGGTTGCGAAAAACACGGAAAAATAAAAATGCGCTCTCACTAATCCGGCTCTCACTTTTGAATCCGTAGGAATTTTTCCATGAAATTTTTTTCTTAGAATCTTAAGAATATTTACTTACCTTCGATTTACTCGATTTAAAAAAACGGCCAATGTCATGTCCCCCCTTAAGTGATAAAGTTAGTTAAAATTACTTTAAGTATAAAATACTTTTTAAGAGTTAACTTGTGCTTCTATTTCCCCCATCATAACGACATACAGTGGGTTGAGGTTATAACAAAAATGTAGATCTATTCATTTGTGCTGTGTTTCGGGAAAAAATGGTAGTTGAAGGTTTTTTGGTTCGCAAACGCTGATAATGAATTTAAAAACAAATTCAAAAATTCGGAACTAATAAGACTACTTTTAAGTGCTTATTTCTATAAAACCAGTTCAAGTCTGGGTTATTGAGCACGTCGGCAGATCCAATATCAGTGTATCATAAGAAAACTTTAATTTTGAATAGAATAGTTCTTGAGAAAATTGAATAGGAATTTGGAATTAAAAATCGTGTTGCTTAGCAGCAAAACTGGATATATTTAGTTTTTTTTTTATAAATTTTAAGATAATTTAGAGTAAAATAAAAATATTTAAATCTTTTAAGTTTACTACTTCTTACATAATTCTTTCCACGAAGTATTAGAAAAAGTGATTGAATATGTATTTTTATAAATTACTTTGGAATAGAATCGTTTTGCTACAAAAGCAAAGAATAGGTTTCACTGGAAAGTTAGTAGGTACCTTGGAATAATAAGCTTTTGATACATACAAAATGTTAGTTTTCAAACTAGCTGAATGTTTTCCTTGGTTTTTTGCAGACATTCGATTTCCCGCTAAAAACGGAATAGACAGGTTTTGTTACTGAACTCTTTAGAAGCATTGAATTTCATAGGAATATTACACTTTTGAAAAAATTATCTTCTATTCTGCGTAATAAAGGTTCTGCGTACATAAGGTTCTTCAATTTTAATTTTAATTCAGTAAAACGAAAAAACAAACACATCGAAAGTATACAGGTTTGTCTTTTGAACCAAAAAAGTATAAAAAAATAATTAATTATTAATTATAAACTTTGGTTCAGTAACCATTTACATGAGTCACATGAACTATTCATGATACCTATGTACAAAATACACAAAAGTGTGTGTACAAAATACATGAATCAAATAAACGTGTTGGTCTGATCCTCCTCGTATAGCTTGTCCGAAAGAAGAGCATCCGCGCAGTAAAGACTCGGTTCTCCACTGAGGCTAGCAGAGTTCAGTGACATAGTCTGCTTCATATCTGCCTCAGATGCAAAGCCTTCGGTGTCAAAAACATCTGCTTTAGCCTAGAAAAACTGAGCAGTTGTTGATGTACCGCTAGATTTTGTTGTACACCTTTAGCACGACCTTGGAAAAGGTTTACCAAAATACTTCCTCCTTTTCCTCCAATAGCTTCAGGGTTCAGGTTCCTCTGCTTTTATTATTTATTTATTGGATAAGCTTAATGCAATCAGTTTAAATACTTATAATAAAAACTTAAAAACTAAAATTTATAATTAACATGGAGTATTAATTAATTAGAATAATTAAGGAGTAATTAGTTTACAATGGTACCTTTACTTAATTGGAGTACCATTGTTACCCCCCCCCCCCCCCCCCCCTACATTAGAGATGGAGATGAAATGGCGTTGAAGAGTCACCAAGGTTATTTTAAAGTAGTGGTCTGCTCAGATGACAATCGAATTCATTGATCAAATTGTTGGTTATCCAAAGCATTCTGGTTATAGGTTCACTGCATTCATAGTCGGTGCGGTGAAAGTTAAGGTGGAAGAGAGATATAGGCCTAAGGTTGCGTGGGTTGGTATTAAAAAATATTAATTGTTGATATAGTTGATGAATGAAGAGAACATCGGCAACTTCCCTTCGTTTTGCAAGTGTTTGCATGTTAATCAACTTAAAACGGTTGGCATAAGGAGGTAGGTTGAAATTGTCAGAACAGGGAAGACCAAGAAGAGCGAAACGAATGAATCTTCGTTGAACGGCTTCGATTCGCATTGAATGGGTGTTGTAGATGGGAGACCAAACCTGGCTGGCATATTCCAGGATGGGTCTTACAAAGGAACGATAGAGAGATTTAGTGACGTAAGTATTGGAGAACTCTCTGAACCAGTGTTTCACCAAACCAAGTGCAGAGTTTTATCTATTAATGATATTATCAATATGAGACCTAAAGTTAAGTTCTTTGTTACAGCTAACGCCTAAGTCCCATAAAGTGCTTACAAAAAGAATTGGCTTGCCGAGAATGTTAAACGTTCTCGGAGGAAGTTGGAGTCGCTTGCGAGAATGTTATTGCTTAAAATTTGCTGACGTTGAGCTCCAGGAGATTTATTGACAACAAACAAAAACACAAATTGGCCATTTCAGCCCTTGAAAGGACTTTGACCGAGCTTTTTATGATCAATTGTTGACACCAAGTGCAAAAGCTGACCAGATTTTGTCATAGAAGAGAGCAACAGTATTATCAACACTGCCATAAGCATTATCGAAAATATGTTGGAAATCGATTGTACTGAATAAAATTTAAAGTTTTACAAAATCAGTTTTCCGAATGTTGAAGCTGTACACATGGTCAAAAAGTGTGTTTATTATGTTATTGTTGTACGATAGTGTAAGAGATAGAGGTGGATGGAAAGTAAATGGTTACTCTCGGAGACAACACAATCATCTGAATCTGAAGAGAATACAAATATTGGCAGGACGTCTGCCTCTACCGGCATACAACAAGTCGTATCGAAATTTAGATTTTGCCGTACAACTATTCAAAACTTAGAGGGACTCTTAAAAACTATTTTTGCATAATATTTTTTTGGATCGGACAAATCTCCATGGATCGATTTTGGTTCTTCTTCATACTTTTCCAATAAGCTTTAATGCATGTGAATTCCATGAAAAAAACACATTTTATAGGTTTTTTAAAAACATCTTTTCGAAAATGACGAAATATAGCTTTTTTGGGGTCTCAAAAGAGTATTTAAAGACAAACAATTTTGAATTTTTTTATCCAGTATTTGTGTACCATCAAAGTCTTTACTTTCTTGCTTATCTTGGTTATGAATTCCGATGAAAAAAAGTTATATGCAAAAAACTTGATTTTTTTACCAAAAAAGTGGGTTCAAAAGAACCAAAACCGCTCCAAAAACCGCTTCTTCTATATCAAACCGCTAGATATAGAAGAGTCCCTCTAACTTTTGAGTTGGTGTCAGGCTGACTTTTTTTTTTCTCCAAACAAAATCGATCCGGCTTACCCTACAGGGTTCTTGGATATCGTCCAGCCATTTTTAATACGTCAGGATTTCAGTGCTTGAACAAATGCACTGAAAAAGCCACGCCCTTGCTCTTGGACCAGCCGGAATCTCGTGTTTCTCCACCGCTTGACCCCAGGCGATTCCTCGCCGACTCTACTGATAACTGCATCACAGAACTGTCGTCCTCACAAACTATTAGCTTGACATGGCTAGCGCTGTACTATCCCACGTCATGACAGAAAGGTTTAGAACCATGGTTCTCCTCTAGGACCTGGAAAGAGGCATTTGCTAATGTTGCCTCTTGTCCCATCTCCAATTATCACGAAGAAGTGCTCCGTCCGCCATCTGCACATCGATGATGCTCAGCACTCTTTGCTCCCCTTTCACCACTTGCACTACGGTTTCGCTGCAAAAGCACTGTATTTGTCGTTTTTGGCATTTTCGCCACTGGTATCTTCTCCGTAGACCTCTTAAGCTGGTTTGCCTTAATGTATGTACTCTCTGCAGCGTTCTCTTGACGCTTCGGCATATTTTCTTTGGCACATTTCTCGTACCAGACCAATTTCAATTGTCGCACACCCGCACTCTTACCGAATGTGGCTCGTTCAGCCACCCGACTAATCATGGTCTTTGCATCCGATGTGCCGCCTGAAATTAATCTAGCTACTGCTTTTTCCGAATAGCAGGGTCCAAGATCAACTCCCTGGGCAGTGGTTGCCTTTGTGACCGGTTGCACGAGGAGCTGAGGGGTCAAATTCACTGAAGTTATGTCGCAGCACGGAGCAGCGGCTACTGCAGTAACAACTCGGCGGTAACGGGAGCAGAACCCCCTTCCAGTTTTTTATGAGTACCACACACAGTGTTTGTATTTTTTGTTTTGTTTTGATTCATTTGGTTCTCACGAGTGTAGGACTATAGAAGGTTCAGCCCCGCAGCGGTCCCTGTGTACATGTAAGGCTATTTAGTATCATAGGACGTCTGGTAACCGATTCACTCCGTTAGTGACTGGAAGATTTTAAAAAGGCATGGGACATATCTGTGTCGATAAGAAAAAACAGCTAAAGTCAGTTTTCAAGTTTTCAGGAGAGCATTTTAAAGATTAAAATTGTTACCTAAAATCAGAGAACCCTGACTTATGCTGCTGTTTAGATGGTCTCAAACGTGTAATTTTCAAGGTGCAACTATAAAAATTTGCCTACTAGACTTCTTTGTTGCGGGGGATTTAATGAAAGTATTAATCTCATTTTGTCCTATCTCGACTTTAGCGGATATGTCGATATGGATATGACAGCTTGATTCAGCCCATACCTCATATTGATGATTAAGTAACGCACCAAGCAAAATCAGGACTATTGAAAGCAGGACTATTGATCGTCGCTGCATCAACCATTTAGCTAATCGCCCTCACAAGAACCTTGTATAAGTTAATACCAGCCGGCACACACTTGGTTGGTTAGGTAGAGGATTTTGCTGGCCTTTCTTAGACTTATATAAATAAAGAAATTCTTGTTCATATAGTAAAAATGTTAATTTCTCAACATATATTTAACAAAAACTCGTAAGAGATCCTCTAAGATATTTTAAGATAAGTGGCGGCCGTGGCCGTGGGAATTAACAAACTTCTGTCGCCTGAGTTCAATATTCATTTCTGACAGAAATTTTTTCTTTTTTTTTTAAATAGAAAAAATTACATATCAAACAAAGATTTGTTGAGTATGAAAAATTTATTAAAGAAAACCTTTTTAATCTGAGATTAAATTTCAGAGATTAAATCTCAGATAGAGTTTGAGTTCTACTTTTATTGACATTTATTTATATGTTACAAAAATTCCGATATTTGTTCGCGTTATTTGGTGTAATAAAACAAATAAATATACTCAAATTTTCTTTTTTTTCAAGTATATTTTCGAGTATTATGTACAGTTTTTTTTCTTTTGGATATTTATATAATTATAACAATTTTTTCGTGTCTAAATTTCGTGTTTTTTTACCAACTAATCCACATTTAATTTCCTAAAAGAACCATCTGTGCCGAAAATACTATCGAAATCAATTGGTTTTCCGGGTCTCAATTTTTCATTGGTTACATAACTTGCATTTTCCTTAAAGTGATCACGATATGCATCAATTTTATGCTCCCAGATAGAAATAATTTCTTCAATACTACTATTATCACCGCCATATTCTTTGGGTAAATATTTCTTGGGGATTTGTTCGTAAAGTGAGTCCATTTTGTTGCCATGCACAAAAAGCTAAATGTAAAAAATAGGTTTTATTAAAAGAATACCAAAAAAAAAAACAGTTTAAATATTAGAGCTACCCGATTCTGTTGTTTTTTTGACAACATGGGCTTAACCATGTTAAACACTGGTTCAAATGCTGCAAAGGTATTGAGAAAATGTGTTGCTTTTTGACGCATTGGTATCGCCTCCTCAGAGAATACCGTCGATTTCTTCATAACACCCGGAGTTATTTGAAACATATGTGCTGGTGTTGCATTGGCCATATCTAGAATGTGAATGACACCGTAAATGATGGCATAATCGTTTTCCATCATGACTATTTCCTGTATCATATGAGCTGTACGCCATACATCAAGCATTGCATGTTGACTTGGTGAATAGGCACCGTTGCGGAAAATAGCTATGACGGGTCCATTGTCATTGAGTGGCGTCGGCAGATGTAAAAGTACTCTAGATATATTGACTTTGTGAGAAACTTCAAGTTTAACGCATGAAAACTGCGCAGTAATATCTATAAAATACTTGCCCCAAACGTACAATTTCGCGTATCTTTGGATCATCTACATCGTAGCATGTCAGCATTTCGGGATACATGGAGCGCATTGTATAGTATTTATCAATCTTACTTTTGGCTTTCTCCAAACTGAATTTACAGCCACGCAGGAAGGCCAACAGAAATTGATCATCAGAGCGTGCCTTCAGGTAAGGCTGCTGGTTGATCCATGTTCGCAGTGCTTCGATATCATCGGGTATGCGTTCAGGCACCTCGTTCAACTGCTCTATGGCTACTTTTTGCAGCACATCATTTAGTGGTCGCACCTTGGCCATAATGTGTCTATGGCTCTTAATTACTAGATACAAACTAATTTCTTAATAATTTATTAATACTGTTCAGCTATTTTGAGTATGAATTTTTTTGTTTTAGGTTTTCATTTAATTTATGATACGGTTTATAAGTAGCGATAAGATAGCTGAGTCGAATTTTTTCTTGCTTGTTGATTTTTAAAATTATGCTAAATTTTATTGAGTATTAATATCAACAGCGTTATTTGCAAAAAATTTGGTTTAGTTTTTTTACTGATTCCTTGATAGCGTCCCATTCCACAAACCTTTGTTTTGTTCTTGTTAGTACTTTGAAGCGTACCTTTACAAAAAACTACAACTACTTATAAAAACTTGGAAAATTTCTGAAAACTCTTAATATCAGTAGTTTTTTAAATTATTTAATCAAAGTGAATAAAATGCTCTACCGAATTTTTTCTTTTTTTTTCACCAATCTTGATCAATACGTATCAATTTAGAGAAGTGCTCTTTCGCCATTTGTGGTTATCGTGAATATTTTACTATTTTTCATTTGAGAGAGAAAATTGTTGCTTCATTAGACAATCTTATCTCTTGGTTTTTTTATAGACTTTACAGGCCTATAAGAATAATTTTTTTTGAAGTATTATTTACGACAAAATTTTAAAACCGGTTACTCGAATAACCCGAGTTTTCGGGTTTCGGATTTCGATATAGAAATAATATTCGAGGACTTCTAATTATTTTATGAGTTACCTCCAAAGCTTTTTCAGAGAGGCAACATACCAAAGATTGCTTTTTTTCAGACTTGAATATAGTTTATATTATTTTTAATATTATTTTTATATCATTATTATCTGTAATGGACATAATTTAACAATAATTATGAATTTAAACATGATTTCCATGAATCGCATTCATGAATTTTTTTCCAGCAACCAATTACATGAGTCTCATCAACTATTCATGATATCAAAGTACTAAATTATATAAAAGAAAAAACACTAGAACATGAATATTTCATAAGCCTAATGCGTAAAAATCATAAAGTCTGTGTACAAGATAAAGGGTGTTCCAATAATAGGTAAAGTACTTTGTTATCGATTAAAATCTGCACCCTTGTCCGCCATACTTTGTGTCATTGTCATTGTGACAGTATAGAATTTTTGTTATGGATCGCTACACGAAAAAATAATGCATTCCCAATAAATATTTATTAGAGCGCTCATATTTATTTGACTCTTAAAAGAGGGAGTTTCTGACGAAAATACTCTTATTTATGAACGTTTTATGAGCTCACATTATTATGAGTCCAAAATGACTATTATTTATGAACTTTTTATGAGCACACATAATAATGACTAAGAAAACACTCTTATTTATCAAGAATGATAGAAACAAAGATTATGACATCCCGCGCAGAAAAAAAAAATCTTCTGCGCATGTTGGACACATGACGTCACGCTAACTGTGCTCCTATTTACAGCTGTTGCTGTTTACTGTTGCTTTGCTTGCATTTGCCCACTGCACACCTCATGTTTACGTTTTGTTTCTTATATTTTTTTAGTTTTTCTCTGTGCTGCAACTTTATCAACACACTTCACTTATCGTTTTTTATAATTTCAATTGT
This sequence comes from Tetanocera ferruginea, assembly GCA_958299015.1. Lineage (NCBI taxonomy): Eukaryota > Metazoa > Arthropoda > Insecta > Diptera > Sciomyzidae > Tetanocera > Tetanocera ferruginea. The sequence goes on along the minus strand of OY282640.1, from coordinate 147,025,079 downwards.
TTTTATATTGTTTGTTGTATGAAATATAACGTGAAATTCGTAAATTATTTCAAAGCCGATGCAAAATATTTTGGCGAACTGTCAAAGTGATTGTAATTGCAGGTTTGCCAACTCTCACATGAGGGCCCATAAAGTCGAGCAACTAATTGAGAAACTGGTAGATAAACTGGCTGCTTGTTAAAAATAAGTCGTGTGTAGGTGAGTTGAGTCGCTCTTACCCCACAAGGGGTTAACGGAAAAGAAGGAGGAGAAGGTGAGTTGATTATCATTTTAAGTTTTTTAACTAGTTGTTTTTTGATAAAAACCAAAAAATCTTGATTTGAGTTCAACTGGCTGATGAGCTGTATTTGTTCTCTAGGAGTTGGCAACCCTTACAAGGGACAAGCTACGTCATCTCAAGGGAAATCATGCGCATGCTTATTTATGAACCTTTTATGAGCGCACATAATAATGACTTAGAAAACACTCTTATTTATGAAGCTTCTATGAGCGCACATAATAATGACTCAGAAAACACTCTTATTAATGAACGTTTTATAAGCTCACATTATTATGAGTCCAAAATGACTCTTATTTATGAACCTTTTATGAGCGCAACTAATAATGACTCAGAAAAGGCTCTTATTTCTGAAGCTTCTATGAGCACACATAATAATGAGTCCGAAAAGATTCTTATTTATGAACGTTTTATGAGTACACGTTATTATGAGTCCGAAAAGGCTCTTATCTATGAAGCTTTTATGAGCGCTCATTATTATGACTCCCAAAAGACTCTAATTTATGAACGTTTAATGAGCGCACGCTATTATAAGTCTGAAAAGGCTCTTATTCATGAGCCTTTTATGAACGCACATTATTATGAGTCCGAAAAGACTCATATAAAGGTCGATGTTTTGAATAAAACACAAATTATTTATGAAATTATTGTTATTTATTTTTATTTTGACAATATTGGTATGGTTCAATTATTTATGGAACAAAATATCGGCCAAATGGCCTCCACGCCCTCGGCGGCACACCTCCATTCGATGGTCAAAATTTTCGATGACGCTAAGGCATAATTGAGGTTCAATGCCATTAATTTACCGAATTATCTCATTTTAGTTCTTGAATTGTTACTGGCTCCAAAGAAAGAAGTCCAACGGTGTCAAATCACATGATCTTCGCGGCCAATTGACATCGCCACCACGTGAGATAACACGGCCATTGAATTTGTCGCGCAAAAGAGCCATTGTTTCCTAAGCTGTGTGGCAAGTGGCACCACCCTGTTGAAACCACATATTCTCCACATCCATATCTGTCAATGCGGGCCATAAAAGGTTCGTTACCATCTCACGGTAGCTAGATGAGCGAAGATGCGATGAGCGAACTCTGAAGGGTATCACACTATTTTGGATATCTATTTGGTGCCGGAGGTTAAAGCTTAGGTTTTGGACGATATGTGGTTTCAACAGAACGGCGCTACACCACATAAATCTCGCCTTAATTTGAACTTTTTGCGATGCCGATATATTTTTTCTGTGGGGTTACATGAACGATAAAGTTTATGTGAGTGGTCCGAAGATGATTCAGAATTGAAAAGCAATATAATACGGTAATTCAGGCCATTCCGTGGCCATACTGCAAAATGTCATCGAAAATATGACCGAAAGAGTGATATTTATGGAATGGTCGCGGTAAACATATCCGTGAAATAATTTTTCACACATAATCCTATTGCGTGTCTTTCGAACAAGCTAAAATGTTTGGAAAAATGCTGAACCGTTTCCGTTTCGCATTAAAGTACCACAAGTCTTACTGGAACACCCTTGACATGAATCAATAAAGAAATTTCGTAAATGTCATGAAAAAACCCTAAGGAAAAACGAATCATTCATTATATTCGTGAATTAAATTCATGTACATACAAATACAAGAGAACAAGAACAGTAGGAGGAGCTAACATTTTGATAAATTTAAGACCACAATAGAATTACATAACAACAACAAAAACATCACAACAACAACAATAGTTAACTTCTATTGAACAACAACAATGGTTAAACAACAACAGTTAAACAACCACAACAAAAATTCTAATAGCAACGCATGAAGACGAAATAATAGCGGGTCTTGATCAACAATAGCAAGCCAATCAGCAACAACAACAACAGCGGTGCAATAAACAAACAAAACGTGAAGAGCAACAACATAACAACAACAACTTGTTAGAAGGCAAACATAACACGTTGCTGCAAGAATTACACACTTCACCAAACAACGGTATGTAATGCAAGAACACACAATTAGAACAACAATGTTAAACGTCGAAATATGAACAATAACAAAACCACAACACAATAACAACAACGTTGGTGAGCCAGAGCTTTTGGCGCCGTTTATAGTGAACGCCAATTCAGACAGGCAGGCAATGTGAACAAGCGAGATAGATAGCTATTAGCATCTCGTTTTTTCACACAGATTTCAGCCTGCGTGTCTGAATTGCGTTCATTTTGAGCCCGGCCTTAGACAAAGCTAAGAAGAAAACACTCGGCTTAGGGACAACAACAAAAAACTGGTGCACAGTTATATGTGCAAAACATTCGATGTGGAGTTGCACAAACAAAATTCCGTTAGTAAATGCAGAGATTATGTGCTATAAAAGGGGAAGATGCAGACAGAATCGATCTCTTTAATCGCTGATCGTGAAAGGTAAGACATAACTTTCTATCCTCTATTACGGGTTTTAAGATTTTCTAAGCGGCTATCCTAGTAGAACTAATAAAACTTTACGTTTCGGTTTTGGAAATTTTCTAAGCGATTACCCTAGTAGAACTAGATAAAACTTTATGTTTCGTGTTCCGAGGTTTTCTAAGCGGTTTCCCTAGTAGAAATAGAGAATTCCTGGAACCAGTAGTAAGATTCGGGTCTTTCTAAGCGGTATCTGAAAAATCCCACCAAATTTGCTTAAATCCCAAAAACGTTCACGAGTCAGCAAACGGTGCGAAAAAACCGGAGGATCGAGACAACACAGGACAACCGGAAGTATAAAAGTAATAGTATCATAATAATAGTTGAACAATAACACTGTGCGACAATTTAATGGTCATTTGGAATAACCTCATATATCTCAATGGTTTCTAGTGGTGCATGATCTAAGTATTATGCCCTCATACTTAATATACCTCACTTAATATACCTGACCATACCTCAGTTTTATCGGATTAGGTCAAATAAGTGAGAAATTCAAGGTCAAATTTTACCTTTAAGTCACACATTTTTTCTTATAACTCTTAAACTAAATTCAAATCTTATGTAGCAACTGCATCTAAATATTTGCAATGGATGGTTCTTTATATTTAGAGACCATTTTTTGCTCGAAAAGTTACGTAACGGGGTTAATATTTTATTCGAAAACAGGGTTTTTTTTTTTAAAAAATGTTCAATAGTTCAGAAATTTTGTATTTCTGTACTTTGTATTTTTCTTCAAAAACAGTCAGATTTTGCTGAATTTGCATACACCTTAAGTAAAATAAAAGAACCCACTTCTGAAAAGGTCACAACAATAACATGTGCGCATCCAAAGATATTCAAAGATTACCAAAGATGGTAACTTCGTTAATGTAAGCTCCTTGCGTCATTAATCAAATCATTGAGATAAAAATTATAGATCCAACAATTTTCTTCAGAACTGTCCTTAACATTTTTACCGAAAGAGTTACCATTTAAAAAATATGCGCGTAAATATGTAATTGCAACATATATGAAAAATTAAAACGGTTAAAATAAAAATTATTTTTATTTCTATTTCTTCTCAAGTTTGAATTTTCTGTTCGACTTAAAGGTGAAATTTGACCTTGAATTTATCTCTTATTTGACCTAATGCGATAAAACTGAGTATGAGAGCATTATATATAGACCATGAACTACTAGAAACCATTGAGATATTTGAAGTTATTTTTTCGTGTCGCACTGTGTAATAGTTGAAAAATATAAATGAAAAAATAAAATAAATTTACAAGAAGAATTATAATATTAAATTATTGAATTTAAATAATAACAACAATCATTGTAAGTTTTAAAGAAAAAACTTAAATGCTTTTTGACTAAAATATATAAATATATAAATATATAAATATATTTGTACAGAAATTTTGTATCCGGCCAGATATACCCCGGCTTAAAAACTTCGTTACACAGTTAAAGAACAAATTTCATGCACATTTACCAGACAAACGTGATCTACCTTGAGTTAAACAATGGAAATTCATATAATTCATGTACAAATACAAGAGCTGCATGAATAGTTCATAAGAGTCAAAAATGCATGAAACATGACGAAAATTGGCACATTACATTAGGGCGGGTCGATCTTCACACAAAAAAATAATATATATAGCTAGTGAAAAATATTCTTTTGCTCATTTGAATAACCTCGAAGAAACAATTTCGCGATGAACTTTTTTTTATTTATTCTGCAATTGTTGTAGCACTCTTCATAAGTTCATAAACACACAACGCACTGAACCTGCAAATATATTCTCGAAGTCAGTGTTCCTCTTTAGGCATTTTGTGTATGACAGATTTCTGAACGTTTTTATAAGTTTTCATAAATTATTGTTGTATTTTACATGGTCTTGTGTATGAATACACTCAAGCCACATATAATTACTTAGAGCTTATGTACAAGTACACATGATCAGTGAACGCAAAATTCATGTAGGTTTTTCATGAACGTATAAGTACATCGTTTATATTTTCAATGTACGGCCATGACCGTTAATATTATAATATCGTCTTAGTAAAAATCCTTTTTTACAGAATATAGTCAATTTTCTACATCTTTGAGATAGCACGCTCCAAAATGCACAATGCTTATTGCTAGAGACTTTAAAGCTTCATATCTAAACATATTCCCACTCCCACTAATAAAAACTGCATTAAATCAATTAAACATTTCCAATACCACAAACCATAAAACACACCCTTATTTCTCTTTTTGACTCAGTTCAGATATTTTTGTTATCTCTTTGATAAAGAGTTATACAACATCTTATCTGTTTTATTAAATCATGCTTACCAACTCCAACAAATTGATTTAGACTTCAAAATATTTTTTTATGTTTACGTTATTGTGCTGATTACATGTTATGTATTTTAACCATAAATAAAATCGATAAATTGTTAAAATTGCTATCTTTCAAACTCATTTTTTTACAACTTTACTCTTATAATTCTTGGTAATATAATCTAAATGCAAAATATATTTATTAATTTGTATCCATAGTTTTTAGAATCCAGTTGCGGAAATATGCGACATCGGTATAAACACCAGGAAAAGCAGCATTAGCACAACCAACTCCCCAGGAAGAAATGCCAATTAGCTTGCCTTCAGCAACTAATGGTCCTCCAGAATCACCTTGGCAGGAATCTTTTTTGTTACCACCTGCACATATCATGCCTTCTCTGATTTCACCATAATATTGATATGGTAATGAATTACAATTAGGCCTAGAGATTGTCTTAACTTCAGCTTTTTGCAGTACTACTGGGGATGGGCAGTATCCGAAACATGTATCGCCCCAACCGGTAACAACCGCAGGAGTATTTGAAGTTGGCGCGATTTCACATAAAGTAATAAAACCCGTTGTGGCGGATTTCCTGACTTTCTTACTCAACTTGAGCAGAGCAACATCATTCTCCATTGTCCATTCGTTGAACTTCTCATGAACTAGCGCCTGAAGGATACCTATTCTCTGACCACCAGCATTGTTATGTGAAGAACCCAAATAAACAGTAAGATCAGGCACGTTCCAATACACCACACAATGCGCAGCAGTAACGACGAAATTTTCTCTTATCAGGCTTCCACCGCATTTATGCTCATATGCTGACCTTAATGACCTCACCTGCACTGAGACCTGATAGCGATGATGTTGAATGATGGTATCCTCACCGTTTACAATGCGGCCATTTAACGGGGTATCAGATAAACGCAGTGTGGCTGCAAAAGTGCAACCAACAAGGACGAAATAACTAACGGCACGTAACATTCTTACGAACTGACTGGAGACTTATCATTACTGCATATGTCTTTATATGATAAATTGTACCTTATCGTGTCTTAATTTTATTGATTCGTAATCAGCGTTTAATTTTTAATGTATTTATTTATCTTCTGTGATATCTGATTCATTGCACCATTTCAGATAGGCCTATTTTTGATGTTAATAGAAAAAAATTAAACCCTAAGCAGGGTCTTTAGGAAGATAAATACTGAAATGAAAAATAGAAAGTGGTCAAAAAAATGGTTGCAAAATCGTCAAATAAGTCATATCCAGCAAAAAACAAGCGAACAAGTATTTTTTTTAGCTGGAACCAAGGCTCAGGGGATACCCCCTATAAACGCATGTGTTCATTCGGAAGATGTGTAATGAGTTGATTAGTTGGATGTTTGGAAAGTGACGGTGAATATTTGTTTAAAATCTAACCACTATATTACGACTATAGTACGACTCAAGAATAAATTATCTTAGTAATGCGAGGTGCTGTAAGGCATCAAGGCTGTACCGTAGATATGGGCTAGATAAGCTACCTGAGTAGACAGAGGTGGAAATACTAGAGCTGATGGAGTCATGTCGTTTACCTTCTTTGAACACATTCCATGGTGGTACCTGTATAAGAGACAATTTGGGACAATTTGGCTGTACACTTACTGAGCATCGACCGTGGCTGTAGAAAAAGTTAATTTTAACTCGGCCGCTATAGCTGCTGTAAAGTATCTGTACGATCAAAGCCGTTTGACGGCTTTTAGCTTATTGAGTTTCTTGTTTGCCAGTTGTACGAACGTTGTACAGCTTTAGATAAAAAATGTTCAGTTTTACTCGGGGTGCAATATTTTTGGCACCGTTTTAAGAAACTCAGGTCACACTTTGCCGTCGTCGTTTGACACATCGAAAATATAATTATTCCAACGAAGATCAGATTGAATTAATGCGCCCAGAACGTGAAGAGATTGCTGATTTTGAAAAATCTACAAAACAAAGAACACAAAAAAAATTGGCCATTTCAGCCCTTGAAAGGACTTTGACCGAGCTTCTTATGATCAATTGTGTTGTGTGTGCTATTATATGTTTGCACACAATTGACTGAGAACTTGACCTACATGTTTTATGCCGACTCCAAACGGCTAAAGTTCATGTTCTCAAGAAGCTTTACATGGCATTATTTAATCTCTGAGGTTTGCCATTGTCTGCAGAGAGGTGGTGACCGATCAGAAAATTTTTTATTGAAAAAACTTTTCGCCGCAACTGGGGATCGCATTTGGGGTCCGAGCATGCTAAGCCACATACTTAATCTGCAATATGAGATAAGTTTTGACACCTTGGTCCCGTTAAACCTTGGCTGTTCTGTAGATACGTCCTCCATTTGTCGCCATTTAGTTGGCCGTACAGGTCCGGTTGAGATAAGTCCCAGTTAAAATTCATCCTGGCCCTTAACGCTTGTTCCCATAAGGCCCTGTGTCAACCGGTGCGTGGCCTCCCTGCGTAGCATAGACAAGTACAGGGACTAAGTGAATGACTGTATATTCGTCTGAAGATAGCGGTCTATAGTGGAGATCCAAAAACATGAACAAAAAAAAAACTCCAACCAACACGGAATAAAGACACATAACGGTAGAAGAATGGCTGCACACTTTGGGGTTTATGACAAAAGTTGACGCCATAGACGGCCTGCTTTAGATGCCTTTACGCCAATCCATAAGGGCCTCGGAAATCCAGGTCAGGATCCAATAGCGGATATTCCCAGGACCGACGTAGTTGAGGGTGATTAGAAGGTTAACGGAACGGAACTGCGGAAACCGATTAGACCTTAGTAAATAAAAATGGTGCCGAAAAATGGACGAAGGTCAAGCCAAAAAGGAAGAAAAGGCAACGTACGATAAAACGCAGCCAGATGCAATTATCATAAAAAAAGAAAGAGGAATCGTGATATGCAGATATCATTAGAACGATAGAGGGAAATGAGGGCTTTCAAGAGCTTGGAACGGCTGTGCGCACAATGCGGTGAACTCAAATCGGAGAGCTTCTAATATAGTTACGGAAGCGTCCAGATAATCACGCATCCGCATATCAGAATCAGTTAGATAGTGGAATAAAATATCTGAAAATAGATGGCAACAGATAGATAAATGTCAAAGGCTCATACTAGACGTGATATCAAAAACTGCCCTATGCGCGTTGGCAAAAAACCTGAAAATCAACAGGCCCAAGAAGACAGAAGTGCGTCTTAGCAAATCAGCGCGAGATGGCAACAGAAACTGCATTTATAATGCTACCTGCGGTTGATGCAAACAAAGGCGGTACAAGCAAAATGCACCCAAGTCGGATGGACGCGCTGCCAGGTATCGAAGGTGCGCACACCACAAACATGTTTTAAGTGCTGGGAGTTTGGTCATAAGGTGGTTAAAGCGGCTAGACCGATCAACAATGTGATGGCACTGTGGCGAGGAGGGTCACATGGCAGACTCAGGCAATAAAGTGAGAAAGTGAAATACAAAAAGCTGATCAATTAAGAAGATAAATTCAGAGTCCTTTCATCAGGTGTAAATTAGCACACAAGTGCCAACAAGAGGAGGGACACCTGGCAGTCTCAGGCACTAAAGTGAGAAAGTCATAAACAAAATGCTGGTCAATTAAAAAGATGAACGCAGAGTCCTTTCATCAGGTGTAGTACTAGTACCAACAAGAGTGAAATTAGTCATATCGCATCAAAGGAGCTCACATAAGGGACTAAAGATGAAGTTCTTACTAGCTATCTTGAGAATAATCGATGACAAGGGCCCCGATATGGATGGGATACCGAACAAAGAGCTTAAAGCCGCGAGAGGTTTTTGTGGCCATGTACAATGAGTGCCTAATTAGGGAACCTTTCTAAAAATTTTGGAAGAAGCTGCGAATAGTCCTACTTGTTAAGCCAAATAAGCAATCAGACCAACCTTCATCATACAGACCACGCTGTATGTTGAATTCGGCAGGTAAAGTTCTTGAGGGAATAGTATGTGATAGACTGCAGGCATACCTGAAGGGAGATACATGTCTATTGGCTAACCAGTACGGTTTTTGACGTTCGCACGCAACTGTGGATGCCATCAGAAGTGTCAAAGAAATTGCACGTAACGCAATCACGGAGACGAGAGACACTCGCAGCTACTGCGTCATTGTTACGCTCGACGTGCGAAATGCATTTTCTGCCAACTGGGCGTGAATAAAAGAAGAGCTTTTTAGTTTCAGAATCCCATATTTCCTACTGCGTATCATTCGGGACTAGTTCCGCGAAAGAGTACAGAGAAAGGGCCTTTGTAAAAGGTGGCGTATCACAGGGGTCTGTTCTTGAACCTACACTGTGGAATGAAATGCACGACGGTATCCTTAGACTTGAAATGCCAGCAAAAATAAAGTTGGTTTTCTATGCTGACGATATTACTTTGTGGCAGTCGGTAAGCGCACCAACGAGTTCACACTTTTCTGTCAACAAGCTCAAACTTGGCTTCTTAAGGCGGGCCTAGAATTGGCAGGGCAGAAAACAGAAGTTCTGCTAGTTACTGCTAGAAAGCAACGAGAGCAGATAACGATTAATATCGGGGTCATGATATTTCGCCGCAGCCACACATAAAATACCTTGGAGTGCTCATAAACCAGTGTCTGAGCTTTAAGGCAGACTTGCTAACAGTCTAAGTTAAAGCTAGAGTTATCATCGGAGTCTTCACGCACATCTTACCAAGTATCGGTGGCGCAAAAGGTGAAAAAATTTCGCTGCTATCTACGGTGACGGACTCAATGGCACTATACGCAACACCAATATGGGCAAGCGCAAACGTAACTGGCATTGAACCGATTAGAAGGATCAAAAGGCGAAGCGCGCTGAGAGTGTTGGGTTAAGCTCCCGACAAGGGGTTAAGCCTACTTTTGTAGACAGGCAGAGAGAACAGGCATTATAGATTAACCTAATTGCTCAGGCATACCCGAAGACGCAGAGGACGTGTCTTTACCTGTCCTCGCTTCAGTACAGTTCGTGCAGAGCTAGAAAATGTCATAGGGGTAATTCACAACCTCATAGTTTGATCGTATGGAGGGCAATCCATCCAGACAGCGTGCAGGTTTAGTGGGTTAAAGTCTCGCACTAGAAAGGCTTTCGATGCTTCCTGTAAGAAATTTAATAAAAAAAAAACGCTTTATGGCACACTCCAGCAACGACCTTGCTCTCACTAAATAATTATTAATCGAACGCATTGGTTCCATTCTTCAGCAGGGAACGCCATCACTACGGTAACCATATTTGAGATCACTGAGCAACTCCTTTTGGACATTTATGACCAAATAGATGAAAATACTCCTATCCTGTAGAATATGTTGAAAAAGTTGCACAAAAACCGAGCAAGAGTAGAGACTTGATTTATGTTGAGGTTTGCGAGGATCCTCTTAACTGCAGCATTGAAAAATTTACATTCGAAACACTCGAAATAGTTTCTTTTCCGTTTCCATGTTATAAAATTTAAAATATATTTTAGTTCGGATACCAAAAATCAGAAACTTCATATGTCAACTTTAATTTTATCATTTCATTTTTATTTTTTGCAGGTATCCTCCACCACACTACTTTTACGGTCAAATTAAGTTGTTCCCATATTATTTTTAGAGGATCCTTTAATAACTCTATCGTGTATGAATTTCTAAATGCCAATTATAACAACATAAGAGATTAACTGAATTGTATGAACTGGGAATATCTATGAGACAACTCATAAATCAAAGAAATTTTAAGCGATTTAAAAAAGCAAGGTTGGCTATCTAGAAGTATACTTGTAGTCTGTTAGGTTATTTGGTTAATATATTCAAAAATAAATTAATAAAATTTTTTTTTTTAAATCAATACTTAATTTTTTAATTTTATAATATAAAAACAATATTATATTATATTAATATAATATAAATTATACTATTAAAATTCTTATAATAATTTGTTTGTTAATTTTTTTCAAGCATACTTTAAAATACTTTAACACACTCTAAAGGTCTGCTTTTAAATAAACTTAATATTGATCTCTTCTCATCTTAATCTACATTTAATTTTCTAAAGGAACCCACAATACCAAATGTATTATTAACATTTTCCGCAGATTTAACTACCTTGGTTCGCATATCTTCAACGACGCCATAGTTTGAATCCTCCTTAAAATACTCTCTATATGAATAGATTTTCTGCTCCCAATAGTCGATCAAATCCTGTATGTTGCCATTTTCGCCACCATATTCAAGGGGTAAAAATTTTTTTGGTATGACCTTAAAGAGCTCCTCACGTTTGCTGCCATGTACATAAATCTTTAATCGAAAAAAATAGATCAGCGAAATTGTGTTATTAAAAAAAATTGAAAAACCTACACGATTCTTCATCTTTTCCGACATCAAAGGCTTAAGCATATTAAAGACGGGCTCAAATCCTGCGGGTGTATCAATAAAATGTGAAGCCTTGATGCGTAGCGGTAATGCTTCCTCTGAAAATTGCGAAACTTTGCGCATATTACCGGGACTAGCTTGAAAGAAATGCGAAGCGGTGACCTGACCAAAGTCCATGACAAAAACCAAACCACTGACCACTGCATGATCATCCTCAAGCATAATAATTTCCTGCATAAGCTGACGTACTTGCGCAATTTCCGCAAAAGAGAATTGATCCGTTGAATAGGCACCATTGCGCACAATAGCCAGACGTGGACCATCCTCGTTGATGGGTGTGGGCAGATAAAGTATTATGCTGTTTTATTATCTTGTTAGTAAACAATATTTAAAGTCTTTGCATCAAACTTAAAACCTACCCACAACGTATGAGTTCGCGCACTTTCGGCTCATCTAGATCGGGTATTTTGAGAAAGTCGGGATATTTTTCACGCAGTGTATAGAATTTATCCAGCTTTGTTTTGGCCTTTTCCAGACTATATTTACAACCTCTTAAAAATGTCAGCAGAAACTGATCTGTAGTGCGTGCACGCAGATGTGGCTGCTGTTGTATCCATGTTCGTAATGCGTTGATGTCCTCCTCAATGGTGTTAGGGTTTTCATTGAGTTCCTCAATGGCTATCTTTTGTAATGCTTCCGAGAGTGGGCGTATGTCTAACATTTTGTTGCTTCAAATTGGCTAGATTTAAACTGGCTGATGCTTGCCGAAAATGCCTGACGATAAAATTTGCGACTGACTATTCTTATTGTTAACAATTTTTTTTTGGTTCTGATACACGCAATTTGATTTAGGCTTTCAGCCTTCACCTGGCTGTTATTGATGATAACTGTGATAACCCAGTTCATGTGCTAATGTTTTTATAAACTTTTGCTATCGCAGTTCAATTTAACATGGTGTTGATGACCATTTTGAAAAGCTAATTTTTTTATTTGTCTACCTAATTAATGCATTACTTGTTGTCTGGATTTTCCTATCAATTTTAATGAAAGCATTTATCAATGAGAGTAAATAAAATATGAAAGGGAGACAACGAAAATATGGAAAGGTAAGCCTCTATCACGTGCCTAATAGCTCAAATTAATAATTGATTTTTTATTAAAATATAAAAAAATTGTTGGTTTATATAATAAGGGGAGAATGGGGTGACACTTCAATATCTGTCATAGTGGTAATGTTATGAATGTCACAACAACTGTAAAATATTTGCTCAATAGGATATCACTTATTACGAGCACTCATCGCATTGACACGTGTTGCTAGTGTCTGTATCAATTTTGAGTTTTGATCGGGCTCTTAAAAGTTTTTTGTATAGTTTGCTTTGTAAAATTTCCAGAAACATTGCCAATTACAAGTGAAGGTAAATCTAATATATAAAATTAAATGTTTGTCCCTCTGTCTGTCTGGCTGTCTGTCTGTCTGTCTGTCTGTTCCGTATAGGCTCGCGCACCGTTTATCCGATTGAGCTGAAATTTGGATACCAAGTACGTTTCATACAGTGAAAGAACATAGGGGGTGTAAAAAAAGTGGGCGGAAGTATGTGGGCGTGGCACTCTATAATAACTTCTAAACGCCTGTACCGATTTCAATGAAATTTAGTATGAAAATTCAACTGCTTCCAAAATAAAACATAGGCCATCAAAAATTTCAAAGACTTCCGCAAGAGGACTCTTTAAGTAGTGCGTTTTAAAGACTTAATAACTCCTAAACGCCTGAACCGATTTTAGTGAAATAAGGTATGAACGTTCAACTATACACAAGATAAAACATAAAATATAAAAAGTTACAAAGACTTCCGCAAGAGGGCACTTTAAATAGTGCATTGTTAAGACTTAATAACTCCGAAATGACTTGACCGATTTTACTAAAATTTGGTACGTGAAATAACTTACCTGCAACAGAATTGAGGCTATTTAAATTTCAGAAAACTTCCGTGAGAGGGTGCTTTATTCAATCAACTATGTTTGGCTCATTCACATCAAAACGGATGAACCGATTTTGATGAAACTTGGTAGGCATTTGTATCTATTACTGAATTAGATCCTATGCTTTTAAAAGTTCTTTCGACATATATCAAGGAATGAGCCGAAGGCAAACGAAGTCGAGAACCAAAGACTTACGAATAAAGACAACTTTAGCGAAAACGCACAGAAGCTATATAAATATGAACAAAAATCAACCGAACAGTATCGACCAAAACCAAAGTTGAACAAAGACAATCCAAAAATCGAAAGGATTCCAAAATAGTTTTTGAGATAAAAATGCATATTAAATGCATGCTAACCGTGGTGGTGACCGTGGCATACAGGTTAAGTGTGTGGCTTAGTATGCTCGGAGCCCGGGTTCGATCCCCAGCCGCGGCGAAAAGTTTTTTTAATAAAAAATTTTTCTGATCGGTCACCACCTCTCAGCAGACAATGGCAAACCTCAGAGAGTAAATAATGCTTCTTGAGTACATGAACTTTAGCCGTTCGGAGTCGGCATAAAACATGTAGGTCCAGTTCTCGGTCAATTGTGTGCAAAAATTTAATAACACACACAACACAACTGATCATAAGAAGCTCGGTAAAAGTCCTTTCAAGGGCTGAAATGGCCAATTTGTTTTTTTTTAAATGCATGCTAAGAAAAACGTTTAACGCATTGTTTTCAAAATGACTTTTTGAAACTGCATGACCATTGTCCTCAGAACCCAGATGTCAGATCTAGACGTTGAAGTTGTAATTTTTTTTTAAATATGACCGGCAGGTACTGTTTTATGTAAATTAGACAACACACTTTCGACGGAGGGAGAGGGAAAAACCCTAAAAAACTATAATTTAAAAAATCTAAAATTTAATTGATTATTTAAAAAATGTTAAAATGAGAGCAGTTTTAAAAATTGTAACTTTTCTGTGCTCAAGGCACAACCCCGAGTAACACCGGGTAACATCCGCTAGTACATTATATTTTTTTTTACTCCTAACCCATCGACCATGAGAAGTTGGAACAAAATTCCACTAAAATACCTGCAACCAAATTCAGTAACGAAATCAGGCAAACTTCGAGCAATGTGGCGTGACGTTACTCACTTTTCGAATTTAATAAATATAAAATAAATAGGTTTTCTTCTTCACGATTTTTTTTATAAAATTTACTTAACTTTATTAAAATTTATTAAAATGTAAAATTTCATGCGCTTTTGAACGTCAGTGTAGAAAAAATAGCACAAAATGCTTTTTTGTCTGGCGTGACGTTACCTCAGAATATCATTAACAGCAAATCAAAATTTTACCCTTAATTGATATTTGTTTGCTCCTTTGCATTTATTTTGCGGTTAGTTGTTGTTGTAGCAAAAGTTTTGCATAAGAGTGCAATTGCACAATTACTCTTAGAAATGGAAATTGTAAAGAAAAAATGCTCATAGAAATAAACAAAACTGAGCAAAACATTAACTTTGACTTGGTAGCCCGATATCTTGCCAAAGCAACATGGGAAAAATTTGAACTCTTTAATTATATTAATTTTTAATATTTCTCTTTAATAATACAAGTAAAAAAAAAGAAACAGTTTCGATAGTATCGTAAGTGTAGACGTAGAATTCCGTTTAAGTTGGAACCTCTTCTACTTTGTCTCTTTGGTCCGATTGTTTTGTTCATTTTGCACGTATTTTTATTGATCTTCCAAAAATTAAAAAATAAATGAATAACACTCAATTATGGTCTACTTATCGATGGCAAAACAAAGAAAAAGTTAAAAAGTAAGCATAATAAAATGAGCAAGCAAAAAGAAACAAGCAAAATGTTATATTTTTTCGATCATTTCGTTATATTTGACAGGTTGATTTCATTGACTAAGTTGAAAGGAAGGCGAAGCAAATGCACTTTCTATTTGGTGCCACTTTCGTCTCTGCCCGATATATAGTTTGCGAGCTACAGTTAGTTTAACTACTAATTTCAAATTAAAATTAAGACCCCGATTTGTACTATTTGTGAAATACGATTTGTTACTATATTTCACGCTGAGCACATGTCCTTTCTTCTCGTCTCTGTCTGATATTTAGTTTGCTAGCTACACTTTCGTCTCTGTTCGATGTATAGTTTGCAAACTACACTCGCTAGTGCTAGTGGGATGTGGAATCCAAATTAATTTGCATTAAAAACAAAAATTAAAATTTTACGCCATCTATTGGGTAAAAGCATAAAAAGAAATATGATCCAACTCGTTTTTTCATAAGAGTTAAATCTAACCGGATCACAGACCCATTTCGTTAAATTTGACAGATTGAGTTCATTGACTGAGTTGAAAAGAAGTTCATGACCTCTGGTTCAAAATAGTATACTAGAACAGTAGTACATACATAAACCCAATGCTTACAATGCTGCCAAAGCGAACCAATCAGTTCGTGCAAGACCAAAGAATACAAGCATAAACAACGTAAGAAAACCAAAGAAAGCAGCAGGCCCATAAGCAGCTGATGATTGATGTTCTTATATAAAAACATGCATTTTTCTTCTTATATTTTACTATTTTGTGACTTTAATATAATAGTTACAAAATCAAAAATTAGATATTCATTCAGCGTAGGATATATCTGATATTTAAGTATATATATTATCTTTGAACGAAGAGTATTAAAGGCTGTAGGTATACCCTAAAGTATTCGCCAAAAACGTTACCTAATGACCTTGAAAAAATAAATAATTAAACAAAAAAACTTGGAGACTAGCCAGCTAGCAAATTAGTATTAAATTTTGCGTGGAATATCGCATATAAATGCTGATATACCTTCTGAAAACTTGGTGAATATATATGTTTTTTAATTAAATATGTTTTCATTATATTCTCAACTCATGCTTATATAATTTTTCAAAATACCGTTTTCATCAGTGCAAATTTCGTATATGTTCCGTATACCTGAAAAAAATCTGGCAACACTAGAAATAATTGTTATTATTTTGTTGTTAGCATCATAATAGACAACATAAAGTATGCTGCATTTTGTTACGAAGCGTGCGGTTATCAAGTAATGCCTGAAAGTATGTTAAGAAAAATTGTTAGACTACTGAATTTTGCTCATCATGTCGTCTATATTTTTTCGAAATGTATTTTAAAAATTTTTGAAAACAGCTTAAAATTAATAAAGTAAAATAATGAATAGTTTTCAGTAACTTTATTCGATTTATTAACATACGTTCGTTGTATACGCAGGCGAAATTTTTTTCCAACTTACTGACGAATTGCATACATAAGCAATGGATACAATAAAATGCTTGTATTTCAAAAAACATTAAATACTTTTTCTATAATTTCGTTTGGAATCATTATTTAAATACAGTAATTTAAATCTTTAATTTAAGCTTAATTTAAAATATAAAACTTGAACTATTCTAAACATAGCAGTTATTTATTTAGCGTCAAAACTGAACACTATAATTAGAATCGGCGTAGCTTTGTCAATGAATTAATTTTGTTCTCTTAAACTATTTAAGCAAAATTTTAAGCCTTGCATCAATCGATGTCCAATTTTCTAAATGAGCCCTCGATGCCGAAATAGCTCTCATAGTTGAATGGCTTGCCGTTGCGTAACTTTTCATTGGTACCATAGTTTCGCTCATCCATGAAATAGTCACGATACTGCATTATCTTGCACTCCATTTGTGTGACGATGTCCTGTATGCAGCCTTTTTCGCCACCATATTCCACAGGCAAATAAGCATGCGGCACATAATCGTAAATAACGTCTTGCTTGGCATTTACAGAAATCTGAAAATATAAATTATTATTTTAATAAAATTGTTCAGTTGTTAACGTAAGTTTAAATATACCCTGCTCATTGCTTTGGTTGGAAAGAAACCTTTTAATGTATTAAAGCCACGTTCAAAATATGGCGGCACGTTGATGAAATGTGTACCACGCTGACGCATGGGCAATGCTTCATCGGCATATACGGATAATTTTTTTAACAGTTCGGGTTGCAATTGAAAGAAATGCGTGCCTGTTATGCCAGACATGTCCATCATTTCCAAATAGCCACTTACGGTGCAGTTATCATTCTCCAGCATTGATATGTCGCCAAACATTGTGCCAACACGTATGATGTCGGCAAATTTGTATTTTTCTGTGTCATACGCGCCAGCGCGTATTATAGTTATGCATGGACCAGTTTCAGTTTCTGGCATAGGTATCTGCAGTATGATACTGAAAAAGAAAACAATATAAAAAGTTAGTTAAAAATATGACATAAATTATTAAAGTAGGAAATTATCATATATAATAAGTGACAGTTTTTTTTATTAGAATTAAAATTTTCATCAAAATCACCACAGTTGACATGGAATGACCGAAACATAGTCTTTTAAAATAATACCATGAATTCCATATGTATTATGTACACCATTTTGTATCCATAAAAGATCAATCGAAATTCAGAAAATATCAGCTCCATCTATTCAGAAGTAAATTCTGAGTTACTGTTGATATTTTCAACAGAATTTCAAATGATTTTTACCTGAAACTTATTTTGAAACCCAAAATATAATCGAATACATTTTAAGGAACTATTTTAAAACTGAAAAAATCCTCATAAACTTTTTAAGGCAATATCGATTTTTATACAATTTTCTGCTTTTGAAAACAAAAAGATGTTTTTAACCCTTTCAAGACCAAATAAGAAAATCCCAGAATTTATATTATAGGAGCATGTTCAAAAATGTATTCACAGCTTATAACTACACGGTTAAAAATGTTGGACTAGCTTTTAATCCAAGCTTTGGTTTAAAGGAATTTTTAATCCTAAAAGTACTATTTTTTATTCCATATTTTAGTTTAATTTTTTTTAATCCGAAAAAGTTCAAGTTTAAGACTATTTTTGGACTACAAATTTGCATTAAGGTAGTATTTTCAGGAAAAAGCAATTATGTTATTTAAGACCTGAATTACAATGCAGCAGTGACAGCAGCTGTGTCAGTGGTAGCGGCAGTGATCAGCTGCAAAAACCATATATATCAAAGGTTTCATTTCCACTTGGTCCGGACCCATCTCGGCGCCTTGACAGAATTTGGTTCTAGACGAACTTGGTTTGATGAAATGTCTTCATAATATATGGTTTTTGTCAGCTGTTTCGTATTTTACTGCCTGCAAATTACAATCTAGCAGTGGCAGCGTCAGCAACAAAAGCAGTGAATGTGGAATTTTTCTTAGTAGTTTAATTATTTGCATGTTGGCAGTGAATTTAGAAATAGGGCTACCCTCGGCTGTACTGCTTACTGACACTGCTGCTATGTAAGTTTTGCCATTGAACAACAGTATTTCTCAAATAACAGCTGATCAATGCCACTGCCAATGAAGCTGCCACTGCTGCATTGTAATTCATGTATAAGATTGAAAACTACTACTACTACTACTACTACGAAATTTAAGCTAAATATAATTCTAAATGTTGTTTAAGCATCCGAAATTTATTTTTAATTAAATGAAATAAATTGATTACTAAAATCTGAACCAAAAAAATATTATATACATTATTACAGTAAACAGTGTTTAAAGCTTTGTGTATTAAATATTAATCCTTTTCGGACTACAATATTTTAAACTTTTTTGGACTCAAATCTAATCCTTTTCGGATTATAATATTTTAAACTTTCTGTGGACTAACAATTATTCCTTTTTGGACTAAGAAATTTTAACCTTTTTGCGGATTAAAAATAAATCCTTTTTGGATTGAAAAATTTAAAACTTTTCATTGGATTAAAAAATAATCTTTTTTTGGTCGTGTTCAATATGTAATCCAAAAAAGTTTAAAATTTAGTCCAAGATTTTTAACCGTGTAATAAATATAGAAATAAAATTGTAACCAATGTCTCGAGATTATCTTTAAAATTAGGTGTTCACTTTTCCAACTTTATTTATTTTGCTCACTCCAATGCACAATAATTAATTTATAATGTAATTGTTAATTATTTTGAAATGAAATTAAATAAAACACGCAGAAAATAAACAAATCCGAAAAATAAGACAAAGTTATTCGCGTTTTAAGAGCAATTTCATGCGAAATAAAATATACGTAGAAGTAAGTGGTGACCATGGCATGCAGATTAAGTGTGTGGCTTAGCATGCTCGGAGCCCGAGCTCGATCTCCAACCGCGGCAAAAGTTTTTTTCAATAAAAAAAAATTTGTTTGATCGGTCACCCCCTCTCGGCAGACAATGGCAAACCTCAGAGCGTTAATAATGCCCTGAAAGCTTCTTGAGAACATGAACTTTAGCTGTTCGGAATCGGCATAAAACATGTAGGTCCAGTTCCGGTCAATTGTGTGCAAACATTTAATAACACACAGAACATAATTGATCACCAGAAGTACGGTCAAAGTTTTTTCAAGGGCTGAAATGGTCAAATTTTGTTTTGTTTGTTGTTAGTTCATCTCTAATTCGAAAAACATCCGTATGCCAAGGGATTCACAAAAAATAGATATTTTTCTCAAATGCATAAAAGAACAAAAAAAATTAAAAATATTAGTTGGAAAAAAATTTAAAACTTTTTCATAATTTTTGCTGCAGGGCGCCTGCAGCACTCACTACTATTTTCGTTTGCTAAAATCGTTATTCTAACAGAAGATTGTAGGTATTACTTTTCAAATTGTTTGAACTGGTTTTTATTATTTATCTGTTTAAGCATCTGCATAGAAAAAAAGAGTCTACCAATTCAACCAACTCAGCTATGATTTGAAAAATTGAAGCGTTCTTTCTCTTGATGAACAATGACTCTTTCATGTTAAAATTTTAAAAGGGTCAAAAGAGTATTAAAATTAAAAAAAAAGGAAAACTATACGGAGAGAAATTTGACCTGAAAACAATCGCAAATCAATTTATGTCCCTCATTATGGGACGCCATAATGCGGTAATTTATCAAAAAAATTAACACGCTCATTTGTGCATAATGTATGTGATATTACTAATATGCTCACTTGGTCGCAATTTATGACTTTTTGGTATTGATTATAAAAAAAATCATACTCATTTGTGTCCAATGCATGTCATTTATGGATTGTGAATAAAATAAGTTAACATACTCTCATATGTCTAATCTAAGAAATTTTGAGAATTTTATGAATTTTATGAATTTTAATAATATAATGCACAAGATGACAAAATATAGGGGGCTCAGACATCCAAGGATCCGAAAAAAACGGATAAATTTATATTTTCATTGTCCAAATTAGATATTTGATCCTATTTTGACAGGAAAATATAATTTTTTAATTTATGTTCTGCACTTTTATACAAACAGCCACGAACACCAACTGAGAATTATGTCTTTCGATTGCTCAGTTTTTGATGAGCAAAAACAACAGACAAAAAATTAATTTTTATTAACAAGCTCAACATGACACTTATTTAACACAAATTGACGGGTTTTAAAAATTAAGCCCAATTTCTGGCATGAACTGTCTACGTAAATATCTTATTTTGAGATGGTTTTGAGCTCTATTGAGCTAATTTAATTTACAAACTCTTTGACCCTGATTTTAGCCCATTTTTTTCTATCCGCGTACTTTTAGCGAAAATCCCGTTTTTAAGCTCAAAACACCACGAGCTCTTCTAAGGTTAATAAAATAAACTGAGATATGGTGAAAATCCCGGGTTCTGGTAACAGGCAAAATACAAAAATAATTGAACAAAATAATTCAATATAAATTTATATATGAAGCACCAAAAAAATATCGTATACGATATAAATATAATATAAAATTTTTAAACATGCTGCCTCAAGAAAGAAGGCATCAAAGAGACATCACTTGAAATTGCAACACATACGAGCTCTCTTAAAAAAGCACAGAAAATCCACTAAATTTGACGGGTGAAAAGCATTTCATTCTCCCAAAAGCATTTTTTTTTATTTGTGCTTTTATGATAACGTTGTCATATGGGCATCTCCCAGTGGCACGGACGCGACGACATTCACACGGTTTTAATTACTCGAAAAACAAGAAGGAAACAAAAAGAGCCGATATGTATTTTTAGTGTTCTAACGCGATAAAAGAGTGCTACATTCTATAAAAATATTGGCAAGATTTAGTACAAATAAGTACAAAGTAATAAGCAATAGAAGTATTTTTAAGCTCGTATAGAAATATGCAAAATTTAACTTATTTTGAGAACTTTTTTTTTACATATAATGTATATGTTAATCGAGGTCAAAGGATAACTATTCTTCGTAGACTTATGAAATATTAGAATTATCTCTTCCCTTTTCTTAAATAGATATAGCACGAATACGGACGCGACATCATGGACGCAACAAATTCTTTCATCAGTAGTAAACTACAGTAAAGATGTTCATTATAAATTTTAATAAAAATACATCATAATAAGTTGAATTCAAGTTACATAGCAGTATCTAATACTAATCAAAATAAAAAAAAAATAAAATTAAAAGCTGTTAGAGTGCTTTACTTTAATGTTTTTCTTCACTTTTGGTGGAACTTTTTTGGGAGATGCCCATATGCCAAATTTGCATAATTTGAACCATTGAAGGTTTGCTTTGTATTTTTAAAAAAATTTGTCATATCGTCGTATTTTCGTTTGACGATGTTTGTTCAAGATCGTTGAGTGAGAGGTTCCTGTCGATAAAATAGTTTGTTCGATGTTGAAATTTAAATTAGGACTTTGACTTTGACTCGGAAAGGACTTTGATCGAGCTTCTTATGATCAATTGTGTTGTGTGTGTTATTAAATGTTTACATACAATTGACCGCGAACTGGACCTACTGGTTTTATGAGGGCTCCGAACGGCTAAAGTTCATATTCTCAAGAAGAGAGGTGATCGAACTCGGGATCGAACTAAGCCACATAATTAACCTGCATGCCACGCAGAGGCGTTCCTAAGGGGGAGCGTAAGTGGCGGTCCGCCCCGGGAACCACCATTTAAGGGGTGACACCATGAGTAGCCACCCTGGGTGACACCATGCCCAGGAACGCCTCTGATGCCACGGTCACCACTAAATTTAATTTATCTAGAACACAAAATACTTGCTATGATGCTGTTTTGGGAACGAGTATTCGTCCTCAACAGGAATGAGAATGAATATTTTTAAAACTTGCCACAAGGCACCTGCCAGTCAGTGATGCTACAAGCGGTACAATTGTACCTTTTGGGGTACACTTAAAGTACCGTCAGTACGAAAGTACGCCTTTTTTCAAAAGGTACATTTTTGAATTTTGTGATTTTCCATATCATATTTCGAAAAGTCCATTATTTTCTTAAGGCAACAGCATGTCTTCCACATGAAAGTGCAGCAGAAGGGCGCTTTTGCTCTAAATTGAGGCTCATTAAAATAAATCTTCGAAAAAAGCTAACCGTTATACTAACTTAAAAAAGTTATTATTAAAACTTTAAGCTGATATGGCGTTTCTTTAGAGCTTTTGGTAATAATTTTCAAAAAAGTACTACAAAAGTACGTTTTTCTCATTCAAAAAGGTACACTTTGAAAATCTCTTATATCATTACTGCTGCCAGTAAAGAGCTGAGATTGTCAAATAAAATTAGTGTTTTGTAGTGATTTCTTGATATCAAATTCATCTTTTCCCCTTAATATCTACATTTATTCTTAACTACCAAAATTCAAAAAAGCTCCCGCTCTTTAGAAATAATTGAATATGAAAACATCGATTAAAAAATTGGGTCTGTAATTTTATAAGAAATTTATCTAGTAGAGATTGGATTTTCAGAGAATGCGTAAAATCTGAAACAAATGAGCTTCTGTCAAAAGTGTTTTTCAAGTTTTGAAACGCGTTTTTCTTTAAAGAGCAAATAAGATTGATTCCCTTCCAACGTTTATAAAATTTGACATGTTTTAACTACTCACCCCATGCGTATGATTTCCAAGACCTTCGGGTCATCCAGTGTGCGTCGCTCATTGAATATCTCTGGAATACCCACTTTAAGCGTATAATACCGATCGATTTTCTGTTTGGCTTTCTCAAGACTATATTTAGTACCACGCAGAAATGCAATCAAAAATTGATCATCGGTTCGGGCGCACAAATGAGGCTGCTTAAGAATCCAACTGCGCAAGCTAAAAATGTATTCAGATATAGAGCTGGGCACCTCATTTAGCTCACGCTTGGCAACCTCCTGCAACTCCTCAGTGAGTGGACGTATAGCTACAGCTGGATATTCGTTCATTGTACTCAAATACTTGAATACGTCTCGCCTTCAGTTTGTTTTAAAACCAGACTTTAAAGATATTTTTAGTTTTTTTTTTTTTTTTGTTGCTTTAGTAAGCTTATTTACAATAATTTTTTATTTATTCACTTAATTGCTTTGTTCAAAGATTATTTGATATTATAATTACTATTTATATTTTTATTTTTTTATTTTTAACGTTTAAGTATTTTGGTTTTTAAAATACGCTTTTTAAAACAATTAAGTAATTATTTTGCACGCTTCTCTTAAAGCAGACTTTAAGATTAATGAGAGTTGAAATTTTGTTGTACACACCTGACGAGCGCTGATCACAGAATGATTTGGCTAGTTGCTGGTGCGGTTGCCTGATCTAGTTGTAGGCGGCTCGTATAACGATTGATCGCTTATTGTTAAGTTGGATTATATTCGCAATTAGCCGAAATTAATTTATTTGTGTTTTTTTTTGTCGAAGGCCTGCATTATTATTTTTTTTTATTATTTGTAGGTTTTTTGATAAATAAGCTTACGATTGATTAGTGTTATACATTGACTACTAAACATTTCAACGATCGGTGTTTTATTTTTATGTTTTTGTCACATTTTTATTAACCACAAGCCAAGCGCAGTTATAGTAAATCTTACTCTGATATTACAGTTGCTTTTCTTAATGAACGGTAATAATTATGTCGCCAATTCACTTCTCTCCCTGCAAGCAATGCAACCTCATTACAAAATGTTAGTAAGATGTTAATAAAAATGTTAATTAAATGCATAAAATCTTTGATGAACTAACTTAAGGGCGGGGTAGGGTTTTTAACTTTGTTTTTTTTTTAACCAATTTTTATATGAATGCACAATATCTCAAGAATGTTGTGTCCATATTTGAAGTCGATCCGAGTAAAACTAATAGAGATATGAATTTTTAAGTATGTGTACCTCGAAAGTCGATAAACGTAGCTTGTAAACTTTAAACGCGTTTTTCTCAAAACTATTTTTCAAAGTCCGTGTTAACTGCCATTTAAAAACTACTTGACCGATTTATTTCAAACTTGATACACATTTTCTACATATAAAATACCTCCCCCCAACGTTTAGATAAATTTTTTTTTTACATTAAGGGTGTTTTCCACCCACAAAATGTCGGAATTTTTCTTGAAAAATAACAATTTACTCTTTTGATGGCCACCAAAAATTTTTAAATGAAAAAATCAACAATCAAAGAACGTTCGGGGGAGAATTTGATGATACCTTGGCTAAATTGTAATGGTTTTTTTGGTTTTAGATAATTTTCGACCGAGATATAGTTAACATCGCAAACTGATATTTTTCTAAGACGTTCTGGGAAAAGATCTGTCACCGGCTTGTTTTTCAATATTTCCAGATAAAAAAATTACAGAATATTGTTAAAAGTATATTTTATCATGCCCAAAAGGTATTAATAATTTTGCTCAATCCATACTCTTAAAAAAAAATTCACAAGCAAAGTGAACACCGCAAACTGATATTTTTCTAAGACGTTCTGGGAAAAGCTCTGTCGCCGGCTTATCCAATATTTCCAGATAAAAAACATTACAAAATATTTTTAAAAGTACATTTTATAATGTCCAAAAGGTATTAACAAATTTGCTCAATCCATACTCTTAAAAAAAATTCACAAGCAAAGTGTTTTTTTCTACGCTAAAAACCTTACCCCTTCCTTAAATGTTTAGACACATGTGTCGCCATGTTTTTAGAAAATGTCTTTTATAATTTTATTTTGCTTAACTTTATTTTTTTTCTTTCTTAGGCTCTCTTGTTTGTTTTAAGCCAATATATTATGTAGATACATAAAATACAAATTTTTTTTTTTGTTAACTTTTTGAATTTGTTTATTTATTTATTTTGTTTTTTTTGTTAATTTAATAGGCATGACATTTTTAAGTTTCTTTTTTAAAAGACATTCTCGACTCGCTTGTTTAGTTATAACGAATTCATGTTTTTTTTTGTGCTTTTGATTATACCCTTAAGACCATTTACTTTAGGCCAAAAATGCTTTTTAATGATAATGGTTATTTTATCGGAGAACAATAAAAAACGAATCAAAATTTAGAGTTTAAGAGTTTCTGACACATGATGTATTGTATTAGTTAGAATGTATCGAAAATTTAAAACCAAATTTCTGTATCAATATCTTAATATTATAAAATTATTTGGATCGGTAAACGGAGAAAAATTTGAGCTGAAAACAATACCAAACCAATTTATTTTGGTAGTTATACTGAGCTAAGCTATAATGTTCTTGATATCAAGCCCTAATGTGTTTGTTTATAAAAAATTAACACGCCCATTCGTGCATAATTTACGTGATGTTTGGATCATTTATCAAAAAATTAATATGCTAGTTTGGGACCAATTTAAGTAATTTTGTTATTGTTTATAAAAACAAAGTTCATGCTCATTTGCGTCCGATGCATGCCACTTTTGCATTGATAGTAAAAAAAAATTAATATGACAATCTAAGGAGTTTTGTATTTTTTTATCAAAATATGTCAAATTTTATGTAAGAAGTGTTATATATGTTTTTGATCGCGAAAATCTCAGCTTCCATGTCATACTTATATTTTTTGCAACCACTTGCGACGCCGCGAAAAATTTGTTTTTTTCTCGAAACTTTGAAGTTGAAAATTCGAAAAATGTTTGGTTTGTGGCTTAACAAAAAAGATATGACGGCAAATCCAGTGTCACTCACGTTTCAGTCATAGCAGTAAACATAAGTTTTTCTCCATTAAATATAAAAGCTTTTCTTATAAAATTATATGGGTACAATAAGTCTTAGGCTCACTATAAAAGTTCATGCAAAAAGTTTTATATATATTTACACATTTCGAAAAAACTTTCTTTAAATGGTGTGTCACTCACGTTTTCGTACGATTTTCATTTTTCGAGTTCTTCTAACAAATTGCTTAAACTCTGCGAATTGTTTGAGTTACTATAAGGAAAAAAGTACTTTTCCGTAACGTTATTGAGTGGAAATTTTAACTGCAGGAAAAAAAATTTAGTTTTCTCTCAGAATTTAAAGATTTTTTTATATACTGATTTTGTCACTCACGTTTCACGTCGATGTCACTCACGTTTCAAATCAATTTTAATTGTCCTTTTGTTGCATCGTGGTTAATCTGGTGAACTTTATTAATCATATTTTATAAAAAAAAATTTTTCTTAAAATTAAGGACATTTTTATACAAAAAATAAAAAAAATTTGTATGGAAAGGATTAGGTAAAGCATAATATAGTTAAGCAAATAATTCATAATATAAAAACAACACAAAAACTATTTCAGAAATAAATCATTTTAACAAAATTTATTCCGATTCTTCATCCGAATCTGTATGTATATTCTTTCATTTCTAATACAAAAATAAGCAAAACAAATGAAATGTCACTCACGTTTCACTTCTTCAAATGCTTTTTTAATGAAAAATAATTGCGTCTGCTTGATTTAAAAAAATGCAAAATTCACTTATCTTATATTTAAAGTAAATCCGAGACATAAATCATGCCAGCAAATTATTTTTCCAAGAAAATTCCACTAATCAATAAAAATTGTCACTCACGTTTCACTCTTGAATCACTTTTTTAAAGGTTATTTTTCGATAGAAAATAATTTTTTTTAAAAATTTTTGAAAAAAAGTGAATATTATATAACGGTGCTTTGATATTTAAATCGCGAAATACCAAATTACAAAAAGTAAAAAACCTAAAATTTTTTTAACTTGCTACAGATTAAAAATACATTCAATAAAATCAGTTAAAATTTAGGGATAAAATATGTTTTTTTCAAAATTCTTTTACCGCAAGCAAAAAAGTATTCCATGTATTTTTATTGAACTTAAAGCATTTTTATTTTTAAGGTTTAGGTTTACTTTTTCTGGATTTGCCGATGAATGAAATATGCAATTATATCGGAGGTGGGATTTAAAAAAAAAAATTTGCCTAGATTTGAAGCTTGCAATACGCAAGGTTTACTAAAAACCAATATTTAAAATGCGCAAATTAAATATATTGCATAATTGTTATCTTAATCCATCATACAATAGAGTACACCAAAGGATTACGCCCAATTTTTTAATCCATCTTAGTTTTGGTATAAAATACAAATACATACATACCAAATTTTATCGCTGTCGGTTAAACATAAGCTTTTTTATTAAGTTTTTAATTTTTGGTTTGCATGGGAGGTGGACGTGTCCGTGAGCATGACGTCCATTTTTTAAAATCATCTTTGGTTTGTCAGAAAAAATATGCATACCAAATTTGATCGCTCAAAGTTAATATACCCTGACCTTTCAGGTTTAGGGTATAACAATTATGGATAGCTGAGAAGTTAATTACATACAAAGTTGAGGTCTTGAATTTAAAAAAGATTGTTATATTTTCTTGCAAAAACATCAAACAAATTTATTTTAAAGAAAGATGAGAAAATTAATTCCATTTCTTCTGCATATGGGCATTTCCGCAGAAAAGTCTACCGTGACGAAAAAATTAAAAGTTAACCAACATTTTTTTTTTACTTGTATTATTAAAGAGAAATATTATAAACGGTAAAATTTTGATTTGCTTGTTATGATATTCTGAGGTAACGTTACGCCAGACAAAAAAGCATTTTGTGCTATTTTTTCTACGCTGACGTTCAAAAGTGCGTAAATTTTGCATTTTAATAAATTTTAATAAAGTTAAGTTAATTTTATAAAAAAATCGTTAATTAGAAAAACCTTTAATTTTATATTAAATTTGAAAAGTGAGTAACGTCACGCCACATTGCTTGAAGTTTGCCTGATTTCGTTACTGAATTTGGTTGCAGGTATTTTAGTGGAATTTTGTTCCAATTTCTCATGGTCTATGGGGTAGGAGTTAAAAAATATAATATACTAGTGGATGTTACCCGGTGTTACTCGGGGTTGAGTAACAGACAGACAGACAGACAGACAGACAGACAAACAGACAAACATTTGATTTTTTTATATTAGATAATAGCTTAAATTTATGTTTAATTTACGTCAAATATGTGTTCAAACAAATTTTAACTGAAAATGTTCGGATGGAAATTAAAGTAACGTGGCGATACGTTACGTAACGTCACGCCAGAAGACTACGCCTTATAAAAAAAACCGAGAAAAGAGTTGTTAATTTAATAACCGACAAAATAAACTTATATTATTTTAAATGCTTCCAAATAAAGTTTTGTATGAAAAGGCTTGACCAATTCGCAGAGTTTTGCAAATTTTCTAATCTAAGTCGAAAACCACTTCTGTTTTTTGTAACGTCACGCCAGTGCATATTTTTGCTTATATCTTTTAATTCTTAGAGTCGATTGTTATAATTACAACGCAAATAAAAAAAAGTTTTTAAAACTTTTTATAAAAATGTTCATATTTGGTACTATGGACGATTAACTATTGCTTACTTGTGCGATGAGACTTACAAGAAAAAGCACACCTTTTGTATGGAAGCTTTTTGAAATGGAGACTTTTCCCATCAAATATTTACGACATGAGGATAGACGATGTAAAAACAAAATTTTTGATACGCATATTTCTTATTTTAAATGCAATAAAATTTGTTCTTTAAGGAAAATAAATGCATTTTAGTAAAACCAAAATTTTATTATAAACAGTAACAAATGAGAAATCAGGCCTCAGTCCTTTTTTACCGACTTCAAAAAGGAGTAGTTGGTTCTCAAGTTGGTTGGTTTCTCTGTTTTTTTTTTTTTTTTTGTGAATGTATGTACATCGATTACTCCTAAAGTACTTGCCCGATTGCCGTAATTTTTCGTCAACATATAGAGACCATCAACGCGGAGGTGCCCGTGTGGGCGGTATTCGACAAAGGGGCGTGTCGCTATAAGAAAAACACTGTATCTCAGTAAATATTGCCACTAGAGAAATGAAATTCATTGTAAAATTAGAAGGGCAGGCACAAATATTAAACACTCCAATCACTTAAGTGGGCGTTGTTCTAAATAAGGGTGTGGCAATATTGGAAAAACTTTGTTTCTCGTATAAAATTGGCACTAGAGTACTGAAATTTAGTACAGAGGTAGGCACAATTATTGAAAATTATTATCAAGAAAGTGGGCGTTATTCGACGAAGGGGTGTGGCAATATAAGACAATTACTGTGTCTCGAATAATATTGACACAAGTGGTCAGAAATTTATTACAGCGGTAGGCACAATAAGTACAAATTTTTGTAAAAAAAATGGGCGTTATTCCATAAGGGGTGTGGCAATATTAAAAAACACTGTGTCTCGAATACTATTGACACTAGAGTACTAAAATTTAGTACAGAGGTAGGCACAAGTATAAAAAATGACCACCAATAATGTGGACGGTATTCGATAAAGGGGCGTGTCACTATAAGAAAAAACCTGTATCTCAGTAAATATTGACACTACGGTACTGACATTTACAGCAAAAATGCAAGGGTAGGTACAATTATACAAAATTACGGTCAATTAAACGGCAGTTATTCGACAAAGAGGTGTGGCAATATTATAAAAACTCTGTATATCAAATAATATTGGCACTAGAGTACTTAAGTTTACTACAGAGGCAGACACAAGTATAAAAAGTTAATTTCAATAAAGTGGGCGTTGTTTGATAAAGGGGTGTGGCTATATTTGAAACATATTGTATCTGGAATAATTTGACACTATAATACTGATATTTAGTACAGAGGTAGGCACAATTACTACAAATTAATACCAAGGAAGTGGGCGTTATTCGACTAAGGGTATGGCAGTGTTTGAAAAAATTTTATAATTTTTACACAAGTGTGATAAAATCCATTGTAAGAATGAGTAGAATTATTGAAAGCACTATGACAAAGTTGGCGAAATTCGAAAACGAGGCGTGTCACTATTAGAAAAAACACTATATCTCAGTCAATATTGACACTAGGGTATTGAAATCAATACAAGAACAGGTAGAGTTATAACAAAACACAATCAAGAAAGTAGATTAGATTCAACAAAGAGGCGTGTCACATTAGGAAGACACTGCATTTCAGTAAATATTGAAACTTAGGTACTAATATTTGGTAGGAGGGTAGGTAGAATAATTAAAAAGGTGGGAGAGATTATAAATAGCGTGAGGCACTTTAAGGAAATACTGTATATCGGTTAATACTAAAGAGCTGCACAAAGCATTCTATTTATCACACCACACTATTGCATACTACTCTAGTGCAGTGTATTTCAGTGTACGATTGATTCGAAATAAAATTGTTCTGAATGAAGCAAAGCAAACAAGCGCTGCCCACTATAACTTGAACGCTATTCGCTTTAGTTGCTGCAGTAGCGCAACAGTTTGCTATGGAACAAAATATCTAACATAGACTGACAATGAAGTAAACCAACGGTAAATCATAGCAAGTATATCGAGTGCAATACTGTTGGGCCATCGATAAGTTTGCAGCGACGTTGATGTTTATATTTTTATCCTTGTCTGTTCTTAGTATTTCAAGCTAAATATCTTGCGTTGTATGTTTTTCCATTCAATAGCACGTGTGCCATGCACAGTGAAGCAAAAGCAATTAAACGTATTTTATTTATTAAGATGCTTATTTATAAAAACAAATTGTACGTTAAGATTGAAATAAAAAAAAGTGGAATATAAAAATTAAAGTAGTCTTATATTAAATAAATCAGATAAAATATAGGATATATATTAATAAAGTTATTGACAATACGGAAAGAGGATCGTTAACATAGTTTATTTTTATGTAAGCCACATATAAATAAATTGTTTCAGTGAAATTGGCCAAAATATATTTATTTTATCTTTTATTAAATACATTCACAAAAGAAAGATTGTTCATAAAATTTTCATTGGATGAAAACTTTTCCAGAAAACCACGTATATGAGATAAATTCTAGAGTCAACATGGCTATGGTAGGAGAAAATAAGAAGTCAACATGGCTGTGTAATTTTAAATGTTCAAATAATTTTGAAATTATAAATCCAAATTCGTTGTTTATTGGAATTAAAAAGAATTCGATATTTTACAAATTCTGTTCCACTATGCACTCTATGAATGACTATGAACTCTTTCCACTCTTTTACAACAACTTCAATATTTCCATGATTGTTGCAATTCGCCGAATCGTTCGCATTCGCAGCTTCATCGCAACAATACAACACGTGTGTGTTGTTGCTGTTATGTTTTTATGCTGTGTTGTTTTTTTTGCCCTTTAAGTTGGTTGCTTTTGAGCAGCAGCA
This sequence comes from Tetanocera ferruginea, assembly GCA_958299015.1. Classification (NCBI taxonomy): domain Eukaryota; kingdom Metazoa; phylum Arthropoda; class Insecta; order Diptera; family Sciomyzidae; genus Tetanocera; species Tetanocera ferruginea. The sequence continues at coordinate 146,993,167 of OY282640.1, read as the reverse complement.
GCGTGAAAAATCTTGCATAATGGTAAGTGACATCACTGCTGCTAGCTTCCGCAAACAAATCAAAACATACGAATATAGTACTATGGTGCAGTATGTTATAGTGCACATTCTTTCTACTTCAGATTTGTTTACAAGTTCCAAAGCTTGAATGTTATATTACTTGTTTATGCAGTGTTTGTTTAAATACCAAAACATTTCTTACTGCAGTGCTTGGTTTGAAATGCTATTTGATAGTATTTGATAGTATTTGAAAGCATGGCAGATGCTTGCAAGTCATTTTTTTCATGCTTGTGCAGCTCTTTAGTTAATACTGATGATAGGGAACTGAAATTTGGTGCAGGTCAAGGTTGAATTATTATACAGTATGATCAATAAAGTACATAGGCGTTATTCAAAATAGGGCGTGACACTTTAATAAAAATTGTAAAGAGGCAGAAATTGAAAATAACCAACAAACCATGAAATAGTGCAATATTTGAAATTTTCCTTAATAATTCTTGGAAATGTATTAAAAAAATTCAAAAGAGTAAAGAATAAAGGACATAGAAAAACATTTTTTAAATTATGAGCTTAAATAATTGTGTTTACAAACTTTTCCTAAAATTTATCATATTCTCTAAAAAGGAAAAAAATAAAAACTTTTTAACAAAAACTAATTTTAAATTACTTTTCCTCTTAATCGTGGTAAAATCTGATAATTTTTTTATATACATTATTATTTTGGAAATCTTATTATTGTCACTTTTTCTTATTTGTTTTATTTTTATCATAAATATATTATTTTTTTATGATAATAAAAACTTCAAAGTCGGCGCTAATAAAATCAGTTTTTTTGTGAAGCTGCAACACACAATACCATATTCAATGTCAGTTTTCAAGCTCACTCAAACAGTAGATTGAGAATGTTTATGTATGCAAAGCTTTAAAAATTACTTTTAAACTAAAGTTAATAAAAAATGTTGAAATTAGGGCAGGGATGGTAAAAATGTCCTGGTTTAATGACAAAGATTAGCGCCGACTACAAAGCTTTTATTATCATAAAAAAATAATATATTTATGATAAAAATAAAACAACTTAGAAAAAGTTAAAAGACTAAGATTTCCAATATAATCTTATGTATAAAATCAAATGTTTGTCCTCCTGTCTGTCTGTCTGTCTGTCTGTCTGTCTATCTGTCTGTTTGTCTGTTTGTCTGTCTGTTCCGTATAGGCTCGCGCACCGCTTATCCGATTGAGCTGAAATTTGGACACCGAGTAACTTTCATAGGGAGAAAGAACATAGGGGGTGTAAAAAAGTGGACAAAAGTATGTGGGAGATTTGGCATGAAGGTTCAACTGCTCCCAAAATAAAACATAGGCTATAAAAAATTCCAAAGACTTCCGCAAGAGGGCCGCTTTAATAATAACTACAAAACTCCTGGACCGATTTCAATGAAATTTGGTATGAAAGTTCAAATGCACCCAAGATAAAGCATAGGTAAAAAAGTGGGCGGAAGTATGTGGGCCTGGCACACAATAATAACTCCTAAGCACCTGGACCAATTTCAATTAATGTTGGAATGAAGGTTCGACTGCGCCCAAGATAACATAGGCTATAACAATTCCAAAGACTTCCGTAAGAGGGCGATTTAAGTAGTGCGTTTTAAAGACTCAACAAGTTCTAAACGCCTGAACCGATTTCAATAAAATTCGGTATGAACGTTCAACTGCACCCAAGATAAAACATAAAATATACAAAATTCCAAAGACTTCCGAAAGAGGGCGTTTTAAGTAATGCATTGTTAAGACTCAATAACTACTAAATGACTTGATCGATTTTACAAAAATTTGGCACGTGAAATAACTTGACTCTGCAACAGAATTGAGCTATTTAAATTTCAGAAAACTGCCGTAAGATGGCGCTTTATTCAATCAACTATGTTCGGCTCATTCACGTCGAAACGGATGAACAGATTTTGATGAAACTTGGCAAGCATTTGTATCTGTTACTTAAATAGATCCTATGCTTTTAAAAGTTCTTTCGACATATATCAAGGAATGAGCCGAAGGCAAACGATGTCAAGAACCAAAGACGAACGAAAAAAAAGAAGTTTAACTAATACCACCAGAAAATGTATAAAGATGAAAAAAAATAAACCGAACAGTATCGACCAAAACCGAAGTTGAACGAAGACAATCCAAAAATCGAATCGATGCTAATAGGATTTTTTAAAATTGGAATTAATTTGAGATAAAATTGCATTTTAAATGCAAAACTATAAACGAATTTTTCTCGAAATGACTTTTTAAACTACACTCAGAAAAAAATTTCTCGGAATATGATAAAAATGGCATCATATTTACTGAAAAATGGTATTTACCATGCTCCAGAGAATGGTTTTCTTTAAATGCTATCCTAAAAATTCTCTAAAAATTATAAAAACCTTCTATGAAAAAGAGAAATATATAAAAATAATTCGATTTTAGAGAAAAAGACTCTTTATTTTTAAGAAAAAATTTGTTTCATTGAAGAAAATACTTCTCATAGTGAATTTTTTATCAAAACGTAGGCAAAATTTTTCATTTTCTCTATATTTTTCTCTTTAAATGAGAATTTTTTTGTGCGAGAAATATATTTGTCATTATAAGAGACATTGAAATATTTCCATTTCCTAGAAGTGAAGAAATATTTCTTCGAAAATGTGAAAATTTATTCTAATTGAAGAAAATTTTATTTGAAAAGAGAAAATTGCTGTTATCGAAAATAGAGAAATTTTTCACCGGAGAAAGATTGTATGTGTTTTTTTTATGAGTGTGGGTGCCCATTTTCATCAGAAACCAGACGTCAGATCGAGACGTTGAAAATGTCATGTTTTGTTTTAACCGCGTCTGGCAGGTACACTTTTATGGAAATTTGACTAAACACTTTCGACGGAAAGAGGGGGGCAAAACCCCCAAGAAACGATACTTTAAAAAACGATAATTTAAAAAACGTTAAAATCAGAGCAGTTTTGAAAATCGTCCTCTTTTTGTGCTCGAGACACAACCCCGAGTAATACCGGGTTACATCCGCTAGTAATGTATATAAATAAATTATCAAATTTTACCACGATTAATAGAAAAATTAATTCAAAATTATTTTTTACTTTGTAGTGATTTTGAAGTAGGTTTTTATTTTTGTTAAAAAGTTTTTTTTAAGGCTGAAATGGCCAATTTGTTTTTTGTTTTGTTGTTTTTATAACCAATTCTTAAGATATTTGCTTACTTTTTTAAATGGCCTTAAATTCTCCGTAGGTATAATTTTTGAGTGAAATAACTTTCAAACAAATATATTTTCTTTTATATAAATGACTTAAATTTAATTAATGTTACATACAACTTTACGCTTGAGACAATTCATCATAAGGTTTTTACAAATATAGCTTACAAACATGCAGCTACTGAAGCGTGTACTGAGATTTTTTTTCAAGCAAGTGTTTATTTTTTTTTTTCAAAAATAACATGAAAATGTCTTTATGGGCATGACATGCATGAAGTTGATTTAAAAAAGTTTCCAGTTCATTTTCTGAGATTTGTTAAATTTGTGCCAGATTGTTTTTGTTTTTTTGTTCTTCTGAACAAATTGAAAATGTAATTTTATTGACTCTGACACAGTTCCAGTCAATAATTAAGATCAATCATTGAATAGATATTTTTATTTTTTTTTTATTTTTCAAATGTAAACGTGAAATCAATCAATTCAAGTATTAGCTTCACTTGTCAGTTAATAATTTTAAATCGTACTTGTTGCAGCCATAATCAATATTATTGCGGTATTTTGGCTTATCTCATTGTGACCAATTTAACTGCCATAAAAGATATGAAAATAAATCTTTATGACTTCTTATTAGTTTATCAAAAGTCTTAAGCTCTTTGGAAAATATTTTCATTTTGTTTTTTAATTAAAAATTAATCTACACATGTGCTAATCCATCCACACTATGTCATAAACAATATTATTATGTATGAATGTACTAAGAAGCAGCTGTTTTGTTGTGTAATAAAACAATATAAAAGCCGGCTAAAAATATTTGCAAAAAGTTAATGTCGCAAGTAAAAATAGTTTTGCACGCAAGACAACACAACACACTCTATAAAAAATTAGCAGAAGGCAATAAATTTTAAGCAACAAATACCTTTATTAATCTGCAAGAAAATTAATAAAACAAAACCACTTAAAGAAAAAAAAAAAATTGTTGAATGATTTATACAAATCACTTAATTTTTCAGTTCGACTAAGGTTTCGTTTAAAATAACATTAATATATTGTCATCATTTAAGTGCAAAAGAATAATTGTATGTCTCTTTTAATAAATATGCGAAAAAAATCGTTGACAGTTAATGATTAGAATATTAACCAAAAACGTGCGAAAATAAAAACTACTTGCTATGCAAAAACATAATCAAAAATCTAATTTTATAAAACCCGCTCTTATTATAAAAAGATCTCCAATTAATTCAAAGAAACAAAATTAAAAAAAAAAAATTTAAAACGTTATGCATTCAAATGAGCTACGTAGAGGCGTTTTATTCATTTTATACAACGTGAGTTAACTTGACCAATTTTAATAACTTGGTTAACTCGACTTCTTGTATAATTTGCAAAGTTTCAAATTTAAATTCGTCAAGTTAAAATTTAATTTTATTCTGAGACGTTCATTTTAAGTAAAAACAACCATCGTAACCAAGAAAAGTCTTGATCATGGTATAATAACTCCAAGGTAGTATTAACGTTTCTGTGGGAAAAAACCGTCTGTCAAAAATATAACAAAAAACAGAGCGCTCACAATCCTCCATTGCATACAATAAATTTTCACTGGTCACATTCAGCGTACTGAACAGTTGGCAACTGTTAAGTCTCAAAACTTTATGCACATAACTATGAAGTTGCGCATTAAAATGCATTTAAAAATAAAAAAAATTTTTATTTTTCAAATACTTGGTATAAATCGGACAGGGAGAATATAGTCAATTCGAGTTCAATGGACAAGGTTTATGAATTCAATTTTAAAAAAGCTGACTTTTTGAAGTTGAATCATTTACTTCACAGTAAACTTAACGTAATTTTAGAATATATGAATGAACATAATCTTGATGAATCCATTCATTTTTTTTTATTTGGAACTCTTTACTGTAATTTCTCAGTCTGTGCCATATAGCCTCAAATTTGCAAAGAACTTGGCGTACCCTTGGTACACAAAAGAGTTGAAAACACTTCGCAATAACAGGAATAGGGCATGAAAGACATATGTCTGTAGTTTGGACTCAAATGACCTAGAAATCTACAAACGTTTGTTTCTGGAATTTCAAAATCTTTCAGCTGTTTTATATAACGAATATTTAGACAATATTAAGCTGAAATATTGTCTGATCCAAAGAGATTTTGGAGGTTCATAAATACTAAGAAAAAATCTGATGGATTTGCGGACGATCCTTCTATAATTTGTGGACTTTTTGCCAATCTCTTCAAGGAATTTTCATCAAAACTGTCCTTAACATTTTTACCGAAAGAGTTACAGTTTTAAAGATATGCCCGTAAATATGTTATTACAACTTATATGAAAAATTCGAACTTGAGAAGAAATAGAAATAATAATAATTTTTCATATATATTTTTCATATATAATTTTCATATAATTGTAATTACATATTTACGCGCATATCTTTAAAATGGTAACTCTTTCGGTAAAAATGTCAAAGACTGTTTTGAAGAAAATTGTTGGATCTACAATTTTCATCCGAATGATTTTACTCTAGGGCTTACATTAACGAAGTTACCATTTTTGATAATCTTTGAATCCGAATATCTTTGGATGCGCACATGTAATTGTTGTGATCTTTTCAGAGGTGGGTTATTTTATTTTACTTAACGTGTGTGCAAAAATTCAGCAAAATATGATTGTTTTTGAAGACAAATACAAAGTAAATGAACTATTGAAAAATTTGTTTTTTATTAAAAAAGCCCTGTTTTTGAAGAAATAATTAACCCCCTTACGTAACTCTTTGAGCAAAAAATGGTCTCAAAATGTAAAGAACCATCCATTGCAAATATTTAGATGCAGTTACTACACAGGATTTGAATTTACTTTAAGAGATATAAGAAAAAGTTGGTGACTTAAGGGTGAAATTTGACCTGGAATTTCTCTCTTATTTGACCTAATCCGATAAAACTGAGTATGAGGGCATAATATATAGACCATGCACTATTATAAACCATTGCGATATTTGAGGTTATTCCAATTGACCGTTAAATTGTCGCACAGTGTTATAGGTCCATCGCTAAGCTTTCGTCTATTCCCAAACTTTTTGAGTGAATTGTGTACGATCGTGTTAGAATTCATTGTGAAGAAGTCATAATAACTCGTCAGCTTGATTTTGTTAATGGAAGATCCACTGTGTCTATTATTCTCGATTTTACAACATTCTGCTTAAATTCAATGGAATGTGGTAACCAAGTCGACTGTATTTACACTGACTTTAGTAAAGCATTTGATAAATTACCTCATGATTTAATCTTATTCAAACTAAAGTTAATGGGATTTCCACATTATTTTGTATGCTGGAAAAAATCGTATTTGACTGAGCGATCTTATCAAATACGATTCCGAGGGGTGTTGTCTTCAGAATTTATTGCTGAATCAGGTGTTCCTCAAGTTAGTCGTCACCTTGGTCCACTTCTGTTTATTTTAGCAAATAATGCTAAATTAATGAAAAATAAATTAAAATAAATTAAAATAATAATTAAAATAAATTAAAATAAATTAATGAAAAATAAAAGTGGAACTGACATTTAAAACCTTCCTCCTTATGCGAATCGCTTAAAACTATTAAGAATGCAGTCACTAAGTGAGCGAAGGAGGTCTGTAGATATCGTATATTTACACCAACTCATAACTGGTATTTTCGATTCTCCGGAAATTCTTTCTCTCATTAATTTTAACTCTAACCGTAGAAGCAGTAGAAACGGTAACACTTTAATTTATTTACCTTTAAACCGCGTTTTTGATGTTAACTTGTCAAAAGGTCAACTCAAAAGTAGATTAAAAGCTATTCTGTTATTAGAACTATAGTTCACATATATGTGTGCATGGTTAGTAGTTACGTCCTGTGTTGTCCGTGAGCCCAACCTAAACTTTGTTGGGTCAATTTTTTCCACATTAACTTTGTTTTTAGCCACTAGAATCTTTATTATTAAAAATTTTTGATGCTTTGGATTGTGGCTTCAAATGAGTTAATGTGCGAAAAAGCTGTAGTAGCTGAACTCTTTTGTTATTGCATGTAAAAAAAAAAATTTCCATTGGTATTTTATACAAAGCTTGACATTACAACAACTTTTCTGACACTTCAATACCGATAACAGTGCTCTCCGATGTGACGCTATCGCAATAAATGACACAGCTGAATGTGGCCAACGCATATAACAACAAACAGCTGTTTTTGACAGTAAGTCATTGCCTGTAGATGAGAAAATCAACACTAGGACTTAGGACTTTGGACCATCAATTTCAATGGTTAAGGTTTCCATTGTTGTGGTCATAGCAGCACAAGTGACAACGAACGTTCAGACCAGCTAAGAGTGATCGTCGCTAAAATCTTTAAAATGATATTTGTCTGAAATGAGTGGTCGGAATGGAGAGAAATGCTGGCCAATACTTCAAGGAGTTGACTAATTGTTATAAAAATGGTTCTACAAAAGTTTTCAGGGTCGCTGATCACGAATCTGTAGTCAATAATTTGAAATTTAAAATGACTGCCACAAATAAAACTTGGATTAGAAGACCCAACATTGTGATTTAGTTCTAGCAATTCCAATTGACACCACACGCCACTGAATGTAATAATTGATGTTCGTCTTATGCAGACGAATAGGTTCTGGTTCTGGTTATTAAGAAGCACTGTAATAGCAAGACATGCTATTTGATGTATAGTAGTTGAGGAAAATGACGTTAGTCTTCAAGTAAAAAAATTACCAAAACATAATTTAAGAACAGGTTCTGGTCCAGGCTGAACGGGTTCTAAAAAGTATAGTAAGTACAAATATTTCAAATTGATAATTTAAGAACAGGTTCTGGTCCAGGCTGAACAGGCTTTAAAAAGTATAGTACGTACAAAGATTTCAAATGAACATGTTAAAAAGCATAGCAATAACAACTATAACAGTTTGAACGATATAGAGCAGATTAAGATTTTTTAAAAATTAGTACATTCGTTTACGTACAAATGTGGATACAGATATACAGCTCAAACTGACCATTTCATATATAAAAGTTGTAATGCTTAAAATATGACTTGAATATATATTTTAGAAGAAATTTAATTTTAGGATATAAAGAGAAGTTGAAGAAAATATTAGGAAAGAGAACAGAAACAGAAAAATTAAGAAAAGTATTTAAAGATAAATACACATTTCAGTTGTATAGGCAAAGAATTCTACAATCTAACGGAGCTAAAAACAACCTTGAAGAGTTTATAAAGGGTGTTTTTTTAAGAGCTTGCTGATTTGAAATTTAAATAAAACAAATGCCAAATTAAGAAATGGCCAAGCAAAATTTTTTATTTGGTAGATAATTTTTTGGCGGTCCAATTTTCGACCACCTTTTCAAGCATTTGAACGCGTATTTCAGCAATGACACGTTGAATATTGGTTTCCAAAGCGTCAATCGTTGCTGGTTTATCCACATAATCCAATGAATTCACGTATCTCCACAAATAACAATCAAGTGGCGTCAAATCACACGAACGCGGAGGCCAATTCACCGGTCCATTTCTCGAAATAATGTTGTCGTTGAAATTTTCTTTCAATAAGTCGATTATTTCGCCCGCAATATAACAAGTGGAACCATCCTGTTTAAACCACATTTCGTCCATATCCATATCTTGGCAACAAAAATTCATTGATCATGGTTCTGTATCGATTTCCATTCACGGCAACTCGTCGTCCTTCCTCATTTTTAAAGAAATAAGGACCGATGATTCCACCAGCCCATAGACCGCACCAAATAGTACATTTATCGGGATGCATTGGTAATTCTTGAACGGCGTGTGGATTATCTTTGTTCTAAAAAAATTTGCACGGCAATTTTGCTTGTTGACATATCCATTCAACCAAAAATGCGTCTCATCACTGAAGAGAATTTTGCGGTAAAAAAGCGGATCTTCGTCTAATTGATTAAGCGACCAATTACCGAATTCACGGTGCATTTGATGATCGTGTGGCTTTAATTGTTGCACCAATTGAATTTTGTATGGCACCAAACCCAAATCCTTACGCAAAATTTTCCATAAAGTTGATGGACAAAGTCCAACTTCTTCCACACGACGACGAATCGATAAATTGTCGTTTTCTTCGACACTGGCCTCAACGACAGCAATATTTTCTTCTGTACGCACTCTTCTTATTCTTCTCGGTGGCTTGGCATCCAAAAGAGTAGACCGAAATTTGGTAATTACGTTCTTTATGGTGGTATCAGACGGACGATTATGTGCACCAAAAAATTCACGAAGTGCTTTATTAACATCTTTAAATGAACACTGTTTTTGAAAATAAATTTCCACGATTTGGAAGCGTTGTTCTGTAGTTAACCTATTCATGATGATTTGCCAAACAATACTGAGTAGAGACGTCACTTTAAACTGACAAAACAACTGTCAGACAATGGAGACAATAAATGACACTATTGTAAGTAAATATTGAAAAAAACCTCATAAAAAACACTCTTTATAATTAAAGCTAGGAATTGCAAGATTTAAGCATCTTGTACAGGGTTTTCCAATAAGAGGTGTTATTTTGATATTCAAAGAAAAATGGCATTTTTGGTGATAAATGATCGGATGTTTATCTTATTATATAAAAGACAAGCGTTCTGCTCCGTGCTCTATATCGTAAAACATGTTCAGCCTGGACCAGAACCTGTTGTAAAATTATCCATTTGAAATGTTTGTATTTACTAAACCTTTTGCTCTATATCGTAAAACCTGTTCAGCCTGGACCAGAACCTGTTGTAAAATTATCTATTTGAAATCTTTGTACGAACTGTACTTTTTAAAACCTGTTCAGCCTGGACCAGAATTTTGCAAGCCAATCACAATAATCACTTCTTTTTTGCAAAATTTATTAACACGCGATACAAAAAAAATTGAAGGCTTCTGTTGGGCATAAAATCGAAAATCTAACAAAGTTAAACGTTATATAGTATCTCCCTAAAATTATTTTTGTCATGTTGGCAAAACTTCATTTCATAGTACCAACCTATTTGATTTTAGAAATTACGTTGGAAAATATAAAAAAAAATTTTTTTTCCGAAGTGTCCAATACAATGGACAAATCCATTGAAAGGGTTAAATAGATTTTTGGCGATACTTTGAGTCCGAATAATATCAACCGTTATTCCAAAATTGCTATCCTGTGTCCAAAAAATTCTGATGTGAACGAAGTCAACGAGCAAGTTCTAAATATTTTAGTTGGTGACACAGTGAGAGATCTGAGCACGGATTAAATTGAAAACAGTGATGATAACGATAAACAAAATTACCCTGCCGAATTTTTGAATGAATTTTATCGTTTAGGAATGCCACTGCATAAGTTAAACCTCAAAATTGGAAGTATTATAATACTTCTTCGAAATTTCCATACCAAAAGAGATATCTGTAATGGAAGGTGGTTAGTTTTGAAAAACCTAACAAACTTAATTAATCATCGCACAGGTATTGACAGGCGCACTGGCGAACATGAAATAGTTTTCATACCTACAATTGATTTGGCCCCAACAAACACAAATTTGCCTTTCACTATCCGGAGGCGACAATTTCCAGTTAAACTGACCTTTTCAATGACCATAAATAAATTGCAAGGTTAAATATTGCAAAAAGTAGGAGTTTTGCTAAAAGAACTGGTATTTAGTCATGGGCAGTTTTAGCGGGCTGATGATATAAAACTAAGCATTATAGATGGCAAGGAACAAGGTTAATTGGTTAAAAATTCTAAGAATTTTTTTACTAGAAATGTTGTATATAAAGAAGTTGTATCAAAATAATTTAATAAACATGTTTTCAAACAAAAACCTCTGTATATAAATCCAATAAATTTTTTGTCGCATTTTGTACTGTAAATGGTTCCTTCCCGTCGTAGGACGGGCTTTTACACAAGTTTCATAATAAAGAGGAAGGTTTGCCGTTAATGATGAAAAACAACATCAGCCAAATGGTCATCACGACCACGCTTACAGGACCATATCCTTTTCCTGAAATTTTTCATAACAAAATCGCAAAGTGGCTGCCCTATGTCCTCGATAGACTCTCGAATTCCATCTGTGAGATCTTGAATCGACGCTGTGGTGTTGGCGTAGACCTTATCTTTCACTGAAGAAGTAGCAAGGTGTTAAATTACAAGATCTCGGTTGCCAATTGTGATCACCTCTTCGAGAGATAACACGGTCCGGAAACTTTTCCCGTAAAAGATCAATGGTTTCTTGTTGCTTGTGTGGCACGTAGCGCCGTCTTGTTGAAAGTAAACGTTGTCCAGATCAATACCATCTAACTCCGGCCATAAAAACTCATTAATCATATCTCGATAGAGCAAACCATTCACCGTAACTGTTGTTCTGTGTTTCTTCAGCACTTTGGGCTACAGCAGCCATATTCTAAGTTGTTTTTGAGCGACGTGCACGTGTTTTATTCTTGACATCACTAACTTGTCACAACAGCTCGAATTTTTCCATCAATTTCTATATTGCGGTCCGACAAGGTGCTTCACGGCGACCAAAAAATGCTTAAGTTTTGCGAACTGTGACTGCAAAATTTTCACCATTTTTTTAGTGAATTTTTATAATTTCAATGCATTGTTGAAGCGTGTATCGTTCCATTTTTAGTAATGGCGTAGTTTCTACTTGTCAAATGTCAAAAAATAGCAGCTTCAAAAGTGACAGCTACCGAAATAGCGGGCTATTCAAAAGAAAACCTCGTATTGGAAAACCCTTACACTGAACTCAAGCTTTATGTATAAATAATTTGGTGACTTTGAGTGCATCTGTATAAGCAGAAAAACACACAGTTTCTAGCCTTAAAATAATTAGAAATATTACAACAAAGAAGGCATGGTTAAAGCCTACTTGCAGTTTATGTACGGAGTGTGAGTCCAGTTTGCTATTTGTGCCTAATGTATGTGATTTTTGTATTGTTCGTCAAAAACGAATATGCTCACTTGGGCCCAATTTATGATATTTTGGTATTGATTATAAAAAAAACATGCTCATTTGTGTCTAATGCCTGTCTTTTATGGATTGCGAATAAAATAAGTTAACATACTCTCATATGCCTAATCTAAGAAATTTTGGGCTGTGACATTTTATGAATTTTAATAATATAAGGCACAAGATGACAAAATGTAGGTGGCTCAGACATCCAAGAATCATTGTCCAAATTAGATATTTGATCCTATTTTGACAGGAAAATATAATTTTTTAATTTATATTCTGCACTTTTATGCACTTTTATACTAACAGCAATAAAAACCAACTGAGAATTATATAGTTTCATTGCTCATTATTTGATAAGTTTGACATTAACAATAGGTGTCATCAAGTCTCCTTACCCTGCTTTCTTATCATATCATGAACTCTACATATTTTAAATCATGTACACATAATTATTTATTACTGAGAAGAAGCAAACCTACTTGGAGAAACTATCATTTGTCTGAGCTCCCATGTATCAAACATATTATAGAGCATAACTCTTTAAATCTTTCGTCCAAAAATTTACCTTTAATTCTTGAATATATTTTCATAAAATTAACCTGGCAGCCGAACACTATTAAAGCGAAGTCCATAAAAATATTTAAATAAATAAAAAGCATACATTAGTTTTTTTTTATCTAAAAATGTGTTATTTATTTAAAATCGTCAGCAAATTAAGCTGTTTTTGCTTATTTATAAGAAATGCTGTTTGAAAGATAAAAATATTTAGATAAACAATAGTTTTAAAAAATATGCGCAAACGCAGTCATAAACTTATTAAGAGTTCTACGATAAAATATAGAACTGTTAAAAGCTCATGTTAAAAGCCTTTCATTAAGATAAATTAAAAGTACACAAGCTCTCAGATACAAAAGCTTTTATTGTTAAAAGTTCGCTCTTTAGTAAAACCAAACTTAAGTAAAAACCAAACTTAAAAACTTAAGAGTTTATTTAATACTTAAAATATAGCTTTTTTATAGAAAGCTGTAAGAAAAATGCTGCCACCAACTTAGAATGAAAATAAAAGCTAGCTACTTTGAAAATGATGCAAAAGTTTTATGATGCTGAGATATTGCACTGGAGCAAAAGTCACTTAGATAGATATACCTTACTTAGTACTAATCGGAGTTAAATACTAGTTTTAGTTATTTTTTTAAGCTAGTAACAACTGCAGTTGTCTTCAGTACAAGCCAGACGGTATATCTGTGACCTTGGAGCCCTGCGTATAAGATCTGGTGCGTGTCGTTACGTTATTGATGACCGTTAAATTATGTGTAAAGCTGCTCAAACCAGAATTAATGCGCAGCGTAGGATTGCTGCCAAAATAAATCTGCTGAGTGTTGCGCGAAGCAGCAGCTGTGGCATCGGCAAGGGAAACATCGTTAAGCAGCTCATGACTGGCAAATGCAGCTTCAAGACGTTCAACATTTTTGGTGACGCGACGCGCCTGCAAAGCTGCCGACACATCTGGTTTAGGATACTTCTGTGGCGTATTCATGCCGGTCATAAAGAAGACGCCATTGAATTTTTGCGCAGGCGCCTGCGTAGCTTTTGTTGTTGCTGCTGTGGCATCGGCACTTGGATAGCTGTTGCGTTTGCAATGTTGTTGTTGTTGTTGTTGTGGAATATGGTGGTGATGATGATGAGCGCCACCTGTTGGAGGTACAGCAATTGTGGCAGCGGCTGCCACAGCTGCGCCCTCACGGAAAGCCTTAATTGTAGGATCGTCATCGTTGTGACGCGCATTCATGATAACATCTAGCAGCTGACGGGTAGTGCTGGGCTGATAGTTGGCCGAAGTGGCACTTACATCGGGTATGTCATCGTTTACCTCCATGGCATAGTTTTTGTCGTGCTCGACTGTATTGTAATTGGGTTCGTCGAAAAATGTTTGCAGCGCTGTAACGCGATCAACTGCCTGATCGGCTTGGTTCTGCATCAAAAGCATGCCATACTCGGAGCCATCCAGCTCTGAGCCGCCACCTTGTGAGAGTAGATGCGCTAAAGAGCGCGATTTGCGTGGTGGTTGAGGCACAATATTCACGGGTACGATTTTTTGCTCTTTGGCATCGCTGCCGTTGTTGACTCCGCGACTGACGTCACTTTTCGGCATTGAGATCTCACGTTCAGCTTCGCTGACAACATTGTCCAACTCCTCCATGACATCATCGATGGTCGTATTTGCTGGATTCGATTTCTTTTGGTTTCCGTCAATATTACGTTGGTGTTTGTACTTTTGTATTGCCGAGGAATTGCCTTGTTGTGGCAGCACTAGTATAGGCACTGGACTCAAAGAAGGGCCAGTTTCAGAACTGCTGATGCCTTCGTCTTCGTGCTCGGATGAGTCAATCTTGCTGTGTTCGGGAGGTGGCACATGTCTTGGCAGTGCTACTGGCTGCTGTTTGTCCAGCGCTTTGAAGTTGTGGGCGCCTTGCAGACGGAAGATTTCACGTTGTAGCTCAGCGCAACGCTCTTGCAGACGTCGTTCCATAGAGGTAAGCACAGTTTTTTCCTCGTGTAGAATCTGTTGGGCAAAGAGATACAAATTAAAAACTAGTTTTTCTTGGGAGGTAAAGTTGAGAAAGTCTGAATTTACCTGAACTCGTCTCTCCAGAATAACCATTTGATTTCGCACACGATCAGCATCTCTGGCTTGAGTTAGCATTCGATCCACATCGATGTGCAGTTCGTTAAAACGTCTGATCTCGTTGCGTAGACTATCGAGCCATGGTGAGGTGGTGGAGATTGTCTGTAAGAGAAGAGAAGATATTAGTTCTTGTTGTGAAATGTTCCACATCACCGGTATACACTAAAGGAAAATTGTTGAGAAGTACTGCACTAGATATCTGATTCCATGGATTCTATGGGAAATCTGCGGGAATGGAGCTTCAAGGCACCGGACGTGTCACTGGTTGCGGATAGTGAAAGGCCTCTAGATATAGAGATGAGCCGCTTTTAAGAGTTCCCGGGCAAGTAGCGGGAGACCAGCTAGAGTGTGGAAGGGCGTAGTGCTGGAGAGACGCAGCGTTTTGAACGAAGAACCCACATAGCCCGCAACTGGCACTACCAAGGAGTCAGAGCCGCTTTAAAAGCTCTATGTCCAAGACTTCCTATCTCCTCTAGACTCTTAACTTGAGATATCTCTCTAAAACCTTATAATATAGTGATTTGGGACCATCACACAATAACCACCTAATGAAAACCAAACCATCCTTGGATATGAAGCAGCTATATTGACGACCACCGCAAAAGGAAAACGGAAAATGATTTACGGAAATGCACCTTGAATTTCCGGACCCATTAAAGTGAAGGTGCCACTGTCCAATTGACGGAACTCGTAAAAATAAAGGCTAACACCACTGCCATCCAGGAGATGCGATGGAAAGCACAAGGCTGCTCCTAGAGAGCAGACTACCATATAGCAGCACAGCCTTCGAATTCTACTCTTATAAACAACGTGGTTTCTACACTTTTCTTCATAGGGAAACGAAATAAATACGTATAACATACCTAGAGGCATGGATGACATCCCTCTAGTAACGGTAGATGAAGTCCAGGTGACGTTGCGAAAGGTTTCCGACACCAAGAACCCTGAGCTTGACTGTATTCCAATCAAGGCAATAAAAATTGCCATATGTGCAGATCCCAGCCTGTTTGCCAAAATGTATACCGTCTGTTTTTACGAAAGAGTATTCCCGTCTTCTCTGGTATCCGTGAAGACGGGAATACTCTTTCGTGAAAATATTGTACACAGAAAAGGACGAATTTTTGAATATTTGTCAGCAGTATATAAACTGTTGTTGTCGCTATGAACGTTCTGAATTTGTAAGGATCATGTCCTGCTTCACTATCGGCACTATCGGAATACCCATATAACCTTTTCACCCAAGAAGTTTCGTTTGACACCATCAAAAGTGACCGCTCTCAATGAGTTTGTAAACATAAAAAAATTGGTCGTCGTTATGTGATACAATACTTTTATTTGTATGTCCTGAGACCAACCAATATCAAAGTGGAACTAGATTCTACTCTGGGGTAGTTAAAGTTCGCCTGAAATGGTCAAAAAAATTCACAAAATGATATTTGATGGCCGTCGGCTAAAAGTGCGCGTATCAAAAATAGCTGTACATCGCCAATTGACTGAAAATTCAGACAAGAGAAAGCAGTACTTAAAATGATTGTCGCAATTACGCACAATCGAACAAAACAGTTTCGTAAGTATGTTTCAATCGAGTGTTTGGTAAAGTTTCACAGTAATAGATCTGAGTTTTGGCATTGATTCATAAGCATGAATCAAACATGGGTCCATTAGAGGAAGGAACAGTTAATACAAAGGACTGATTGGAGAGGAACTGCTGCAAAGAAAACGAAGACAGTACCATGCGAACAAGATTATGGCGTCAGTTTTTGAGGATGTGTGTGGGATAATATTCAATGGTCAAAATAAATTAGTTAAAACTAGAATTGCTTTCTCACACCCTCTATTGACCATATTTGGCCAACCTTGTGTTATTTTTGTCTACAAATTTCAAAAGAAATGGCTCGGTGGTAAAAGATTTGCCAACAATGAATGGGTGAAGTCTGCGGTTGATATCTATTTTAAGGATCTCGTCGATTCTTACTGAAAAAAGGGTATCGGAAACTATTGAACATCGTTGGAAAAAATTGATCGAGCTAAAAGGAGACTATGTAGAGAAATAAAGGTATGTTTTCACAAATTTTTTTTTCTTTGCTAGATGGCTTACTTTTGGGACTCCCTTCGTATCAACATTTAGAGCCAAAAAATATTTGATAGCTCGTTCGGTTAGTCTATATCGATTTGAGCTCCACAGGTTTAACAATCGTAAATAATTTGTAAAAATTACTTACTTTGGTTAAATTACTTGGCTCCAAGCCAGCCTGGAAGAGTTCCGCTTGAAGATATAAACGTTGCTGAAGACTCTCTGCGCTTTCCAGAAATGTGTTTATAAATCTACCAAAGAACCAAGAAGATGAATTTAAATTGTTTCAAGAGGTTATAAAACAAATAATATTCAATGCAATTGAGTAGCTAGATGCATAGCTTGTACCAAAACAGTTGGAAAAATGGTTTTTTTCTTATATTTATAAAAAGAAAGAGATTTTTCTATTCCTTATAAAAGGAAAGTAAAATAAAATAAAATTTGCCAACTATTTTGGTACCAGCTTTACTCAGAAAACTTACTTAATGCCCACCGCTTGTAGTTCACCAGAGCCACCGCCACTATTCAACATGCCAACTAAGAGACGAAACCGCACCGGTTCACTGCAGCGTAGCCGCAAAGTGGACATCGCTTCTGAGACGGCTGTATGACCAGCCATGATGGTCTTTTGTGAGCCATGACCCATTAACTGCTTGTCGCAAGCGGCGGTCATAAGCTGCATGGCCAAAATGCGTGCACGTATACCCTGACCAGTAGCGGCGCAGGCCAATGGCATAAGACCAACGGGCGTGGTGCCCAGACGTGCGGTTGCCTCCAACGAACGTGAGCAACAGATGCTCAAACATTGTCTGCAAAAAGTTATTGGGTTAAGTAAAGCCTAGAAGAGAACTTTAATTATCTAACTTACAAGCATGCCAGTTCGTCGAGGAGTGCACGTCGCTGATATGACTGCGCATTGCGAGGCATTGTGGTGGTTGTTTGAGCCGTCGGTGTTACGGGTGAGCTGATGTTCTGCGAAAGTTGTATGGCGCGCAAAACGTCCAATAGTGAACTTACACCATCCATGGGTGTGCCTATGAACTCTTGCACAAAACTTTGAGAAATAACAGTTGAATTAATAAAAACTAAATTTAGTGAGACATGTTCACATCTACCTGGGAAAAGAAACACGTAAATCGGCGCGTAGTTTTGTCAGCAAATCTGTAATAGAGGCAAATTGTCGCAATGACATTTCACTCTCGCTCTCCAGTGGTGCAGGTATTGGACTTCTTTTGGAAAAAAATCGAAGAAAACACGATTAGAGGTTATAGCTGAATATTTTAATATTTAACAATAACACTTACTTGTATTCTGTGTGCTTCGTTGGTAGCGTTGAAGAGCGATTTGTTGTTTCTTCTGCGTTTGCATTTGCCGCCATATCACTTCTATCATAGATAGATCTGACATTGGTACCATTTTGACGTTTGCCAAATTTTTTCAGTGTTTGTGCATAATCCTCCGGATTGTAGACGGGTGGGCGTTGATTTTCCTGTTGGTTAAAGAAAATATGTAAATTTGTTATTCTTAGTAAGCAAATAGTTTGATGAAGTTGTTTTTGGTAAAGCAAACTGAATTTACTCGTGTATTGTTTTTACGTAGGATTTTTACTTCATTCAACGAAAAGGCAAAAAACACTCCAAGTGGAAAGTTATACCACTGAGCATATGAGAATGTGGTATCATTTAAAAGAGCAAGAAATCTAGTTTTAAATACATTCCAATAGCTTAAAAATAAAAAATGGCTTTTTCTTTTTAGCAATACCCGGAGCGGGTTGTGTCGCCTTAGACAATTACATGTACTTCATCAGTGACTTGAAAACCTATTCGATCAAAAATGTGGCTTAAATGAGGAGGCACACCCTCCAGCGTTGCCAGAATGTGAAAAATTTACCAAAACTGGTAAATTTTTTTTTCGATGTGAAAACGTGAAATTAAGTTTCATTTTGGTAAACTTTTGCAGTGAAAAGCAAAAATTTTTTTATGCAAATTTTCCAAAAACTTAAAATGGACTGTTTGGTGTTACTTTAAAAAATGTATTAAAATTATCTTCCTTTTTCAATGTATTGAACTTGTTTGCTACGAAAAAAACTTTGGCTTGGAAAAATAAGGCTTAACCTAACCTTTTGCATTTAAGCAGTTGAAGCTGCTTTATCCTTTTCCTGCAATTCACAACATTCGCATTATTATTAAGCGAAATTTTTTTTAATTCCATTTAGTATTGAATTATTTATTAAACTGTTGATTGGCAACTCAAAAATGAGCGAAAACGTAAGAGTTGTTTTTAAAATCGTAAAACCTATCAGAAATTGATTTTCTAGGGGAGGCGGCAGCCTCGTTTATACTGAATAGAAACATATAAGAGGCTTCTACATCAGTTAGAGCTTGAATGGAGAGTTATTAAGTTTACAATGTAAAACTGCATTATATATCGTTAAAATCAATTCTTTATTTAATTGAAAATTGGACAGTTGGTTTTTAGTAGCAGTAGTTGAAACAGCTACTATTTCCAATAAGTTTTGATAAAGTATGTATTTGAAACCAAAGCCTCAGGGTTGTAGTGGAAACCATGAAGCCATTCAGTTTCAGCTCTTTGTATATAAAATAGAAATATTTCGATGAATTACCCTCCAACCTGGCATGCGGTATGTTACGGGTTCGAATCATATGAATCCATAAGAACAATTTTTGGAAATTTTTAATATAAAAAAATATAATTAAATAAAACCATTATTTTTAAAATTGAGATTAAGTAAGGTTTAAATTTAAAAAAATTTTTAAATATCATAAAAAAATCAGAAAAACTTGTAGTAATATGTAAAGAGATGTGAATAATGAAGTGAATATGAATTAAAATCCCGGGATCCCAGGATCCCAAAAACCCGGGATCCTGAACTTTTTCCAGTCCCGAAAGTCCCGGGATTATAAGTCCTGAAATCCCGGGATTTTCTGGATCCTGCAATTGCTTTAAAATGTCTGCATTTTGTTGATTTTTCCGATTTTTTCCATAAATTTAGAAGAAATAAAAGAATTTATAAAACTGTTAATTTCAAATAATCAAAAGTATTTATAAATATTGCTTGCAACTCTTTTTCGAGTAATGGCAATTAAAAATAGTAGTAGAAAAGTGCAACACTAAGTTTGAAATTCGAGTAACACCTGTTTACAAGACTGTGGCTGGTAATTATGAATATATTTTGGTCAATACGATGATTCTTTATTCATGGTCTTTATTTTCACAGATTTCACTGAAAAAGATGAATATTCTGCACAAAAGTGTTTTTTTATTTCTTTGGTCAATTTGTTTTTGGAAAATAATATCTTAACTTTCCAACCAAACATATGAATTTATTTATTTATCAAAAAAATGGGTTTTCTCTGTTTTAAAAATCCCGGGACTATTCTTGGGATCCCGTAATTCCTATCTAACAATCCCGAAATTTGAAATCAGTCCCGGGACTGGAATCCCTTGTTATGAATGTACTGATATAAATTTAATTCATAAAAAAATTTAAATATCATAAAAAAGTCAGAAAAATTTGTAGTTGCTTATTTTGGAGTTTCGATAAAGCTTATATCATTCCTGCTCATTTAGAAGATGATTAGAAACACATATACGCTGTATTAAGCTTGTATAAGTAAGCTTGCACTTACCCTATGGAAGTTGTTTGCGAAGTTTAATAAAAGTTCAAGAAGCTTCTTTAAAAAAATAAAAAGTTCGCCTTTTTGCCATTATAGAAGTCAATAAGTGTCCTTTCAGAAACAATGTAGTTCTTATAATGAGTTGCTCTAAAGCTTGTGGTGACCGTGACATGCAGGTTAACGGTGTGGCTTAGCATGCTCGGAGCCCGAGTTCGATCCCCAGTCTCGGCAAAAGTTTTTCAATAAAAAAATTTTTCTGATCGGTCATCACCTCTCTGCAGACAATGTCAAACGTTAGAGAGTAAATAATGCCATGTAAAGTTTCTTGAGAACATAAACTTTAGCCGTTCGGAGTCGGCATAAAACATGTAGGTTCAGTTCTCTGTCAATTGTGTGCAAACATTTAATAACACACACAACACCATTGATCATTAGAAGCTCGGTCAAAGTCCTTCAAGGGCTGAAATGGCCAATTTGTTTTTTTTTTTGCTGTAAAGCTTGCTGCAATCTTACCAGAAGTGCTAGTTGGGATTGCTTGTTTTCATTAATAACGTCACAACTAAAATAAAGAGCTTTTCAGAAGAAGAATGCTAAAATATAAAAAATTTTAGAATTTTTGCTTTGGATGTGAAATTTTTTTCATAAACGTGAAATTTTTTTTGGTAATTTTGGTAAAAAAAAATTTTTGGATGTGGCAACCCTGACACCCACTTGTCCACAGCCCGGCGCAATTTTCTTGCAGATGGACATTACCAACTGGTAACTCCATTCTGAATTTAACGCTCAGCGACTTTTATTTCCAAAGCTATTTGATATACAAAATTTGGCTTGTATGGTCGGAGGCGCACTCCTTTGTCTATTGACCATCTCAGTTTTCAAGAAGAACATCACTAAGAAGTAACTCCACTACTACTTACAGGAATCACCTGTGACTTTTACTTGCATAGCTTTTCTGTACTTAAACTTAATTTGACTTGTATAGGCGAAGTCACACCCCGTTTTCCAATGCCCGTGTTTTTTCTGGTCGAAAGACATGGCCAAAAATTAACTTTATACTGAGTTTAATTATTATGAGACATTTAGTACCAAAGCTATTCTATATTAAAAATTTGAATTGTATGGTTGGTTCCACACCCCATTCTTCAATGGTCGCTGAATTTTTTTAACTGAAGGACACGACAAAATATTATATTCGTTCCGAGTTTCATATATGTGTGACTTATATTTCGAAAGTTATATTGAAATGTTTGAATGCTTTAAAAGTGTCACTCCCCTTTTGTAACGCCTATAAAGTGTTGCCAGTAAAACAACACGAGGAAATTGAGCTCGCATAACGAATTTTGTAGCTGTGCAATATATAATTCTAAAGCTATCCGATATCGAAAATTATAGTTGCATGGGAGTTACCATGTCCCATGTTCATACTCTCAAGACTATGCTAGAGTTTCCGTGAAAATTTCATAACAATTAGTTTAGCGGTTTCGGAGGCTACTTGTAACATACACACATTAACACATTAATTTTTATATATAGCAACACTAATATAGAAACGCCTACCGTTTCGTAAACGACTTCAGTTTTTGTTACTTTACAGGAGAAGGAAAAAACTTAATAAAAATTAATTATTTTTATTATTTTAGGTTAGGGTTCTTTTTCTATTTGCTTGTATATTTGTTATTTTCAATCGGAGCACACACATTTTTTTATTCAAAGCAGGCATGCACGTTGACATTAATTTTAACGATAACCAAAATATTTTTTTTGTTTCGTTGAAATGAAATCAAAAAATAACGTGAATTCAAAAAACGAAAAATATTTATTTCGTTTCGGAGAAATTTTTGTGCTAATCGTTTTTGTATCAGAAGAAATTTTTTTTAGCATAGAAAAATTTAATAGAGAATTTTTAATTTTTCAACAAAAAGAAACTTGATTTGATGAAGTTTTAACGTTATTTAAAAAACGAAATAATTTTCAAAAACACAAACATTGCCCGAGAGGAACAATTAAAATAAATTAAAGTAGCCGAAATGCAGTGTTTTAACGTGAGAAGAATGCTTAAACAGTATCTGTTATCAAAGTTCGTGTGGCAGAACCACTGTTGACCAGTGTAAGGTTGCGGTTATAGTGAACGCCATTCAGACAGGCAGGCAGGCAGGCAGGCAGGCAGGCTGAAATCTGTGTGAAAAAACGACATACAAATAGCTATCTATCTCGCTCGCTGTTCACATTGCCTGTCTGCCTGCCTGTCTGACTCGGCGTTCACTATAACCTAATTCTCAACCTAATTCGTGAATATAACACTCACTGGGAGGAGTTGATTTGATGGACTCTTATATGGGTCGTAGTGGAATACAGATTAAAAAAATGGAAATGCCGAATAGGCTTTTCTACCACCTGCTCGATATGGCTATACCTAATGCTTTCATTCTGTATTGAGAAGTGAATGCTGAAAAAGCCATGATATCTCTAATGCTGATGAAAAGGACGATGATGACAACGAAAAAGATATGTCAATATTTCAATATCAATTGAAACCTGCTTAAGAACTCTGGGCTTCTATTACAAAACCAACCGTTGGTGGTCCATCATCCGGAACACATATGTGTGGTAGCAGTACTAGTGTTGGTAAAAGTGGGGTTCATCCGGTGGAGAGTATTAGGTACTCTCATTCATGAGATGAATCCCTTTGATGAATGGGGAACAAAAAAAGTCGTACAAATACTGTAAGAAATCAGATAAGCACACTTTATGTGCTAAATGTAACGTGAATTAATGCTTTTCATAATTATTATAATTATTATTAATTATTATTTTTAATTATTATAAATATTATAATTATTTATTTTTTTTTTCTAAACGTATTATTATTTTATTTGAATAAAAAAATATTTGTTGTACTAAAAACAATATATTTATTTATTTACATCGGCAAGGCGCAGTGGCACTTTTGAGTAATCTAGGAGCGAATAATCAAAATATTTCATGTCAGAATTATACGAATTCCAACGTTTTTTCAAGATCATATAATCAATGTATGTAACGGAAATCTCGATTTTTGCCTACCGCGGTGTCAACGGTTTAAAAGTAGGAATAATTGTATTTAAAAAATTTTTCGTTCAAGCGAATGATCAGTGGTTGCATTTTGTGGGAAAATATAACGTTAAAAACATTAGAGGGCTACATTTTTTAACTTTCGTGAAAGGTTAAGGTAAGACTTTTTTTTTTTAAATAAAGTTAAAGAATGATTGTGCGTCATGAGAAAAAATTTCAGCACACACTTTGTGTGAAAAAGTTGCCCATGAAAAAACAAAACTATGATTTTAGTGGACTGCTTATCTTACGCATCACCCGACATTACGCAGATTTCTTTTTTTTAACAAAATTTGATTATTCCTTGACATGTTCCAATAGGATTGATCTGCCCTGGTGCGCCCGAGCTAAAATGGTTCAAGTAACACGCAGAGAGCTTTATGATATTTGGGTTGCAGAACGGGAAATCAAGAAAAAGGATTTATTTGTTTTAGAATATGTTCCTCATAAGCTGGGCATAGATGATTGACATGACGATGCATTTGGAAACTGTTTGAGGTTAGTAAAAATATTCCTTACAAATCTGCGCTCCAGATGGTTTAAAGCAAAAAGTACCCAGGCCAACTTTCTAAAGCACTACGCAGGTTGGCTTAGTTACAAATAGATTTTTGTATGGAGGAGCTACCATCAACTTCATCAGGAAGGACTAGACTTTATTTTGAGGATCTAAGTGATTCAATGAAATGAAAGCGGTTCGCAGCAAAAGTTGTAAAATGTGCTACCGATACTTCGTTGGAGAATGCAACCGGAATACAAAAAAAATGTCCATTTATCGAAGGTTAATAATGAGATTGTTACTGCTGATGAAGCTCTGTCTATGTTTGTTGATACACATTTATCCAAAAACTCGTATAATATATTTTATATTTTTATAACATATTTTAATTTCACTCCGCAACAATGTCTTTTTACCTTTTTTGATTTCAGTTGCAGCCTTTAAATATTGTGGTTTAAAAAATGACTTGGCGTTAATGAATCAACACATTTTTAAACATAAATGTTTGTCCTGACATAAATTCTCTAAATTGAAAGAGGTAGTTTTTGTTCTTGGAAATTTATGTCAATTTCTATAGTGAAAATTTTATCCGTATAAAAAAGGCTGTCGTAATTGTACGATCTCAAAAATTTTTCACCTATATATGAATTACCATAATTTTTATCTGCAAAATGATTTTCATTACATTATCTCAATTAGTTTAGAAGTAATGAATTTTTGCCTCCCAAATTGCTCAAAAGTGCCATTGTGCAAGGCCGTCTACAGACGGTCTATCACCTTTTGTACCTGGTGGCTAAACCAAAAGAAAAATCGAACCAAAATTACCATAAAACCAAAATTATCATTCAAATAAACCTAGTATTTCTATCATGCCGTTTAAAGGGTTAACAAGTCTGAGATCGTTTTTCAGCTTGATACCGCAATATCTCTACTTGGCATGTATTCAATGTTTTGATAATACAAAAACAAAAACATTATAGAAGAATTTGGAATAATTTACCACTAGAGTATTTTTTTCGGTTTGCTTGAGGCAGGTTGTTGACCTTCCAAAATCAATAATATTTAATAATCGCTTTATTAGATAAAGATGGGTGAGCTGTTTGCTTACAATAGCCACAATTATAAGAAACATGATTGTAATCATCCTTAAACTGTGTAGCCCTGCAAACATTTTCTGAGGCCCTCCAAAAAATGACTCTAAAAAGAGTGTTTTTTATGCATTTTTTATGATGACTCATCAAAAGGACTCATGAAAGAGTCTTTAATATGACTGTGAAATGATTGTTCAAAAATAAAGACTCATAAAAGAGTCATTATTGTATATGTTTTATGAGTACTCACATAAGACACTTTTATTAAAGATTCCTAAATATGACGGTAACATGATTGTTCATAAGAAAGACTCATAAAAGGATCATATCGTCGCTGCGCCTAAAAATTCAGTTATGTGTTTTTTGACAACTTTTCAGGAGAGCAAAAAAACTGATTTATTCTCTGCGCTTCCAAATTTATTTCAATGTCATAATTTTGTATTTTTTGTTATAAAATTCTAAAGATAAGTATTTAAAAAAAACTTCAACTTCTTATTCCAGCACGAAGCGACATAACCGATTTTTTTACGGGCATTCTGTTTTTACTTTGATCAAATTTTTCGAGCACATAACCGATTTTTCAAATTTTTAATAGAAAATTTTAAAAACTCTACAATGAATTTATTGCAAAAATATCTACAATGTTTAGACCAAAAGAGATAACGAAAAGCCGTTCAGCGCACAGATGGGCATTGAGTAGAGCTATTCAATTATGCAATAAAAAAAAAATCATAAAAAATCACATACCTGATTTTTTAGGCGCAGCGACGATATATTGATTGATCATAGAAGAGTCTTATATGAGAGTGTTGTATGAGAGAATAGAATCGGATTATTTTAAAAGCACAATATCTAATAAATAAATAAGAACTGAATCGAGAATATATATTTTAATTGTAGAAAGCTTTGTACCTGTCCGTTATGGACACATGCTATCCTGACGTCGCTTTTTGGAGAATTGTTTATGACGATATACATGCATTGAAATTGGACTACAACAAATGTTCGTTGTAAAATGACTTCTTATATGAGTCTTAAAAGAGTATTCAATATGACTTTTAAAAGAGTTTTAAATATGAGTCTAAAACCGTCCTTACTATGAGTCCAAAAAGACTCATAAAACAGTCATTAATATGAATCATATATTGGGGCCCACAACACACGAACATGTAGTCATAAAAGAGTCTTTTTTTGAGTGCATTATGATGATAAACCCTCATTTATATGAGTCTTGAAAGAGTCTTTTAAAAGTCAAAATGTTTGCTGGGAGGAAATCGTATTTATATATCCAAACAAATTTATTAAGTCCACCCTGTAACCGTGTTAAAAGTCACCACACAAAGGTGAAATAAGCTACCTTAAAAACATATACACAACTCTACAACTAAAGTATAAAAATCTCATTAGACTTCAATCTGTTAGCGTCCTCGATAGTATAGTGGTCAGTATCCCCGCCTGTCACGCGGGAGACCGGGGTTCAATTCCCCGTCGGGGAGGAAGTTGTAATTTTTTTTTCATTAAATCAATGATTTTTATTTATATCTATGAATTATTTGGCCTTAAGTTATTTTAAAATACACATTATTGTAAACATTTATTTAATTGCTGCACATAGCTTCACAAAAAAACCCCAACTGCGTTGAAAAAATTCTAGCCAAGACGAAACTAACTGACTCTTAAGAGCATGATAACTGCATGCAAGTAAACACTTTTTGATACCATTTTGAATCTGTAAGTTTGAAATGTTTTCAATAAGTTTTATGTGTAAAATTTTTTCGTCAATATATCCTTAAAAAAATTTTGTGTAAAATATATATAATATCATTTTCGTTCTGTTTTTTAATTACATATTTCACATCAATAAAAATTTCAATAAATTTCCAATTAATCCTACGATTAATCTTACCTCCGAAATTCGATATATAAATTTTTTTTTCCAACAGCAAAAATTGACCATAACATGTAAGTACTTGCGTGACTCAAACAAAAAATATACTTAAAATGTGTTTTTTCTTTAGATGAAGACCTTTTAAGCTTTGACGAGCTAATTTCCTAAAACACTTATCATATTATCAGATAAATCTTGTTGATTTTTGTTCGTATGAACGTTATGTAATGCAATTCATCACATTTGCAGAAAACAAATTTAAATACATTTTTTTAAACACCAATAAAATGCCTCATTTTTTTTATTTTATTTTTATTTGTATTATTTTGTCAGTTTTTAGTTATTTGACTTAATTAGGTGAATCGTCACAGCAAAATATCACACTCTACTTTAGAGTCTTCTTTAATGGCGTCTAGTGGCAGTAAAACAAATAATTAAATTTATAAAAAAAATGTTTCTGCTAATTTTTGGAAATTATTTCAATAAATTTAAAAATTAATATTTTACATCAATATATTATATATAAAATTAATTAAAAATTATACAACAACAGCCTACATTGAAAGCAAATATTTTCAAATTTCAAAGAAAAACAAGTTAAACCAATTATTGCAGTGACTGCAAACATAACTGCCTTGCGAATAAAATGTGTTTTCATTTAGCCAAGCCACAAACCTTGGTGATTATGAAGAAATTTGCTTTAAGTTTCAGAAGCAGTGGTCAAAAACAGAAACTCAACTGCACCACAGGCTGTTGGAAGCATTCATATGAATTATTTTTGTGCATGAGTAAGCTTGTTTGTTAGCGAATCAAAGTTGAACTACACTAGATTTAGAAGCTTAGTTATTCGTACTTCAACAGTCCCGTATTGTCTAGTGGTTAGGATATCCGGCTCTCACCCGGAAGGCCCGGGTTCGATTCCCGGTACGGGAAATTTATATTTTATTTTTTTAAACAAATTTGCAAATGTGAATTTTTTATGAAATGTATATAACTATATCTCATAATTTGATTAACTTTGACATTTTTATATTTATTTGAAGTAAAATAAATATGGTAAAACGTCCTCAATTGAAGTAAGAATACATTGTTTAAGTTCTTTTAAAGATTCACTGAAGTATACTTATTATATTTGACCTTTATTTCGCAGTATGAAAATTAAGCTAATAATTAATATTTTTGTTTAATTCTCTCTTAAATGTGAATATTTCAATTAAGTTATTTGAAAAAAAATTGGTAAAAAAATTTAGATAAAATTAGATTTCCCGTACCGGGAATCGAACCCGGGCCTTCCGGGTGAGAGCCGGATATCCTAACCACTAGACAATACGGGACTGTTAGTCTCATGGTGTCTAGTATTGTATTTATATTTATATAGTTTGTGCTTTATATGAAAATTCTTTAAAATTAAGGTTGATATGTAGAAAATGGTTGATCCCATGACATCTGTGATTGCATATTATGTGTGATGCGTTGACGAAATTGAAATAAAGATGTTCTATAAGAAAAGAAGCAAACACAACAAGTACCATAAGAATTGAAAGCTTTTCGTTGCTGTCGCGGCAGTGCCTGAGTTCTTTTGCGAAGTTATATGCCGTGCTCATCCACGCGAAATCGAAAATGCCGGTGGAAAGTTTAATCAATTTTATGAAGAAAGTACCTGGGCGACCGAGCTCCGCTCAGATTCCTACCGTATATTCAAATGTTAAACGGTTTTTAATGTATTGGAAATGCCAACTTTATCTTAGAAACAACATTAAGATCATATTTTTCAATAAACTTGAAATTCATTTTTATTTTATGATAACTTCGTTTTTCAACTAAAAGAAATTTGTTTTGGTTTTTTTATCCCTTCACAAATACTAAATTATTTCGATAATTTACTTATGCTAAACTTATGCCGGCCATTCCAAGCCTAAGCAAATTTTTTTTCCCAAAATTTACCTCATGCTCCTTTTCCACTTTCAAGAATAGAAGTAATTTTTTTTATGTCGCAATTTTTTCTAAAGTTATGGAGTAGCCATTTTTGATCAAATTAAAAATCTTAAAAATGGAGTCATTTTCAATAAATCATATCTCTGTCATGTGTAACCCCAATTTTTGTAAATGAAGTATCGTTAGAAAGCAATTGAAAAGCGATGTTTAATAAAAAATAAAATACTTTTGGAATTTGTTGCCTACTTTTTCAAAAAAAAGTAAGCTGTTCGTATCTCAAAAAATGCATTTTCGGTTTTTTTTTACGTAGAATTACATTTTACAGCGCGGTTTGTATGGAGTCGTTTTAAAAAAAATTTTTAAGGTCATACCTACATCCATTAATACTCATCGTTCAAACATCATATATATATATACTAAAGTATCAGATTTATCCTGCGCTAAACGGATATCTAATTTTGGATTTTGTTACTATTATATCAAAGTCACAAAATAGCAAAAGCTTAGAAGAATAATCTAGATTTTTATATAAGAAAATCAATCTTTTGTTTTGTTATTTTTGCTTGTGTTGATTTTGTTTTAAAAGAATTCGCAGCATTGGTGCCAAAGAGAATATATTATAATTATAATATATTCTCTTTGTTGGTGCTCTACTCCACGTTAAGAGGGTGTTCCGATTAGATTTAACACTTATGAAAAAAACTATTGTCATTATATATCGTTGTATGCTATTACCCAATAGATGTCGCTTTCTATTCACTTAATATGATCTTTGCATCTAAAACAGCAACCGGTTGTTATTGTGTTGAAAATAAAGCAGCAGAACGTTGGCTTAGTCGATTAAGCTGTTGTCGAGCTGACATTTTGAATCAAAAAAGCCTGGTTCGATCCTCAGCCTCATTGTTAAGTATATTTTTTTTTTTAATTTTATATTATTATAATATTATTTTATTAATTATTTAATGTAACAATTGCATTATTTTGTGTCACATCCTGTTGCTTGCGATAACATGAACAAAATGTAAGCAAAATACAGGTTTTATTAGTCTTTTAGTTATTTTGTATTCAATTTTTAACCTAAGTTACTATAATTCAAATTTTATTCCCAATTTATGAAATTTACGTACAGCTTTGACTAAAAATATGTCTAGTATTTTTAATCGTATCAATTCTAAAAAAAAAGTACTATGTGGTCTGTTCACACTTTAAGATATGTACAAAATGTGAATTTGTCACTTCATCCGCCCTAGACGGCCGATTGAAAAATGTTAAAACTTTTTGTTTTGTTTTAAGACCGATTAAAAAAATTCTTGGAGTAAATTTGATCTCAATTTATTTCGAATTTTTATAAGGCATTTAAAATTTTGTTAACTTACTGCAAATAAAAAAGAAAGAACTAAAAATTTTGTTCAAGCTTTTTACAGTTTTATGGTCCAAGATTCCTTTATTATATACAAAATAATTATTTGATCTAATAAGAAAATAATTTTTGCTCCAGATTTTATAACAATATCTCAAACGGTATAGAAGTTATGAACGATTAAGTGAAATGTATATCAGAAAAAATTGAAATTACGAAAAGCATAACAGTTGGCCATTATATTTTATTTTGGTGGAAACTTAATTTGTTTCTTAAAATTACAAAAAAAAAAGTGCACTTTTTGAGATGTGAGCAAATTAGATTTTTTTTTTCAAACCGTATGAAACTCTAGCATAGGAAACTCTTACAAAATTATTTTCCTTTTTAAAATTTAGTGTAAATTACTCTATTTGTAAGATTTCTTTTTATATCAAAAATTGGTGCATCAAAACTGTACTAAAAACGTTTCTATAAAAAAATAAATGAAAAATATAACAAATTCACCAAATCACTGTTTGGTGAAGCATAAAAAATAAAAAAAAAAACTCATTGAGCACGGCGGGATTCGAACTCACAACCTTGATATTATTGGACACAAGCTATATTCTCCGAGCTATCACCACTATAACAACATCAGCAAACTTAACATACAATATTCGGCAGGAAAATTAACGTATTTATTAAATGCGTGAAAACTCGGAAAAACAGCTTTTCCCAGAGATGAGACCTAGCTGGATCGATTTTTCAGCCCCCTCTTCATCTGTATTGTAAATTTCATCGAAATCGTTAGAGCCGTTTTCGAGAACGCAATTGCAAATATATATACAAATATTGCTCGTTTAATAGAATAAGATTAATAAATTTTATTGCAACTGGGGAATTTTACCTTTAAGATACACATCGGCACCTAAATATAAAAATGACAAAACTCATAATATTTCGAAACCGTGATTTTTGCATTTTCTATTAGAATTCCCTCCATGAAACGAAAAAAAAAACTGAAATATGCTATAAAATACTGAATTTGTTGACGATTTTCTTAACAATGTGTATTAAATAATTTTTAATTACATAAAATTTTAAGAAGTTTTTAAGATCTTCCTGAAAAATTATGAATTTATGAGTTATGTCCTTTCTATATTAAGATGACGGTTTGAATATGAAGATATCTTATTTTATATCTCATTTCATCTATCTATATATAAAAGGCAAAGGTTTTTGTGTCCTTAACTTCTCCCAGTCTAATGGACTGATTTTTACGATCCGAATGTTTGTAAATCAGGTTTAAGCTATAAATGTACAAGCCAGTTTTAAAAGTTTTGTTTTCGCTAGTTTCCAGCTTTTTAAAAGAGAAATAGAACTTTTGTATACAAATCTGCTTTTAATGAATATGAAATTTGGCTGGAAAATGGCTTATGAATTGACAGAATTTAAATTGTTTTCAGAACTAAACCGTTTCTTTTCAAAATAATATATTATTCATAACTTTTATTCAAAAATACCACGTTCGGGCAAACATCTCAGACGAATTTTAATGGTTTTAAAAGAATTATTTTGCCATTTTTGGCGTTTTTCCTACGAAACGTGATGTAAGACGATGCACTAGATTGTGTTGTCAGATTTATTGAACAAAACAACGTGATTTTTACAAATTTTTCGGGAAAAATTAATTTTATTGAAGATTACATATAAAAAACTAGTATTTCATAAAAACCATTTATCTACGTATTAAGTTCTAAGAAGATTTTAACTTTGCATATTTTCCGCAAAATCGGATGTTTTTCGATTTGTATTTCAGAGCTTTTCTAAATTATGTTATCTTTTATTTCGACTTGACAAGCCTGCAAAATTGGTTGTTTTACTATTTTATCATTATTATTAGGGGGCGTCCATAAATTACGTGAGATGTTTAAGGGGGGGAGGGGATCGAGTCAAATCTCATCTAATCTTACGTTGGAGAGAGGGGGGTCTCGGCCAGGGGCGCAACCAGGAATTTTTTTTGGGGGGGAGGGGGGTTTTATCAAATGGAGAACTTATATATAAAAACAATTTTACGTAATTACAGCGGCTGAGTTGTAGCGGTTAGTGCGTTCAATTTTTGCACTAATGGTTCCTTGTTCAAACTTCAGTCATGACCAGCACCATATTTTTCTTTTTTTAATTTAAAACGGTCACTGTCAGGACATTCTATCCGTACAGACGGTGAACAGCAGTGGTAGCGGTCGTTTTAAAATAAACTGGCTTCAACGTTGTTTAGAACCTGTTCCATTAAAATATTTTGCAAGCACCAGTTGTAGGCCGCTTAATTGATTTTTTTTTTATTTGGCAGTTGTACGAAGGTTATAAGGCTTGAGCTAAAATATTTTCATTTGTACTCGGGTCCCAACAAGGTTAGCAAAAATGCAATATTTTTCTCCCCACACATTCAGAAAAAAATACCTACCCTACTCCGATAAAAAATTTCTCTATTTTCGATAACTCAATTAGAATAAATTTTCAAATTTTCAAATAAATATTTCTTCACTTGTGGGAAATGGAAATATTGCAATGTCTCTAATAATGATTTTTACTAAATTTTGATAAATTCATTGTGCAAAGTACTTTCTTCAATAAAATGAAATCTTTTTTCAAAAATAAAAAAAGTCTTATTCTCTAAAAACGATATATTTTTATATATTTCCCTCTTTCATGGAAACTTTTTATCATTTTTAGGGATTCTTTAGTACCACATTTAGAGAAAAGCATTCTCTGGAGCAAACTCTATAACATATTTCTCTAAATATTATGTCTTTTTACTTATTCCGAGAAACTTTTGACTGAGTGCAGTGAAAATTTTTCATCTATACATCACTTTGTTGTAAAAATACCCAATTGGCTGGCACTAGCTTTAAAATTCGTCCTTTAGTGTGCACTTATTATGCTCAATTCCGAAAGTAAAAACCGCTAAATTTCTGACACCTTGGGATGAAAAACAAAGAGTCTGAATTTTAAAAAATCGTTTGGTATTACTTGTCCAATGCGCAAATGCTGACGAAATCGAAAAAATATATTTTTAACGATAGGTCTTTCCTACACTTTTCCAAAATCGGTTAATATTTGCGCAATTTTGAGGGATTTTCATGAAACTGATTTTGAAAATCCAATGGGAGATTATGAATAGGGCGTATATTATGTCACTTTATGGGCGAACAGAAGAAAAATTAAACCAACATATTTTTAGCTAATAAGCCATAATTCCTTAATATCGGATAATATTTAAAAATTTAGAGAAATTTTATGAAACGGATTTTGCAAACAACGATGGAAAATTAGAAATTGTAAATTGTTTTTTCCACTTTCGGAAGTCAATCGGAATTATTTTTATAATGAATCACATGACTTCACTATAAACTTAATTCTGTAGAGTTTGTGTTATCGATGTTTAAAAAATTACTTTGAAAAAGGACGAAAATAACAATTTAACGGGAAATTTCTTTGATTTTTTCAGTGGCGAGTGACTCAACCGATTTTCCTCAAATTTAGGAATTTTTACTATGTATTACTTTTGAATTAATTTGTTTCCAAATATTTCAAGTTTCCTCCATGCTAGAAGTTGAAAAGATAACTCAAATCGAAGTATTGCCAACAACCTTTCAAGTGGTCAGAATCAGTATATAACAAAAATTAAACATGTGTAGTAAGCCGGATCGAAATTGAAAATTAATTAGACACTGACTTAAAACTTAGAGGGACTCTTAAAAACAATTTCTGTATAATTTTGTTTGGATCGGAGAAATCCCCATGAAGCGGTTTTGGTTCTACTGAACGTCTTTTCTGCAGAAAACGAATTTTTTTGCATAAACTTTTTTCTTCAGAATGCATACCCAAGATAAGAAAAAAACTAAAGATTTTCATGATACACTAAAAAAATTTTGGAAATTTTTTGTGTTTACAAACTCTATTGAGACCCCAAAAAATCCATATTTTGTCATTTTGATATTTTGTGATATTCACATGATTTTAAATTTATTGGAAAATTATTGAGCTCTTCTTTCCCTTGATATATCGTATGGTGCGGTTTAACCAAAACTAAGTGCCACAATTATTTAAAATGTGAGAAATCAATATTCAAAAGCTTCCTTCAGCTCAATTATTATTTAATTGCCATAATTACTGTTTGATTTTGGCAAAAAATTTGACAGAAAATTTTAAAAAACCCCTCACGTAATTTATGGCGTTTTGAAAGTTTTGAAAGTTTTGAAAGTTTATTTGTGACTTAAATTTGAGAATGGTTTTAATTGTCTCCCTTTTTCCAAATTCTTTTGTTGAGTTGTAATAGAAAAACATGTGACTAACATGTGAAAACCTCCGAGGAACATTTTTGTTTGATATTTTAACTCTCTAACTCTTAAATGTATGTTTAAGGTAGGACATAACATTCGTGGCAGTGAAAAAAGACCTTTTGTTAAAAATTCATAACTCAGTCAAAAACAAACATTTTTCTAAAATTATTATTATTGTAGAGAATTGAACAACTAAGAAGAAAAAAAATGCAAAAAAATATATTTTTCACTCCAACATGGTTTTATAGAGCTCCAAACTGGCAGCAGAGAAAAAAACGGGGTCTCCTGGTTGGGAGCGCTGGGAGTAGCAAAAATTGTCCGATCTGGAAAAAAATGCCTTTTTTTAATCTTAAAAATATTGGTTATCGTAAAACAGGAGCTGTTTTTTACAAATTTTTTTTTCAATTTTTGGTGATTTCAAATTTGAAAGTGTGTTTTTTCGAAAAAAATAAAGACTTTAAAAATTCATAAAAAATCGAAAAAAAATTCGAAAAAAGCTCGTGTCATGCGATAGCGAATCAAGTTTAAAAAAATACAAAAACAAAAAAATTCCGTCAAAAAATGAACCCGCTAGTGCCACAACCAGTACGAAAAACATGGTTTCGAGATTAACGCGTTCAAAGTTTGTGAACAAAGAAAAATGCAAAGAAAAATTATCTTTCTAGCTTTTGAACACAAAAGAATTTTTCCATGAAATTTAGAATCTTAAAAATATTTACAAAAATACAAAATTATTATCGATTTAAAAAAACGGCCAATGTCATGTCACCCCTTAAAAAAGACGTTGGAAAATAAAAACAAAAATTATTTTCTGCTGCGTCCAATATAATGGACAAATCCAATGAATTGGTTAATTAAGTTATAAGTGTTATGCGTTAAACATCTTTTGGGTACCTTGTTTTCATCATAACCTTCTTCGGTGTGTTAAAACTTGACATGACAGTTTTAAGCACAAAAAAGTTAATTTTCCACACTAGAAGAATAAATAAATAAATGTCAAAAAGTTCAAGATGTTCATTTACGTCCTTCTACACTGCACCAAAACTATAAAAATGACATTCATGAAATTTGGTTCAGTAACCAATTACATGATTCACATGAACTATTCATGATATCAATGTACAAAATAGACAAAAGAAATAAAAACACGAGAACATGAATATTTCATAAACTCAGAATGGAACCACCTATCTTTCTGCTATAAAATATTTCTCTATTTTCGATAATAGCAGTTTTTCCTTTTTAAATAAAATTTTCTTCAATTAGAATAAATTTTCATATTTGCCAATATTTGCATTTGTGGTGATCGTAGGGATGTCAGTGGGAAAAATACATCGATGTTTTTCTGTGATTCGATGCATCTAAATGTACATCGATATCTTTCGATGCATTGGAGGGCATACATCGATGCATCGATTTGTAGACGATTTTTAAAGTTTTATTAAACAACAAAATATGTTATTAGCAAAATTTAACATAATTTCAAATTAATAACTATACCTGAGCTATTTATGTTTCTAATGGATTATCGAATCACGACAAAAACGTTTTCGTTAAACCACAAAAATCATAAAAATTTAAATTTTTATGTCCTCAAAAACTCTCCCTTAATTTTTAGGGGTTTTTATAAATTTATATTTTAAAAATCTATCCTCAATTTGACTTACAGAGAGAGAGTTATAATAAGAAAACCTGTGAATGCTAGCTTTATTTTTTTCCACAATTGAAAAATATAAATGGCGGTTCGCTGTACTAGTGATGTCAGTTTTCGATATTTAATAAACATCGATGCATCGGCTATTCAAACATCGAGTGAAAATTTTAATTGTTCGATGCATCGAAGCAAAACATCGATATTTTCGACACAGAGGGAAAAACCTATGGACTCAATACATAAATTTATGTACTCATCGCATAGTTTTCTGCACACAAAAATTTTACATTTTTCACGTATTGAGTACATGTTGAAATCTTTATTGACTACATAATGCTTTCAAGCGGTTATGTAGTCAATAAAGAATTTTATGTACTCAACGCAAACTGTTACAAATAATTTTATGTAATGAGTAAAGATCTTATGTACGTATTACATAAATTATTGACTCAGTACATACATAATTTACTCATTACATATTTGGAGTACATAATTTTATGCAATGAGTACATACATTATTTACTCATTACATATTTTAAATGCATAATTTTATGTAATGAGTACATACATAATTTACTCATTACATATTTTTAGTGCATACATTTATATAATGAGTACATACATCATTTACTCATTACATATGTTAAAAACATAATTTTATGCAATGAGTACATGCATAATGTATTCATTATATATTTTTTGTTCATAATTCCATGTATTGAATATATACACAAATCAAATCACCCTCTCAACAAATGCAATAAATAATTTTATAAAGAAATGACTAAGTTTCACAAAATAATTGGCAATTACTTATAGAAACCCAGCCATTTAATTCTTATCCAATCATCGCTTTTGTTCTAGAGTACAGTGGATGAACGAACTCATTCCCGCTCTGATTTTCTAGAGGCTTTAGAGGTGTTGCTTATTTGAAAATCAAGAAACGAATGACATAAAACAGCAAAATCGTGTGCCGATGTGCAAGAGATACGTGTACTGAGTCCATATGTTATGTACTGAATAAATGTGTCACTTCAATCGTATAATTGAGACG
The DNA here is from genome assembly GCA_958299015.1 of Tetanocera ferruginea. Lineage (NCBI taxonomy): Eukaryota > Metazoa > Arthropoda > Insecta > Diptera > Sciomyzidae > Tetanocera > Tetanocera ferruginea. The sequence continues at coordinate 146,955,667 of OY282640.1, read as the reverse complement.
TGTACTGAGTATATATTTTATGTATTGAGTAAAGTTTTTGTAAAAAATTACATAACACGTTGATTGAGTACACGTTGCTTGTATCTATTGAAGTCTGCTATGTATTCAACACATAACATGATGTATTGAATACATTTTTTATTCATTTTAAAAAGTGAATAAATTGATATGTAGTCAGTACACGCTCCCTTTACTCAGTAAATACTGCTCTTGCTGCGTTCTCATACAAGTTGAAGTGCATAGATTTTACATAGCTGTCTCTGTACTGACTACATAACTTTTTCCCTTAGTGGATGCATCGATGTTTTTCCGACATCCCTAGGTGACCGTGGCATGAAGGTTAAGTGTGCGGCTTAGCATGTTGATCATAAGAAGCTCGGTCAAAGTCCTTTCAAGGGCTGAAGTGGCCAACTTGTTTTTTTTTTTGTTTATTTGCCAAGACACATTTCTTCACTGGTGGGAAATGGAAATATTTCATGTCTCTAATAATGATAAGTATTTTTCTTGCACAAAAAACTTCTCAGATATAGCGAAAAATTTATTGAAAATGAAACATTTTTTCTATATTTTGATAAAAAATTCAAATATAAAAGTCGTCTTCTCTAAAAACGATATATTTTCAAATATATATCTTTCTCATGAGAGCTTTGATCATATTAAGGGAATTTTTAGAATCACATTAAGAGAAAAGCATACTCTGGAGCAAAGTCTTTACCATTTTTCTCTAAGTATGATATTAAATAAGTGCCTTTTTGATCATATTCCGAGAAATTTTTTCAGAGCGTACTCAAAAGAAAAAAACACGAGAACACACGGAGAGAAAGAAATGATCTAAAATCAAACTCAATAGAGCTTAAAACCATCTCAAAACAAGCTAAAATTGAGCTTGAAAATTTTTATTGATATACACGTCAATGTGTGCTGAAGTGTCATCTTGAGCTGTTAGTATAAAAGTGCAGAACATAAATTAAAAAGTTATATTTTCCTCTGCGAATTGGTTCAAATATCTAATTTGTATAATGAAAATATAATTTTGAATTTGCATTGTGAGCATATTACTTTTTTGAGCAACAATCCAAAAATGACATAAATACATTATGCACAAATGAGAGTGCAAATTTTTTTGATAAACGATCGCATTATGACTTGATATCAAGAATATTATGGCTTTACTCAGAATCACTTCCAAAATAAATTGATTTGGCATTGTGTTCAGCTCAAGTTTCTCTCCGTGCATGAATGTTTCATAAAACCTGTGTATACAATTCACAAAGTGTGTCAATACGATACATGAAGCAATAAAAATTTCGTTAATGCAGTGATAAAATACACACGGCGAACATGAATTATTCATAATTTTTGTGAATAAAAATCATAAAAGTCTTCATACATCTATGGGAGAAAATAGTGTTCGTATAATTTGCTTTGATGAGCTTACCTTGCTAAAAACGCTCTGTGGCCAGCTATTTTCCGAGTTGGTCATTTTGTAGGATGTCAAAGAACCGTTAAGACTGCTGCCGCCGCATTGACTCTTCTGTGCTGTCGACGCCGAGGAATTAGCTTTGTTCGGCGGCGTCATAGTCGGCGAATTACGACAAATACTGGGTGCCATTTGGTAGCCGTCGTAAAATCCAGATAGTTTGCTAAAAGCGGTACAAGAAAAAACATAAAAATTAAAATTAAGAAAAAGTACGATAAATATCATATAATTATGTGTGGATTGTTAGAATATTGTCTTATAATGGTTTTCATTGTTTAAGAAAATTGGTTATTTATGACAAATGCTTGAGAACATATATTTTTATGCAAATAAACATAATTTTTTTATGCCCACACATAAAAACTGTCATTAGTGCATTCAACTTGAATGTACCGCTGCAAGTTGGAGTTGTGGTTTATGCTGTTGTTGTAGTTGTTGTAATTGTTGTCTTATACAACGCCTTTAATGTTTCACTTATTTACTATTTTTTCCACATGTCTTGTGATGTGCGTGGTTTTTATGGTCCTGCAAGTGATTGAGGTTTTTTTTTTCTAACAGGTTCGACTGCTTTGCAGCAATAAAAAAGGAGGTGTTGATGTATGTTTTATTTTGGTCATGTTGTTGTTGTTGATGTGGATAATAAAATGTACAAGTCACAGCAGCGGACGCAAATAATGTGCTTAAATAATTGACATTGGATGTGACTGATTAAAAAATTGCACAAGTTTACTGCAAGAAAAATTAAAAAAAAATATCATTCTCCCCGGCGGGAATCGAACCCCGGTCTCCCGCGTGACAGGCGGGGATACTAACCACTATACTACCGAGGACTATTAATCCTTTATTTATTTTTAATGTTCAAAAAACATACTAAAGGATCAGATTTTGAAAGGATCAATTTTTTGTGGGGTAAAAAAATATTTTTGAAGACCGCAAATAAACAAAATTAAAACCACCTATTGAATTTTTGCATGGAAATCCTTACCTGGCGTTGCCCTGTCTCACATTGACATTTATTGCAATTTGCCTGTTTATAATTTGCTTTATTTTTTTCACAACAACTTTGCAGCAGTAACGCTTTTACATCAGTGGCTTTTACGCATGCGCAGATGTGGGTCGAAAGTGGCAAATATTGAAACTGGTTTTTTTATACAACCGGCGAGAGTATTTTTTGCAACTTGTTGGCGTTTTGATAAGAATGTGACAGCGACATCGATTATACTGCCGACTGATTGTGCGTTACAATAACAAAAATATTAAAAAGTCGTTGCCCCAATACCAGCATACATATTTATGCGCATGTGCAGTAAGTTTGTGCAAAACAGCCACATACATTTGTTGTTATTGAAATTTTCTGTATAAAATTTGCTGGAAATCAATTATTTAAGGCATGCAACGTGCTAAGATTTTTGTAGCCGCCAACAATTGCGCACATAAGTGGAATAAACAGAAGGCGAACTTTCGCCGAAAGTGAATATGACGCTCAAAATAATGCAAAATTTTCCATGTATTGTATTTTCAAATTGGCAATTTTAATTTTTAATTTTTAATTTTTAATTTTTAATTTTTAATTTTTAATTTTTAATTTTTAATTTTTAATTTTTAATTTTTAATTTTTAATTTTTAATTTTTAATTTTTAATTTTTAATTTTTAATTTTTAATTTTTAATTTTTAATTTTTAATTTTTAATTTTTAATTTTTAATTTTTAATTTTTAATTTTTAATTTTTAATTTTTAATTTTTAATTTTTAATTTTTAATTTTTAATTTTTAATTTTTAATTTTTAATTTTTAATTTTTAATTTTTAATTTTTAATTTTTAATTTTTAATTTTTAATTTTTAATTTGTATATGTATTTTGTATTTTGTATTTTGTATTTTGTATTTTGTATTTTGTATTTTGTATTTTGTATTTTGTATTTTGTATTTTGTATTTTGTATTTTGTATTTTGTATTTTGTATTTTGTATTTTGTATTTTGTATTTTGTATTTTGTATTTTGTATTTTGTATTTTGTATTTTGTATTTTGTATTTTGTATTTTGTATTTTGTATTTTGTATTTTGTATTTTGTATTTTGTATTTTGTATTTTGTATTTTGTATTTTGTATTTTGTATTTTGTATTTTGTATTTTGTATTTTGTATTTTGTATTTTGTATTTTGTATTTTGTATTTTGTATTTTGTATTTTGTATTTTGTATTTTGTATTTTGTATTTTGTATTTTGTATTTTGTATTTTGTATTTTGCATTTTGTTTTTTTTTTTTAACTATTTAAAATGTTACTAAATTTCGTTTATTTCCAACTGCAATTTTTATTTTTCGAAAAATATGATTATTTCGAAATTTTCAAATGTCCAACCATTATAACGGTGCAAAATAAACATGCATTACATTCCAACAGCTTCGATTTCTTGGTATCGTATTCTTTTACAATGTTACAATGTTGTTGATTTAACTGTATTGTCCGTAGCTATCGCTGACGGACAGTCTGACCGTTTCATTTTGGTCATGCAGTTGCATTTTAAGTGTTTTTTCTTCTTTTGTTCTGTTGTTAAATAAACAGTTCTTATACATTTCCTGCTAAATAATGTCTTAAGTCGTTGCGTAGACGCAGGCGCATGGCGCTGCATATTTATGAATATGACGTAGTAGTTGAGATGTCTATACAGAGGGCGTTAGCGCTGGAAATTATCTTATTGTATTGACGTAGAATATTAATTATTATCCATGTTGCATGATACAAAAACAAAAATAAAAATCACGTTAAGAATTGCATAAGTTTCGAAGCAGGAAGCAAGACTATGAGTGTGCATAAAAAAATGCCGGTATTAAAATGAACGGTATGCCACATAAGAGCCGGACGTACAGAGTGCTTAAGTTGCAACTTGAAACATTTCAATTAACTAGTTTTTAGCTGAAATGAAATTTACAACAACGAAATGCAAAGGTGATGTTAACTTTATTCTTGTGTCAGGTATTGACTATGGGAAGTAATAGTTTTGGAACATCTGATAAATATAAATATGAAAGACTTAGTTTTGAGCTTTTAATAAAAATAACATATAAATAACGAAAGATATAAAATTAATATAAATTAAGGCATTTCAAATCCCAAAAAATTTTAAATTTTGTTGTATTAAATATTGAATATTTTAAACAAATTTGAATTTTTTTACCATTTTCTAACTGTGCCTTATGAATGTCGTTGTTGAATTGTGAACAATAAATTATAATAATTAGTTAAACTTAATTAATTAGGTTGTTATCGTATTCACATTTTTTAGAGCAGAATTTATATTTTATATTTTTAAGAAACTGATTTTCAATATTTACTGGCTCAACTCACAATTAATACAAAAATATTTACACAACTCAATGAAATTAAAAAGAAAGTTAAGTTAGTTTTTTTATAAACTCAACTCTTAAAAAAATCAATCGAATTTCAATTAAAAGAATATGTGCTGAATGATCACTGAAGAAGCAGCAGCAAAAGGTCGTAAGCGTGTAGAGCTCAACTTAATTTCTCTAAACATAAATGAAAATGTGAAAACACTAAAAAACAGTTATAAATTAAAAAGAAGAAAAAAAAATATATATATAAAAATCAATGCTAATAAAACAGCAAAAAAAAAAAAAAAAATACCAAACACACACAAATCACAAAAAGCGGCATAAAACAAAGCGACAAATTAAAAGCGGAATTCGTATAAAAGAAATGAAAAATTTGCATGTGAGATTTCAGCTTTCCATACAATACCACCTTTATAAGACACAGAATAAGATTTAATGTGAAACCATAAATTAATTTCTGTACGTATCTATGTTATTCAAAACATTTCCAGTGAGAGTTGAGCTAAAATAAAAGCCCAGTTTAAGAACTCACTGGCATAGCTTTCAACAACGATCAAAAATAATTAACAATTTCAAATCCAACGCCAATCAATCAGTTTTAGATGTGTTATAAGCTGTTGTGTCAAGATGTACAGTTATTCAGCTAATGAATTCCAACGTTATACGTTTTTCAGTTGCTAATTTAACTGTTAGTTTTTTGACAAATAACTTAATTATTTCTCAGACAGCATTTAAAAATGAGAAATCTTTTTGTATTAGTTCAATCAAGTTATTACATAAGCTAATGTATTTATATATTTTTTAATTAAATCATCTGCTTTATTCATAAAAACCATAATTTTCATGATTGGAATACATTTTAGAGTTATTATATTGTATTTTAAAGCTTTTAAGTTAACTGGTTGAATGAATGATAATAAATGAAGTATGGTCCCCAAGGCATGCTTGAATTTTTTTCTTTTTGAACCTTTGAGTTCAGATTTAAATTTGAAATTTAAATCAAAAGATGGTCATCGCATACTAACTCCATAGAAAACATGAAAACATAGAAAACTGATTACCTTAGTTTGCATTAAAAGAACCATAATTGGCAAAATGTTTTAAGGGGTGAGATATCTTTACACATTTGGAAAAATTTTCATTTTTGGAATGAATGACATGTTTAAAATATACTTTAAAAAGCAAAAATATTGAATACTTGCAGAGTACTCGACCTTGTTCGGATACAGCTAATTTGAGTTGAATTGAATTAATAGCAAAGAAGGATTAATTTATATTCTTTTTGCTTGAAAACAAACTTAATTACCAAATTCTAGTTTAATACGGCCAAAACCGTCTGATTTGTGGGCGGTAAAATGGGTTGTGGCAATCCACTTTTCGTACAGTTTCCGATAGTCAGCATTAAAACTTAACTACCAACTTCTAGTCTCATGCGGCCAAAATCGTCTGAAATATATAATTTTTATAAATTTTTGGGCGATAAAAGGGGCGTGACAAAATTTATATAGCCTATGTTCAGCGCAGTAGTTTATAAAATCGTTTGATATAGGTTTTATTAAAATCCGTCGAGTAGTTTAGGAGTCTATTCGGAACATACATACATACAAACAAACAAAAATATTATATAGATTTACAGAGTTGAAGTCAAAATAGTCCGAGTCGTAGCGGGTGACCAATTTACACTGACTTGTCAAAAGTTGAGCTATTGGAAAGATGCTTGGGTGGCCATACCAAGAATGTACACGAAAGTTTTAACGCGATAGTTTGGCCAAAGCACTTTAAGGGCAGGGTAAGGTTTCAAAGGCGAAAAAAGGCATATATTCATGATTTTTTTGCGCCGATATGAGTAATATTGTTTTTTTATTATCTATATATATTTTACTATAACTTCTAAAGTATATTAGAAAACATTTCCAACAAAAAATATTGATAAATATGTTCATGACAGCGAATCTCCGGAGAGACCTTGAAAAAATTTGTTTTGCGGTGAACATGATAATTCAATACCGGATCATCTGAAACAGAAAATCCATATGCGTTCTTAATGTGATATGTTTCCCCAGGCAATCAAGGGGATGTTTTTTTATATTTAGAAGTGAAATACGCGATTTTAACTTAAAAATCTCGGTGAATTTGTTATTAAAAAATAGAAACATATTTTTTTTTAGTTTTAGTTTTCAAAGAATCGGTTAAGTAGGTTATGAGTTCTAATGATCACGAACTTCAAAAATGACTTTTAAGAGAAAATCGAATTAAAGTTCTTTATCGAGTATGAAGGCCAGTCGTTTGAAATGATGTAGCTCCGTTAATTTTGCTCCCATTGGCTTGAAATTTTCACACCATACTCTCAATTAAAAATACCTAATAGAAAAAATAAAAACATATCAAATATTAAATAACAAGTAGATTTACGTTGAAAAAAAACTTTTATCTCGTCAGAGCATTTGTCAACAGGGATAAAAATTTGCAGTTCTGTGTTTTTATATGAATGGAATTGATTGATAGCTTGGTTTTCTCTTTTAATGCAACCACGAATGGGTTTCCAGTACAAAAGTTGAAAAAAATGCACAAAAATGCATTTCGGGGGACGCCAAAATTGGTTCAAATAAAAAAAAAGTACACCAATCGAAAGGATTTTCCATGTAGTATTTAATTTTGGTACCGGAATTGGGGGTCAGATTTTCGATACACTCTACTGATCAGTCAACAATTTTGTGAGCTACAGCACGAGCATTTTTTAAAAGGAGTTTCGAGATAACCACGTTAAAAGTTTCGATACTACTTACTTACTTAGCTGGCGCTTACAACCGTCAATCGGTTTTGAGCGAAGCTGCTCAATTTTAATACGCTTGACTATTTACCACTATTTGGGAAAAAATTACCACTTTCTGAGAATAATTTTAAATGATTAACAGTCGTTATAACTCACTTCACTACTTCCACAATAAAACATTTCTTTGCTAGCCTTGAACAATTCGTCACTTCCTATTGCCAACAATTTTTCCAATTCAGGATGTGTAGAGGACTTGTTTTATCCACTTTTCCATTAACTAGTTTTGTAGGAACTAGTCATGGCTTTCTATAACCGATATTCTTTTAAGCAATATTCAATGCAATTTCAAAGCATTTGATTATTTCTTATAAAATTTGCAGCAAATCAAAAATTAAACAATCCTACATTTGTTATTTTTTTGGTACAAAAGGGGACTCCCAATAATAAAGAACTGCTTGTGAGTACGTTCAGAGAGGTAACAAAAGTGCAAAAAACTTAAAATATTTGGAATTCTAAAAAATAATTATATTGCAAAAATTTACCACTTTAAGTCAAAAATTACCTTTTTTACCTCTACCCAAAAAATGAGTCAAAAATTACCTCATTTAGGGAAATTTACCGCAATCTGGCAACAGTGGTCGGTATATATGTAGCTCAAACAGCTCGAAGTTTGCATTTGTACTTGCCATTGGCTCAGATTGGACCATAGATCTTACGAAGAATTTTTCTCTCGAACGCTCCCAAAGTCCTCTCTCTCAAATATTGACTAATGGAGCATCAGTTTTGTTCGTCGAGAGAGAACGCTGATTCTTAATTTCCTACTGAGCCCAAAGTAACACCTGTCGGCAAAAGTTATCTTTCGTTTAATATCAATACTGATACCGTTGGAGGAGTAAATGCTGGATCCCAGTTATATTAAGTCCTTCACAACCTCAAGGGAGGTGTTGTCAACAGTGACGTGGTTTCCAAGACGCTGGGACTGTTTGTTTGTTGACACAAGATACTTCGTTTTATCTGCGTTTACGCCAAGATTCATTCGACTCTGACTCTTTTTCTAGCCTGGAGAATACTGCACTAACTTCGAGCGTATTATGGCCAATGATGTCAATATCATCAGCATACGCCAGCAAAATCTCAGGTCAGCAGCTCAGATAATCTTCTACACTGCTGTATTAAAAAAGTCGCACGATAAGGAATAAACTTGTCTAAAACCTTGCTTGGTGTCAAACGGAGGGGAGAGGTCCTTCCCGATTTTCCCTGCGCTGCTAGTTTTGCTCAGTATCATCCTGCAAAGACGTATAAGGTTCGCAGAAAAATCAAAGTCAGACATAATGGAATATAGTTGATTCCTTATTAGACTGCCGAAGGCGGTTTTGTAATTGACAAAAATATGGTGTGCGTCGATTTGTTTCTTTAAGGTCTTCTCCAAGATTTGTCGGAGCGTACAGATCTGGTCGATGGTAGACTTTCAAGGTCGAATCAGTTGGTTGACGATGGGCTTCAGTATTTCCCACAATACTCTCTACAGAACCTTTTATGCGATATTAAGAAGGCTTATCCTACGGTAGTTGGCACAAATGGTGGTATCGCCTTATCTTGTGGATTGGACAGCGCACACTGAGATTTCAATCATATGGAATGCATTTTTTCATATTCTGCATAGAAGCTTGTGAATGCATTTAAGCAGAGTTTCGCCTGCGATCGCAGCCATTGGCTCCTGCGGCTTTGTTGTTTTAAAGCCGAGCTATACATGTTAAGACTTCGTTATAGTCGGGCTGCGAAACTTCAACGCTTCCATCCATAATTGTGGTTTTCGGGATATCATATCTATTGGCGGGATTGTTGTCAGCATCGCCATGTAGAAGGCTAGAGAAATGTTCTCTCCTCATCGGCATCAGTGTACTCTGAATATCTGTCACTAGATTTCCATTTTTTTCCTTGCAGGAAGAGTCTACGGTTTTAAAACCATCAGTCAGGTGTCTTATCTTTTCGAAAAATTTTTGAGTCTCATTCCTGTCGTCTTGCATCTCAATTTTGTCGCACTCACGCATTTCCGCCTCTCGTTTTTTTCGCCTGAAAGTTCTCTTCCCTCCTCTTCTCTCGGTATCGCTCCATAACAGCAATTGTTATAACCGTCTGCAGGGTTGCTTTATAGGCGGTATCCTTCTCCGCATTGGCATCGAGACACTCCTGGTCGTCGTCGATCGAAGGAGTGCTTTCTTGAAGCAGGAGTGAGAGTCGAGTAGCGAAGGCTTCGGCTGTCCGTTTTGACTGCAGCTTGTTGACGTCTAGAGAGGTAGTGACCGATCAGAAAAATTTTTTATTGAAAAAACTGGGGTACTATCGACCACAATTCGTGCTACGGCGAAGTCAATCAACCTCATTCCGTTAACGAATGTGTTGTCGTGGAGGCTGAACTTTCCGACTGTTGGACCAAATATGTTGAAGTCATCAAGCAGGATTTTTTTGTCATAACGGGGGCAGCTCTCGTATTCATCTTTTAGGCGCCCATAGAAACTTTCTTGGGTCTTGTCATATTTTTCTTCTGTCAGAGCGTGCGCACATATTAGGCTGATGTTGAGAAATTTAGCCTTGAAGCGGATTATGGCAACTCGTTCGTTCACAGTAGTGAATCGCAGGACATGATGCCGTATTCTCTTGCCAACTACAAATCTGCATCCAAAATTGATGCTTGTCTATATCTTTCCAATATATCAATCAGTTGGATAGAGGCACTATCCCAATTTATTGTGCGGACATTCCAGGTGCATATCCGTAAATCATTATGAGGTTTCGTTCACATTTGGGGATCGTTTTTCCTCATTATTCTTGTACGTTTCATTGAAATGTCTTTTTGTGTGATGTGCTGCAAATCCAACGCACAACCTTTGCTTAATGGCCAAGGGGCCTGTCGCTCAAATTAGCCGTTAAACTAGCGGCTGTTAGTTTGAGTCGACTTGAAACGATTTCGACATGGATAATGCTGCCCTCGCCAAGTTGAGGCAGTCAAACACGTTGTCATCCTAAGGTCGCCTCCTTGTCTCCCTTAAAGTTGCGATACTGTATAACTATAAGTTTGCGATTCCGCTGCTGTCTTCGAGCGGTACGAACTACTTTTGTCTTGAAAAGACTCTTTTGGATCTAGTTTGCTGCTCATGTTTGCGACGAAAACTTTGCAGCAGGTGCCGATAATTATACCCATCTCTTTCATAACCTTCATAATGGAGATATAGCCTTCATTTAACATTTCAGTAATCGCAGAAAACCAACCATGATTTCTTCATTAAAAATTCAATAAACATGACTAATTTCAACTGACTTAAGGCATCTCCCTCCCCTTAAACAATTACAGAAAATTAACTTAACTCTCTGAACGGCTTAAGAACTTGAACATATCCTACAGCTACTATTGTCAGAACGAATTTTTAACATACATACATAAGAAGAATCTGTAGATCACAACATGATAGAGCTCTGTTAAAATGTTAGCAGGTTTAAACAAGTTTATGCTGGTTTAAAAATGAGAACTGTACATGTTTCTTCAACTGGCAAAGTTACTTAAACAATATCCTCCCATATGGTCTAGTGGCTAGGATATCTGGCTTTCACCCAGAAGGCCCGGGTTCGATTCCCGGTATGGGAAGTTATTTTTTTGGTTACTTTAGAAAAGTTCTTGTCTTATTTTTTTATTATTTCATACATATATAAATTAATATATTATAACTAAATTTTATAATTTATAAAAATTAAAATATATTAAAAATTTTTAAATAAAGTAATTTAAATATATTTTGATAATTATTACTTCAATTCTTATAAAATTTATTAAAAAATCCACAAAGTGTTGTTATATTCTATGCAAATCCAATTTAATTATTTCTCATATCAAAGCATGAAATCATAGACATGTTTTATCATGCCTTATGCTGGCCTTTACTTTATACAAAAAATAATATTTGGTTTGTTATTTCAGCTCCAATCCTAAGTTATACTTATATTTATAAAATTGTCTTAGTAGAATAAATTTCACCATTTTTACAACATCCTCGATAGTATAGTGGTCAGTATCCCCGCCTGTCACGCGGGAGACCGGGGTTCAATTCCCCGTCGGGGAGAAAATATTTTTTTTTTTCTTTTTTTATAAATATTTTTATCATTTCATCATCAAAAAAGTATTTATGCAAATTTTGTGCCAACAACCTTATATAACGGAATGTTATGATAATTCACATGCTGCATGTGCATTTGTTCAAAATATTCAAATATTTTTTTATTGATGCTCTGCTTGCGTGTCTCGAGCTTAAATGCCGGCAAGCGTATCAAACCATCAACTAACCAACCCGCCTTCAATTTCATGCTGAATAAAGCAGCACACTCTAAATTTGAATATTTAAAATCTGAGCACAGCAGCAGCAAATTAATAGCTATACAGACAGCCCTTATGTTGTTGTTGTTATTGTTTCTGTTCATTTATCAATTTTCATTTGGTATGCATGCGTTTTCTTTAATAACTGAGTTTCATGCATTACGCTACAGTTGCATTCAATTAAGTTAAAGCGTCATTCACACAATTCAATTCAATGAACACAGCTCTTCAGGCTGTGTTTAATAGCAATTAATGCAGTAGGTAGCTACAAATTCCAATCGTGCGTTTTTACTACTAAATTATTAATTTACTACTAAAAAAATTTAGTACTAAAAAAAGTTTATATTTTAGAAAACAGTTTTGCTGATATTCTTTAATTAAATTAATTTCAAAAATCACTAACTTCGGGTTCATTCTAATACTGCAGAAAATATTAATTTCAGTGAAAGTTTTGTTTCCTACACTCAGAAAAAAGTTTCTCGGAATATGATAAAAATGGCATCATATTTAGAGAAAAATGGTATAGACTTTGCTCCAGAGAATGCTTTTATCTAATTGCGATACAAAAAATTCTCTAAAAATGATAAAAAGCTTCCTTGAAAAAGAAAAATATATAAAAATATATCGTTTTAGAGAAAAATCCTTTTTATTTTTGAGAAAAGATTTGTTTTTATTGAAGAAAATACTTATCATAGTGCATTTTTTATAAAAAAATATAAGAAAAGTTTTCTATTTTCAATATATTTTACTCTATAGTTGAGAAATTTTTTGTGCGAGAAAAATACTTCTCATTATTAGAGACATTGAAATATTTCTATTTCCTAGAAGTTAAGAAATATTTCTTCGAAAATGTGAAAATCTATTCTTATTGAAGAAAATTTTATTTGAAAAAGAGATAATTACTATTATCGAAAATAGAGAAATTTTTAACCGGAGCAAGGTATGTGTTTTTTCTTCTCAGTTTATTCTCAATGATTCAATTTTTAATGGAATAGTCTTTTATTTTAATACTAGTTTTTTCCCGTCAAAAATGACGGGCCCGTTTCTACTTATTCGATTTTAAATTATTCAATTAATAATTTTTAGTTCCAAATACTAAAAAAATACCTCAACCATAGTAGGTACGACGAAATTTGTTTAAAAATTTTTTGTAAGACTAAAACTTTCAAAATGAAAAACATATTAAGTTTTTGAAGTTTCATTAAATCACAAAACAAAAAATGCCTAAAAATATGCTCTGAAATTTTTTAAAAAAATCAAGCGTTCCGCACTCACATTTTACGGAATTATGTTATAGTAATTTTTCACACATCATACCCTGAACACAAAATAAAATTCTTATCTATTTAAAATACATGTAAATTAATTTTGACAGATGTCATTATGTTACTGTCGCCGCTAATGCCCAGCTAACCAGATCTCGATAGTTAAATTTGGCGATATAATTTCGATATCGAAACGATATCGAATATTAAAAATTTCCGATAAGTTTCTATACTTTATATTTTTTTATGTTTCTAAGCTTTATTGCGATGTTATATAATTGCTCTGCTATAAGGTGTTATTTAAGCAAAAAAACAAAAAGAAACACTTTCAACTTTATTCATAACATATAAACTTTGCTTAGAAAAATCTTAAATTTTGTTTAAATGTATAAGTTAATTAATGATTAATAAGTGATTTAGTTTGAAGAAAACATTAAAATTGAGGTATGTTTGTAATAACTATATTTGTAGTTTGTATTTATGTATTTATGTATTTAAAATAACTTTTGCTGTCTAATAAGTTCATTAATTTAACTGTTTTTTCAAGGTGCATTCAGAAGCAAATATCAATGCAAAAACATCAAAGAAATTAATTTGAATTACATTATCAAAAATTATTTAATATCAATATGGTTTTAAAATCGAAATTTTTGACAGCATCGAAATCGTTTGGATATCTAAATATTTTTCAATCTCGATTTCGTTATAATATCGGTATTTTATTTAGAGCTGATATCGTTGCGATATTGAAATTTTATTCAACCTCGATATAGTAACGATATCGACATTTTATTCAATCTCGATATCGTTAGCGATAGGTCATTTTGTATCGAAAATGGTCATTTATCGATATCGAAACAATATCGTTTCGAAAATCGTTAACGATAAAAGTTATCACTTTAATGATATCATTTCGATATCGTAACGATATCATTTGGTTTGCTGGGTGTTTTCATGCCATCAGTGTGGAAACGCAATCAATACGGAGGACTGTTTTTCATTTTTCAGAAGTTTTTCAGCGTAAAAAGTAAACAAAAATTTTAAAACTATCAATTTTATGAAAATCAATCCATGACATACTTTGTGATGAGGAAGTGAAGGACGCAAGGTATTTCAGTGCACTTAAATTAGGGAAAAATCAAGTTTTTATTAATTGTTAAAATCATATTTCCCAGATTAGTGAATTTTTTTATAAAATTTGGGTTTTGTAGAAGAATGTCATAAACATTTTTACAACTGCCCATATTAAATTTTACGAAAAACTTGTTCGAGAGAGGGTTGTCCAAAACTGATTTTTTAAAAATGGGATAGTAAAAAAATTTGATCCACTTATAAGGATGATATTTCGATGATAGTTTTAAAAGTTTTTGCTTTTCTGATTTTCCATTTAGAAGATTCTTTGATGAAAACATATCCATTTTTGGAAATATTACGTTTAGTTTTATGCAGAGCAAAAATTGAAGCAAATTAAAAAGGTTCTATGTTCTTTAGATATTTTGATTTGAATCAAAAATTTTAAATTTTAATTAAAAAACAAACGTTTTAATATTGATTTCACTGATTGATTTCAACAGAACAAAATCATGAAATCGAATATGAAGTCAATTGTTTGCGGACCACGTCAATTTTCCTCCTACTGCATTGGGAGGCGGCTTCCGGGAAAACCCTAAAGTCCTTAAATCAATATTTTACTACATGGAGAGGTAGTTCATGGGAAACTCTAACGTCCTTGAATCAATATTCCCTTTAAGTGAGGTGCAAAGAGGGTTAGTAATGGAGTCTTTCGTACAAGCGAAAGCAGTGTTTAATAAATCAAACAAAGAAAATCTAATTAAAAACTAATTCCAAGCCCGGATTTGGGAAATCAAATGACGTTGCTATGTTGCTATGAAGTTTTTCCAAGATCACGAGGTAGATGCTGCTATAACTGGTGTGATTAAAAAGTTTTAACAAAATTAAAAGTAATCCTATAACAATATCTTCTGGCTTTAAGATAAAGATAAATGAAAGTAAATTTTAAAAATTCTGTATTGAAACAGAAAAACTTTATATAAGTCTGTACTCGTGGTATTCTATAACACCCACTCTTCATCAAATTATTATACACGAAAGCTGAGCCATAAGTCTCGAAATAAAAATTTTTAAAATTTTAAAGTTTAAACCAGAAAACAAGGACAGTTGATAACAGCATAGACCAGAGATTTGACGTAGCTCCAAAAATAGTCAAAAGATGTCAAATCGCGCGAACAAGGAGGTCAATTTACAGGTCATTTGTTGAAATTCACCAAACCAAATGACCAAATTCGGTCAAATGTGAACAAAGTGATGGTTTCACGCGCTGTATGTCATGTTGCACCGTCTTGTTGGAACTATTTATCCTACAAATTATTTGAAATGTTATTAGGAATAAAAAAATTATGAATCATTTGCCTGTAGCGTTCAGCATTCACGTTAATGTTGGCAATATTGGAAACAAACAGTGGCTTTTCGGGATATAGTGGAGTCTCAACAGTCTCGTGAGGATTAAGCCCACACTGAGAAAAAAAAAACATACCTTGCTCCGGTAAAAAATTTCTCTATTTTTGATAAAAGCAATTTTCTCTTTTTCAAATAAAATTTTCTTCAATTAGAATAAATTTTCATATTTTCTAAGAAATATTTCTTTACTTCTAGGAAATGGAAATATTTTAATGTCTCTAATAATGATAAGTATTTTTCTCGCACAAAAAATTTCTCATTTATAGAGAAATTTTATTGCAAATGAAAAACTTTTCTTATATTTTGATAAAAAATTCTCTATGAGAAGTATTTTCTTCAATAAAAACAAATATTTTCTCAAAAAAAAAGTATTTTTCTCTAAAAACGATATATTTTTCTATTTCATGGAACCTTTTTATAATTTTTAGAGAATTTTAAGTATCGCAATTAGAGAATAGCATTCTCTGGAGCAAAGTCTATACCATTTTTCTCTAAATATGATGCCTTTTTTATCATATTCCGAGACACTGCAAAAATGACAGTCTACTTGTTAACATACTCGTTAAGCCAGAAATGAGCCTGATCGCTGAAGATGTTTTGACGATATAAATTTGGTTCAGTTTCCAGTTCATTCTTTGCACATACACCGAACATGACTCAATCGATGGTCCGCTGGCTGTAATTCTTGCACCAGTTAGACCTTTTATGGATGTAGGCCAAGATCTTCCCTCAAAATTTTCCAAGTAGTGGATGGGCAGAGACCAAGTTACTGACAACGGCGTCGGATAGATAAATTCGAGTCCTCTGTCACACTCAACCCAACATCCATAAGTCCACAGCGGTGATGGCTTCTTCCGTACGCACGGCATGGACTCGATTTGAATGAATATTATCCAAAAGACTAAATGTGGTCTTGCACCGATCCATAGTATTGCGAATTAGCTGCTTAGATGGACGATTTTGCTCACCATAAAATTGACGAAGTACTTTATAATTTTGGCGAACAGAACACAATATTGGATATAATATTTTCACGTTTTGTTAACGTTGTTCTAGTGGAAGTCTTTGCATCATGATTTGCCAAATATACTGACAAAAGGCAAATACACTTTACCAGTATGAGATCTAGTTTGACAGTTTTCCCTATCGGAACTTTTCTACCTCTAAAAAACTCCCTTTAGTTCTTTATAGATTTTGGAAAATTTTAAAATATTAATATAGGTTATATGAAAGTTGCCACACCCATTCGTGGTGTATTTTTTAAAAAGTTTATAATGCTAATAAAATCCCAAAATAGCAATAAACTAATTTTGATGAAGATAAGAATACATTAAGATTCAGAGTTTTGGCCAACCCTCCCAAACAAACGTCTCAATGAGGGTCATTGAAAATGAAAATACTCGTTATATAGGTGCGTTCGTCTCTTGTAAGCAAAGAAGGTCTTGAACGGTGGTTGGTTGAATGATTGAAACCTCAAAATCTCTGTTGGGTTTCGGTTTGGAGACTGCGATGGATGGTTATGGGTCTAAAGAGCTTAAAAGTCCGGTAGAATGACCATTATCGCACATTTTTGGTTGTATGCATAGAATAGTTGTTCTACTTGGAGATCCAGTTGACCAATAATGACTTTTTTTGAACACTGGGTGCAACATACCACCTCTGTCCCAGCCCCAAAAATTATCCAAAAAAAAAAAGTTTATATACCATTAGAAAGGGCTTAATTTGCACCTTCCGAATATAAGCATTTTAGAATTTGCACCCTCGTACTTTTTGCAAAAAAAAATGCCAAAGTTTGCAATATTCAAATGCTCATATCTCGGTAATTAATTGATATTTCGATGTGCACCTTGCGTCAATAATTTGCAACTTTACTCCTCTAATTTGCACCATTGGACAAAGTCGAAAAATACGTCGAATTTTTCTGAAAATGCAAAAAAACGTTTTAATTCGATACCTCGTTCTGCGCACGCGTCATATCAGTAACACGCGTGCGCCGCGCATTCCACTAGGGACTTTGTTGTGATGAGGTTTATCTATTTATAGTTTATAATACTATCTCTGTTTTTAAGTATTGATAAAAAAGTATAGACTATAATAGTATTAATCTTATGATAAAAAAAAATATTGTGACAAATCAATACAGTACAATAACAAGTCTTACTGTGATCATTTGGCCTCCAATATCAACTTTAGTAAATGCATCAGTGATGAACTTTATATGCAAGGTGCACTTTTAAATATGCATTTTTAAGCGAGATATGACAGTTTAAAAATTGCATCATTTACTCCATTTTCAATCTAATTTATTTTTAAAACTATAAGGGTGCAAATTATAAAATTTACATATTCTGAAGGTGCAAATTAAGCCCTTTCAAATGGTCTATACACTTTTTTCTTTTCGATAATTTTTGGGGCTGGGACAGAGGTGGTGTGCAACATTTAGTATTTTCAGAATTTAATTTTGTTCAGAATGGACTACTTGAAAATGAGACAACTAACCAATTTGCCGCCATACCAGTGATGATATTTGATAATTTTGGAGGGGACTTTTTTAACTCCTTTGAAAGTACTTTTTCGGACGCGAGAGTACTTTTTGTTAATCTATATATAAATAGGCGTAGGGAAAACAGTTAATAATAATTTTCTCCTGTTTCTCAACCGATTTTGATAATTGTTTTCTTAAATGAATCAGAGTGCGGAGAAGAAGTGCACCAAATGTTTTGTACCTATATATAATTATAAAAAGGCAAACAAAAAATTGGTTCCATTTTGACCTCAGGCGATACTAGTATGATTAAATAAACTTTTGTTTTGTTGCTGAGGCACGGGGTTTTGTACCCACGAACCCTAAATTTTATGAGGTTCGACGAAATAAGTTGTGCCGCATCGGTGTTTAAGGTTAGTGAAGAGTGCAAAAATTAGACGGAAACCTCCATAACTACCCAAGTGTTGCCCCTAGAGGAGTGAAATGTTCGACCGACCCCCATTCAATTGTTCCCCGAAATTTTTCAGGAACATACCCGCCCCAATCTCCACACCCTATGGGGGTTCTCAAACAAAATTTATCTTTTAAGGAAATTTTACCCCACCGCTCCCAGGGTGCGCCTAGTAGGGTAAAATGTGTGCCTGACCACCATTGGCTTTTTCTTTAAAACATTTTATAGCAACATACCTACCCTCTATTTCCAACTCTTAAGGCGGCTCTTAAGCACATTACTTTTTAATTTTTGAAAATTTTTTTTTTAAATCAGCTTCCGTCACTCCCAGGGTGCCTTTAAAAAGGCTGAAATGAGAGGCCGACCCACATTAACATTTCTTCTCCAAATTTGTTTTGAGCATTCCTGTCGTAAATAAGAAATAAAAAGTTTTGGAATTTGAATTGTAAGAAAATTTTAATCAATTTAATTTTTTTTTGTCATGGAATGGATTTGTATTTCTTTAAATTTTCGGTGACGACTCGTAGCAAAGATATTTTTCCTCCTCAATTCGGCATAACAAACTGTTGTAGTCTTCTATTAATATTACGCCTCTTTTAGTGGCGTCGTTTACAACGTGTAGATTACGCAATATTTTTTGCGCTTGTTGGTAATCTTCGCGCTCAGTCCATGCTGGATCGGTAGCAATGAAATCAGTTGAAAATCTGAATCGAGCGAAAAATGTTGCTATCTCAGGAATGGCTTAAATATTTTTACCATTCCTGATTCACTTTCTCCAATGCCAATTGAATCTTTTTTATGTAAAAAAAAGAGGTGTAGACACCTCTTTTAAGCCAACAATGTTTAGTGGACGAGCACGTACTTGATTTCCGTTGCTGCCGATATCCTCGCTATCATCTTCCTCGTCTTCTTCGTTGAAATCAATGACATTATCTGCCTCTATAACTATCATCTCGCTCTGTTCATCGTCAGACGATTTGTCGATCTAAAAACTTTTTGATCGGATAACCCAAATAAATACTGTTAAACTTCTCTTGGTGAATGTATTTTAAGAGAACAATTTTTTCTGTCTCAATATTGAGAACAAAATCTTAATCATGCGTGACGTTTACTTTTTTTGATGGTTACTGTATCCGAAAGTACTTTTTTGAGCCAAAAGGAGTTGGGGACTTTCGAAAACCGATAGGAGGTAAAAAAGTGGATATCCACTACAAATATCAACCCTGCGCCATACAGTCCTTTTTAAAAGTCTACGTTAAATACTGTAATACACATTTGTCGTTGAGGGCATTATTATTAGATCATCAGTTTTGAGGACCTCTTTGCGCCATATATTTAAAGTTTTCTCATAAAGATGTATAAAATGCTTTTGCACAAAGTAAAATGCCAATTTGTGTTCTTTTCGGCGAATTTCATACGCTTTTTCTGGCTCACTCTGGTTCAAATTAACTATTTCGTGGAATTCTGCAATGTAGACCGTTTTAATGAAATGTTCTCTTTGTGACAGCAAGTTAGTGTGGGTTCCAGAAGTCTGCGGGACAGTGATTTGACAGTATAAATTTATATATTTTACAACTCATGGTCTTACGTTGAAACCAGTCAAGTGACTCTTTTTCGGTATTGAGGTATACGTCAATATAACGATACATTTTTATATTCCTACTGTATCTAAAAACTGATTCAATATTTTTATTAAAAATGTTTTTTAAAAAATTTGGCCAAAATTACAAAAATTCCAAAACAAATTTCCATCGCTCTTATAAAAAAAGGATAATGTTTCTTGTGCTAACAAAACGGAACGTAACAGATTATATAAAAAAAATACTTTTACTTATTTATTTTTAATTTTTAATTTTATGGATAATAAAGCTGTTTTGCTTTTTTCGTAATATTAATTAAGTATCAGTTATGAGTTGTCATCGAACTGGTTTAAGTTAATTTTCTGAACATTTCGTTTATAAAAAAATGTATATTTTTTATGGGTTTATTTGATAGCGTTATATAAGTATATGACTTCACAATATGATAATGAAGACAGCCAAAGTTAGACCACAATTGGGCGAAAATTCGTTAAATTTTTTTATTGGACTCTTTAAAATTGGATAAGTTTAAACATAATTAGTTTTGCCAAATTTGCCTTTAATAGGATTATTTTATTTTATTTTTAATTTTGCTAAAGTTGATATATTAATCTGCATCATATGTATCATGAAAATATATTTTCTACATATTTCTTACAAACATAAATATTTGGAGTAATTTTTAAAATATCTTTCTTCAAAATTTCTTCACCTTAACTCCAACTATAATTAATGTAAGAGAAGCTATAATTATTTTTTTGTGCCTGCCAGACACGCTCTGTTGATTTTTTAATTTATTATATTGTTGTTTTGTTTTTTTTTTTTGTTTCTTACTTACTCCTCGTCAATCAAGTTCATTGGTTTTAACTGCTTTCGTGGTACAATCACCTACATTTTTTATTTAACTGCAATTTTGTCAGATTTTAAAAGCACAAAAGTTGTAGAGTGTTCAAACAGTTAAAAAACAACAACAAAAATAACATATTGCCGAGTGAAATAACGTTATCTTAGATTCAAATTGGAAAATAAGTTAATATATGCTAGTAATAATTACAAGTTGGCTTTAATAAGTTAAGAGCAATTAAACTGGAAACATGTTGAAAGTTGATCGCATGAAGCTGTTTAGCAGTCATGTCACTTTAACTAATAGGAGTTCAGTAAAAAAACACACACATACACTCGTGTGTGAGTCACACCAATTCTTCATATGCTTTCATATCAGAAAGTAAAGAAATTTTAATATTTGTAACTTAAAAAAAAAATGTATTTAAACCAAAAAATTATAAATCAACAAAAAACTGCATTGAATTAAATAAATTTTATTTCATGCTATGCAATTTTTGAGCTAATTTTATCAAGAAGAATATTAAAATCAAATCTTAAGTGGCTTAAAAAGTAATAAAAAATATTTGACAACAAACCGATTTAGTCTTAGATATTCACACACTCAAATTTTAAACTGCGTTAGCTTAAAACAATGAAAAATCTTTCCCTACCCACTCACTGCCACCGATTAACGCTATACAAGTCAAATGCAATGACATTAACTCGCTCTCTCAGGTTGCCCCTCTCTGTCAAACGCTACTGGTAATAATTGTTAATTGTGAGATTTTTATTGTTAAGACCCTGAATTTGATGTGAAACAATAAAGAAGTGAAAAAATTAAGTATCCATACAACACGCAACTTTGCTGAGCATAACAAAGAAAATAAGCCTTGATAGGGAAATTTTTAACAATTAGACGTTGTTATTAAATAAATGAAGAAAAAACAAACCAAAATCAACAACAAAGAAGTTATGATTTAAATCAGCCCTGACAGCTGACTGAAATATGTCTTGACTTCAGTGTAGTCAAAGTGTTAAGTGTAGCAGTAAAATTTTAATGCCATAAATTATGTGGTACTTTGGCTGAAATGCTTACGTTTTGCGGTTTTATGAGAGCTACATGTTATAACAGCGGCGAAAATTTTGGTGGCTTAAACGGTGCTGTTTATAAGCCAAACAAGAATAACTGCGGTATTAAGAGATTTAACGAAAAGCGAATAAGTGTGCTATCAAAACTGCTTCTCGTTAAAAAATATCGTTAGACCAAAGTAAGTAAAATTAAATAAAGCCACTTGTTGCTTAATTTTTAACTTGGATATTATTTGTTTGAACCAAAAAATCTTCAAACAAAACTAGGTTGGCTATTTTAAAAATTCTATAAAGAAAGCACAGTTCAATTCATTTTATTTGACTGAGATTGATTGAGCGAACAATGTTTTGCATTCACTGGATATCGAAACCATGTTAGGGGTGAGGTGCTGAGTGAATGGATGCTTAGTAGATGTTTGTGGTATCAGCCAAGGTGGTACTGCTCTAACCAAAGATTGTGTTCATGCTCTGTTGAACTAATTTTTTTCGGGTACGGATGAAGAGGCCTCTTCTCTTTCTAGGGAAGTGATTGATCTCTCGGCTCTGGATGTGGGTAGGTAGAGTACGGCATAATGCAAATCAAGGGAAAAAAGTCCCCGGGTATAATTGCTATGACTGGAGAAATGTGTAAAACTATCTGGAAAGTCATTCCTGAATACCTGGAAGCCTTGTATGGTAAGTGCTCGATAGGTTGAGGAGCAATCCTCGGTCCTACCTTGGTATCAGTCTTCTTCCGGTGCTTGAAAAATTACTGGAGAGGGTTGTGGTGGAACGACTCCAGGAGTGCGAGGCACAAATTTGCGAGAAGCAATTCAGGTTTAGTAAAGGAAAGAGCGTTGAAGATGCAGAGGCTGTTGGAAGAAATACCGTAAATGAGATTAGCTTCAAATACGTTTTGGGGTTATTTATTGATTTTATGGGTGATTTTGACTATGTATGCTGCGAAAAGGTCAGGCGAGAAGATGTGGGGTGCTGGGAAATTAAATGGCAGAGCTATTTCTCAGGTAGAAAAGCATGCGTAATTGGTGTTAACCAAACAGTAGGGCTAGATGTACTGAATAAAATTTTACAAAATTGGTTTTCCGCAAGTCGAATCTGTACCAGTGATGATATTTGATAATTTTGGAGGAGAATTTTTTACTCTTCTGAAAGTACTTTTTTGGCCGCGAGAATTTATATATATATATAAACTGTATATATACAGTTGTTAATCTATATATAAATAGGCGTAGTGAAAATAGTTCAAAACAATTTCCTCCAGTGTTTCTTTACCAATTTTGATAATTGTTTGTTTTGTTTTGATAATTGTGGTGACCGTGGCATGCAGGTGAAGTGTGTGGCTTAGCATGCTTGGAGCCCTGGTTCTGCAGACAATGGCAAGCCTCAGAGAGTAAATAATGCCATGTTAAGCTTCTTGAGAACATGAACTTTAGCCGTTCGGAGTCGGCATAAAACATGTAGGTCCAGTTCGTGGTCAATTGTGTGCAAACATTTAATAACACACGCAACACAATTGATCATAAGAAGCTCGGTCAAAGTCCTTTCAAGGGCTGAAATGGCCAATTTGTTTTTTTTTGTTTTAAATGAATTACACTGAGGGAAAAATGTGTTAAAATAAAATGAAATTGTGTTCATATATTACGAATTTGTTTTTGAAACAAATGCATTAAAATTAAACACAACTGTTTTTAAAGATAAATTCAAAACAAAAGTTTTTGTTTTTAAAACAATGTTTTTGTTATGAAAAACAAATTTAAAACAAAAATTTTAAAATTCAGAACACAAGGCTTAAAGCATATTTTTTCGATGCCATTTTTTTAACTTTTCCGAACTTTTAGCACCAGATTCACAACCAGCTAACCCCGGGACCTTCCGAGTACCAAATGTTAACACCATTCGATGAAGTTTGCATTCGAAATATATTAATATTTAATAAATTAGTTTTTATTTTATCATATGTTCGATATTTGTCAAACCAGTTCAAAAAATTCAAAAATTGTTATTGAATTCAAGTTTTTGTTTGTTTTTTTCAAAGAAATAATAAGAGAAAAATAAAAAAAAGGTGTTTATAGGAAGGTGAAAATTAAACAAACTTGTTTTAAATTTTGTTTGGTAGGAACGCAAATGCGTTAAATTTCTATTTTAATATTTTTTGTTTAATTTTAAAGTATGTTTTTTTTTTCTCAGTGTAGAGTTCGAAAAAAAAGTCCACCAAATATTTTGTATCTATAATTGAATCGTTTATTTCAGAAACAACATAAGTCACATTTTTTCGAACATAGCTCTTTTGTTGCAAACGCATCTTTAAATGTAGACCCACAATCTGAGTAAAATGCACACATATCAGTGTAATCCTTCCTCTTAAAGCAATGCCTCGTAGTCTTCGTTTTTTAATAAAATACATTTTTTTTTGTGAATTACACAGTTTTATTGATTCCTGAAAAATTCAGTTTGAGCAACTTATCTTGTTTCTGAAATAAACGATTCAATTATAAAAATGCAAACAAAAGAATCTAATTTCGACCCCAGGCGATACTAGCATGATTAAATAAGCTTTTGTTTTGTTGCTGAGGCACTAGGGGTGCGACAGTGATGTATGAAGATCTTTAGTAACGGGATTTTGATACCCAGGAACCCTAAATTTTGTGAGATTCGACAAAAAATTGCTTTTGAAAATAAAAGTTGTATAAATCGGTGTTAAAGGTTAGTAAAAAGTGGAAAAATTAGTCAGAAAACCTCCATAACTTCCCAAGTGTTGTCCCTAGAGGGGTGATATGTTCGAACGACCCACATTAAATGTTTTCCAACAAATTCAGGAGAAACATATCTATATCCTCGCTATCATCTTCCTCGGCTCTTTCGTTGACATCAACGACATTATCTGCCTCTATAACGTCTATCATCTCGCTCTGTTCATCGTCAGGCGATTCGTTTATCTGAAAATCCATCTGAAAATTTTTTGATAGGTAAACCCAAATAAATACTGTTAAACTCTTAAATAATGATTTTAAGAGAACAATTTTTTTCGGTTTCAATAGGTCTGTTCCCGTACTCTAAATTTGTAGTCCAATTTACCAGTTTTAATCCGAGAAGCGTTCCCGTACTCGAAAAAATGGTAAAAGAGAGTAGAATCGAGAGAGTAAAACATTTCCCCTCCTTGTCCAATGTTGCAAGTTTTAGTACGAGAAATTTCTTCGGTTAAAAATGGTGAAAGTGTCAAACAGCTTAAAATCAGCTGTTTACAAATTAGCCAAGAAATTGCGATACATCAAAACTTCTTTGAAACTATTTAAATGGAAAACAGAAACATGGAAAATGTGTAAAAACTAATATAAATGCTAAACATCAGAATTGATTTCAATATTATTGAAAATCTCAAGCATTTCGTTTGCTCAGCCGATGTTCCATACCAAGCCAACGCTGGACAAACATTCGTATTTGACAGTTTTTACAATTTGAGTCCGAAAAGCGTACCCGTACGTTTTTGTGTGTTTTCTCTATTTTCGAGAGATTTTTTCTTACTCTCAGACTTTTGACAGTTTTACCATTTATAGTCCAAAAAGTACGGAAACAGACCTAATATTGAGAACAAAATCATGCCTGACGTTTACTTATTTTGATGGTTAGTGTTTCCGAAAGTACTTTTTTTGGGCTTAAAGGAGTTGGGCACAAATATCATCCCTGAGCTGTACTCGTGCCCAATGATGTGTTCTTATGATGTTATTGTTTTAAAATAGGGTAAGAAATTGAAGTGGATTTTACTTGTTGAATGTTGAAAGTAGATGGTTATTCGCAGACACAACAATTTTCTAAATCTGAAACGTCTAGCTGTCTAACAATATTGTAAGTTATTCCACTCAATTGGTAAAGGCCAGAGTCCGAAAGGCAGCTTGTAAAGAGAATTTTTTTTTTATGTATTTCTATTGAAGCTTACAGATTTTATATAAATATCTCTTACATCTCAATTCTGACGCAGTAACAAATGCCACCACAGTTACAATTGAAACTGAAAGTAACAATTGATACCAATTGCTATTCCGAGTAATTTAAAAAAGCTTTTTCGGTTTCAATTGTTACCGTTCAATGAGCAGGTGACACGCTGAAATAACGAACGAATTTGATGTTATTTTAAATTAAACTTAAAAAATTTGTATTAATTTGTGCGAGTGTATTAGCTTTTTATTGCTATAAAATGGAAAAAGAGTTAGTGCTGCTTTATTTGGAAACTCATAAAAAATAAAAAGAAATATTACAGGGAAGACGGTAATATTTGTCATGCATGGTCTTTTAAAAACCATGCATGACAGCACCGACCCATTCAGAATGTCAGAAAAGACTTTTCAAGGAAATTTCCCCCTTCCGAGGTTACTGTGTCGGTCTTAAATAGAGAAGAACCTGCAGGCTTATGACACTCAGCGTTCATCAATACCTTTTACTTTTCGCTTCCTGGCAACAATTAATGTTTACGCACACTGTTCTTGTGATGTCATTTCGAATATTCTGGAATAATTTGTTTTAATTAAGTAAAAATACTAACTTTCCTTGCATTTTGTTTTCCATTTTTTAAATTTTTTAACAGAAATTTGACAGAATGATAAAAACTATGAATGATAAAAAGCTTTTCTCTACTATGTTGAAATTTATTAAGATTTTTCATTGTTATGGTGTTACCAGAATAGAGGTGACAAGATAGAAAAACTAAAGGGTAACAATAGTACGGTGACAATTGATTATTAGTGCAGCACCAGAATAGAGCTGTTATAGTTAATTAAAAAGAAAATATAAAACATGTTGCAATCTTTGCTGTTAGATGATGGATGCACTTCAATATTAAGCTTTTAAAGTGCATTCATATTTTATTATTATCCTAAGCAATTTCAATTTCGAAAGCATCTTGCTTAAAAATTATCCACATTTTTCTTTGTGTCACTTTGATTTAATAACTTCTTTACCAGTTAAATATAATTAATCTGACTTAACTTACTCGCTAGCTTAGTTAGAGCAACAACTTGAGAAATAAGTTAGTCGCAATGGTTGCAAGCGAGATATGCAACCATCACATCGTCTGTCTGCATGTTCGCCTGTTTCAAAAACTGTATTAAATCGGGTTTGTCTCAACATCGGGTTTGTCTCAGATGTTCAATATGTTGCGAGATACTTCATATTTTTTAATTAAATCATCTGTTAGTTGCTGCAACACTATCATCTGTCTCATAGCTGCCCGCAGTTTTATCAATTTAATGCATAAAATTTTATGTAATGCGTAACTATAACACTTTTCAATTTAACTTAATGTATTGCAAAAATTTTCAATTTCACTTTTTCATTTAGTCAGGTGAACTTTTTTGTTTTGTTGTAATACCAACTATATTTTATGGTACATTAAAATATATTAAAAATAAATTGTGAAGATGTACTTCTATCGATCATGTTCTGTTTCATAAAACTTTTCTGATATTTTTGGCCTTAAAATTTAAGGTCTCACACTAGTTTCGACACCTCGCCCATTCCAAGCATAACGCAAAACGTGTCCGTCTCATGGCTTTCGATTTGTTTTATTTTTGGGCTATAGATTCCTATTAAAATTCTTAGAATATAAGTTCATTTATTTTTTTTTTATCGCCATTCGTTTTAAAGTTATGGACCTCTCAATTCTGCAAATCGTCCGAAAACGTCAGAATCGGGAAATTTTCAATTAATTGTATCTACGTCAGCTTTTATCCAATTTTTATAAATAAGGTACCGTTGGAAAGGTCCTGAAAATAAATTTTTGGAAAAAAATATATAATTTTAAAATTTTGGATGTTCAGGTTGCCAACCAATTAAAAAAAAAATGTATTTGCTAATATCTCAAAAAAAGCATAATTTTTTTTTGATTTTTTATTTTTTAAATTTGAAGAAGAATGTTGCCTTAACATCAAAAGCAATTTAATGATGGAGCTTTTATATGTTTTTTCGCAATTTCAACT
This sequence comes from Tetanocera ferruginea, assembly GCA_958299015.1. Taxonomy (NCBI): domain Eukaryota; kingdom Metazoa; phylum Arthropoda; class Insecta; order Diptera; family Sciomyzidae; genus Tetanocera; species Tetanocera ferruginea. The sequence goes on along the minus strand of OY282640.1, from coordinate 146,927,555 downwards.
TTTCAACGAATGGCGATACAAAAAAAATAAATGAATTTATATTCTTAGAATTTTAATAGGAATCTATAGCCCAAAAATAAAACAAATCGAAAGCCATGAGGTCAATTTTTGAAAAAAAGTATTGCGTTATGCGTGGAATGGGCGACCTGAAAAATTTCAAAAGAATTGCAAGTATCAACATTTTTAGTTTAGAGTCTTGTGACACATGACGGTTCAAGGCGCTTCAGAAGAGTCTTATTCTGGTGATTAACAATTGCAAATTTAGTAATAATCGCAAAACTTTATGATTCTGAAATAAAATTTAAAGCTCATTATATGAAAAAAACTGTCCACATAAAACTACAACTAACTTCAACTACTTCATATAAAAAAAAAAATAAGATTTCCTTATCAATAAATTAACAATTGTCACTGACCAGAATAAGGCTGTTAGTAAATTAAAAGTATTTCAAAATTATTTGACATAAAATAATTGACTTTATAACACAATAACTTTGAACAAATTTGATTTCATGTGGAAAATTTTCATATCCATGGGATGGATGGTTATGAAAAGTGATATAATTTTAATTTAAGATTACGGCAACTAGTTTAGTTATGTTAACAAATAAAAGTGCATAAAATTTTGTACAAATTAAGGTTTACGACAATTACTTAAATATAATAAATATTTGAAATTGATTTTTAATTAATAATAAGAAAAAATTTCCTTATTATTTTCTTTTATCAAAGTAAGCATTTATATAAACAAAATATTATAGCAGCTACTAGTTACCATATTTACAACATTATGGTTAAATAGCTGCTGTTATGATGGCTATTACATGAAACTTGAACGATTTAGCTGTCCTATATGGTGTCTTATATGTTGCCAGCAATTTGTAGCCATATTTAAATGAAGAAACATAATTTGTCCATCATGAGCCACAAATCAAATGTAACAGCTACATATAAGATATAAGAGCGTAAATATAAACGCCTTACTCTAGGGAATTATTTAAATAATGTTTATGACATGAACGTTTTTTATTAAAATAGATGATAGTGCAAAACTGGTTAGTCATAGTTAGTCATACAAACAGCCTCTATCAAGCATTTGCTAGAAAAAGTGTGGAATTTTAATTTCACCGACGTTGTCAGTCTGTTTAAGTCTATCTATTCTAATATATATGGAAATAAGTTTTTAAATGGAGTGTTATTTTAATATGATAAAAAAAACCAATCAGGTGTTAATGTATGTATAAGAAAACGACAAAAATGAAAGTGAAAGAAGACCACAAGGTTGTTTTAAGACAGTATCAATGCCTGTGTTTTGCTTAAAAAGGAGAAGTAATTATATTTGCATTAATAATATATTTTAAATTCACTTTTTTTTGGGTATAAAAAAACACGTGCCTGTTTTTAAATTGTATAAATGGGAAATACTTATATAAAATTCTTTTAAATAAACATGCCCAATGATGATAAAATATATAAATATTTTTCGTGTACAGTTTATGATATTTTGTTTTTTTGTTTTTAATTTCTGATATTTAATTTATATTAATTAAATGATATTATTTAAAATATTTAATTTTCATATCTTTTTTATCAAAAGCCTCAGACAGTTTTCAATAATATTTAACACATTCTGATTTATAATAAAATTAAATTTCTATAAGTTACATCATTATATTTTTTTATTCACTACTTCATGTCATTGAGTTTTGCTTTTTAACGAGAAGCAGTATCTTTGAGTTATATTCTTTTAATATACACAAATGGCAGAGATTAAGCAAATTAGGCAATAATCCCAAGAAAGATAATGTCATCTATTCAAATGACATCACTTCTTAAGACATTATTAATTATCTTGTGCTTTGCTTGCAATTTTTTGTTTTTGCAAATTTTTTTTTGCAATTTTTTTATTATGTTTTTTTAAGGTATTTTAATTGAAATAAACTTGATTGTTATTAATACCTCTTATATTGTGTGGATTTCATTTAATTTTTTTTATGAATAATGATTTCAAAATTTTTTTTCAACATGACAATCATAAGTCCTCGATAGTATAGTGGTCAGTATCCCCGCCTGTCACGCGGGAGACCGGGGTTCAATTCCCCGTCGGGGAGATAATATTTTTTAGTTCTCTTGTAAGCAAGACTGTCTTAATTTGGTGTTCATGTCAAAACAATTTGTAAATTTTTTTGATATTTTGATCTAAAAATTAAGCAAAGGTAATTTTTATAAAAACGGAAATAGTATATTTTGAAACCCATCAATTTTTGATATAGCCTCACAAATTTTATGAGCATTTTTTTCTCAAAACCATAAAATACTGATTGATAATGGGCTAAAAAAATTAATTTACTAAAAAAGTACGCGATTTGAATATTTTTTTACCGTTTTATTCGAACCAAAACAAAGCTTTCTATCAATACAATCTGAAAATAGGAACATCGGAACCTTTTTGAGGAAGATTGCAAGCCTCAAAAAATCATTTGGGTACTGAAACTTAGTTTTTAAAAATGTCCATGATTAGAAAATGCTATTCTTTGTTGAAAGCTCAATTTAAAGCACTCTATCGATTTTTCAGTGGTTTAAGTCCAATTTATTCTCGAGAAGCACGCTAGAAACCCTCCGAAGAGCAATATTTTTAGTTTTTACCACAACCTAAATCCCCCACAATTAAAGTTACACGTTGCATAAGTGCATTCGGGGCGTTAAAGAGCTAAGAGCTTAGAGCTTATTGAATTCATTATTTGAATGTGGCTTCTAAAGTTCAACATGAGTACAGAATGGAAATTCATACTTACTTCTTCAAGCAGGTTGAACAGGTTCAAAATCTTAAGCAGTAGCTAGAAAGCGAATCCTATCCTAACTGTTTGATTTACTGCATATCATAGTAGAAAAGTCTCGAAGTGTACTAGAGATTGTTGCCCGGATGATTCCAAATTCCTCACCCATTTTATTTCGAAAACCGGGGATCGCCAAAAATCTTAAATATACACGCATTTTTTCAGAATTTGTTAGATCCAAGTACCAAATAATCGACGTTTTCTTTGCTTAAACGATACATTAATTCACTGATAGATTCTAAGAGGCGTTTAAATTTTGATGGGCATATTTCTGTGTCGACAAGGAATAACCGCTAAAGTCGAGTTAGGAAAAAATGAGATTATGACTTTCATTGAGTTTTTTTGCATCGAAATACACTTGTACGCAAATTTTTATGGTTGTATCTTGAAAATTAAATGTTTGAGGCCATCAAATCTAAACAAAAAACGTCAGGGTACCCTGATATTAGGGAGCAATTTTCATCTGAAGAATGCTCTTCTGAAATTTTGAAAATGAGTTTAGCTGTTATTCCTTGTTGACACAGATTTGTGTCCTAAGGAATAATCGCCAAAGTCAAATTTATATTACGTTTAGTATTAACGCAGTTCTAAAACGATTTTGCATCCGTCTTGATGTTTAGAATTACTTTTGTTAAATATATGTTAAAGGATTGCCTGCATAATTGTCTGTAGTTAAATTAAGTAGAGATATAAGAAGCAAAGTCAGATATGTTATAAGAGTTTTCTTATTTTTATAATATTTCATTTGAAGTTTTTCAGATTTCTTCATTTGTTTACTGAGTGGATACAAATATTTAAGAGGCTTTTCTTTTGTGGAACTGAAGTAAAAAGCAATTATTTAGAGTTTCTTTGAAAAAGTCCTTAACTCAAAAGCGCATTAAAAATTAATTCTTCATATGAAGGTTCTGAAAATGACTGCAATACTGCATAATTTTTAGCACAGCAGTTCCAGGAAATATTATAAAGGTTGAAGTCACCAGTTATTATGGAGAAACATTAAATTCGCGACAGAGAAAACAGACCTTTTTTAAAAATTCATAACTTAGTCAAAAACAAACATTTTTCCAAAATTTCAAAAAATTCAAAAAAATATGTTTTTCACTTCAACATGGTTTTATAGAGCTCCAAACTGGCGGCAGAGAAAAAAACGGGGCCTCGTGGTTGCAGCGGAAAAATTGTCCGATCTGGAAAAAAATGACTTTTTTAACTCTTAACTTTAAATTTGGTTATCGTATGACAGGAGCTTTTTTTAAATTTTTTTTTCAATTTTTTGGTGATGTTCCAAATTTGAAAGTGTGTTTTTTCGAAAAAAATATTGACTTTAAAAATTCATAAAAAATCGAAAAAAAATTTAAAAAAAGCTCGTTTCATACGATAGCGAATCAAGTTTAAAAAAAATACAAAAAAACTAGTAAGGTATATCTTCGACTTGGCCAAAGTTAAAATACCCCCTCGGACGATTCGCAATGGTACAAAATCTTAAATAGCAGCTCTTTTTATATGAGAAAAATTGTACTATTTTGATGGCGTCTAAAATACATGCATATCAAATTGTTTTTCTGTAAGTAAAATCAAGCCTTTTTATAAAGTTTTCAATTAGGGGTTGTATGGGAGGTGGGCGTGTTCTTGAGCGGTTGATGCCAATTTTTCTAACACGTCTCAATTTCGATAAAATATACACAAATACCCAATTTCAGGTCTGTAGCTTAAATATAAGCCTATTTATAGTTTCCAATATTATGGGTTGTATGGGAGGTGGGCGTGTTCATCGGTGGATGACGCCCATTTTTCTAACACATCTTGTTTTTATAATAAAAAGAATAAATATCTAATTTTCCTTTTTGTAGCTTCGACAGAAGCCTATTTATATAGTTTTCAATTTTGGGGTTGTTGGGAGGTGGGGGTATAAAAAAAAAATTTCGTCAAAAAATGAACCCGCTAGTGCCGCAACCAGTACGAAAAACATGGTTTCGAGATAAAAGCGTTCAAGGTTTGTACGTATAGGTACAGCTGCCGTACGTAGGTAGCGCGAAAATTAAGAATGCGCTCTCACTAATCCGACTGTAACTTTTGAACCCGTAGGAAGTTTTCCATAAAATTTTTTTTTCTTAGAATCTTAAGAATATTTACAATATTTTTATTTTTAAAATACAAATTTATAAAAAAAGTTGTTTTCAAAAAACGGGCAATGTCAAAATGTGGTCGTAGGGCTGAAGTTGTGATCAAATGTTATCAACCGATGCTAAATGTTTCCCATACATCAAATTATCAAACTTTACAAGAAGACAGCAAAATTCAATTTCTAAAGACCCAGATATCATTTTATTTTTGTGACCCTCAAAATACTGAAGATTTTATTAAGACCTGTGAAGCAGAAATTTGCCTCAACTCAGCGAAATCAAAAACTGCAATCTTTAAGGTTCAATTTCTTTTGTTAATAAATCGTTAAGGATACCAATAAAAGGCAGAGTAAAGAAACGAATCTGAAACAAACCGAACAGGTAAACATTTGGGGTTTGACTCAATTTAACGCAATGCTAATAGAGTATATTGCCATGATTTTCAGAAAAAAAACCATGTATACTATCCGAAAAAGACTTAAGATTTCGATTTTTTTCTGTTGTAAGCAAGTTGCATACATATTTCCGTCATTTAGTCTGAAGTCAGTCTTCCTCCGATAAAAACTATTTGCACGCAAAAACAAAAGCAAGAAAACTCCTTTCAATGCTCTGCTATATAAATAATCTAAATATTCCAACTTATAAATCATAAGAAATTACATCCTACTTACTTTGACAGGCAGCAAAAAAGTAACAAACTTGTTGACAAGAAATAAACAGTGGCAGTTTGTCAGCTAAACATGATGACAGCTGTCAACGTTCGGTTAAAAAAAAAACCCCAGGCATGTGACCATATCAAGTGATGTTTTTGTATTGCTTGTACCTTAGAAGAAGTAGCCATTTATGTAAGTAAAATGTAAATTAAATGGAGTTTGTAGAAAAGTAATAAACACGATAGCAAAAATGAACTTTTCATACAAAAACTATGTAAAATTGTGACATATACAATGGTGGGAAGTTAGCATGTCAGTCAGTCAGTCAGTCAGTGATTGAGCCAGTCAACTAATAAATTCCGCCAATTTTTGACAGCTTAAAGGGAAATAAACTGAGTGTGAGAAATGGTTTTGACAAGCAGCTACTGGTAGGCGCCATTTATGGGAAGATTTTTTTACAAGATTACTAAATGTTGGCACTTTCTAATGAGAAAATCTGTTGCCTACTTCAGAAGTTTAGCAATTCTATTGTATGCTAATTTCCTGGGAAAGCTTAACAGACTCTTTTTTTATATTTTATCTTAAAAATTTTTTTTTTTTCTAATTATTTGTAAGCGTTGTTGTTTGTTGCTTGTTTATAGCTATTAACGTTGACTTGACGGACGTATCATGTTACGCCTGGCTAATTGTCAACATTGAACAAGTTAGCCACAAAAAAAAGGTTTGGCAACAAGTGAAAATTTAACAGCCTCCAACTTTGAAATTGGTGTGATGCTTGGCATCAATTTCAACAGTCATTTGAGATCATTATTTTTAAGGTTAACTGAGCGTTAGCCAAGTTAATACAAATAACAATAGCTAATAGATTTTTATACAAAAGCTTAAGCTTTAGTTTATGTTTAACAAAGGCTTTGAACACAAGCTCTATAATTTTGTGGTGTAGACAGCTGTTGGATGGGGGCGTCATAGCGACACACACCATCATCACGACCATGGCTGAAAAGTGAATAAATGAAAATTAATAGATATGTTTTTGAACATTGGCGATACCACAGAATGGCTAGAAAGTTGTACAAATTGCTATGATTTGAAGTTACTCTCGATAATGCGCTCTCTCGCTCCTCTTTATTTTCACGCTAAGAGCTATAAACTAATAATGCTGATATCTTCAATAAGTTAGAAATAGAAAGTTTTTGACATTGAAAACAACTTATTTAAGCTGAATAGCGCTTGCTTCGAATTGAATGCTCAAATCGGTTAAAAGCTTTTCAGTGATTTCTTTAAAAAGCAGCTTAAATGATTAAGCAAAAAAAAAACTATTTTTTCATAAGAAACTGCAAAATATTAAATAAAATCTCGGCAGCTAGTCTTAAAACTCTCTCTTCATATCCCTGTGTTGTAGATCCTCAAACGCTCCAAACTTAAAGAAGTAATAAGAATCGTTCACTAAAAATAGCTTCAAGATCATTAATGTAGCTTTTGATTTAAGCTTGTAACAGCTTTTTGAACATTTTAAAAATTATCCTAAAAGATCGGCTTAAACTTGACAAATCTTAAACCAAATCTTATCTATACCATTAACGGCGTATAGGAAGACTTTTAAAAGAATTAGCATTCTTGGAACAAAATCTCGAACCTCCAGGAAAGAGGTACCCCAAAAAATTTTGCAAATCCAAAATCGCGACACCCGCTTGGACTCTAATAACACTGTTCAACACTTAAAAAAATAACAAGGTTCCGCCAACGGATTCTGATAGAGGGGACAAAAAGATACACGTGTATCGGCGTTTTAAAAGTTTACGTCTGGGTCTTATTTTAGGGGGGATTTAAATTTCCCCCTTTTTGAACATTCTCATAATTAATCAGCATACGAAATCATGTTAACCTTTCATTTTGGGTATAAGATATGTTCTGAGGATTTATGTAAAATACTATGGGCAACATTTTTGTGGAACATTTTAACCCTCTAACTTCTCAATTTGTGGGTCTTTTTTGACCCATTTTTGATAAGGGACAAAAAAGACCCATTAAACAGGGATATAACGGGTTAAAATATTTTACAAAAATATTGGCCATAAAATTCTACTATAAGTCTCTGAATACATCCAAGCTCAAAAATCAACTTGAACGCCAGAATTAAGTGAAACTTACAATTTGTTTAAGGGTTAATTTCGTACTAATTCAGAGTTGGTTCAAAAAATCCCACAAAACTCAGCATAAAATTTTACTAAAAATCACCTTACAAAAGAAAGCTCTACATTTTAATTTGTGTAGTTGTGTATTTGAAGAAGCATTTATTTATTAAATACCAAACTGCATTGAATTTCGTTGACCTACAGCGACAATTCACAAATACTACTTCAGTGATATTAACTAAAAACAAAAATTAAAGTACCTTTAGACTAAAGGGAGGAAAAACTTTTGGTCTTTTGTTAAAAGAGTAAAGAATCAGACATCTTCGTCGATTCCAACTCTTTTAAAAGATGACCAAAATCACTGACTCAGCTGATAAGGCGAACCTGTTGACTGGATTGATTGCACAGAACTCCCCAGTCCCGACTAGCAGTCAGCCACTGCCTTTTATTGAAAGAAAATCTTCTAAAATGAATGAGATTTATTTTCGAACGAGAGCAGTAAAACGGGTCCTTGCAAATCTCAATATAAAAAAAACCTCGGGTCTTGATGGCATTGCGCTTAAAGCTAGTGCTTCTACCCTGGCTTGACCTTTGCGAAACCTTTTTTAAAATCTCCCATAGGACGGGAGTATTTCCATCTTGTTGGAAGATCGCAAATGTTCAGCCAGTACCAAAAAAGGGCGATGCCACGAACCCTGCAAACTACCGACCCATAACGATATGCTCTACGCTCTCGAAAGTTATGGAGAGCGTAATAAACTTCAACCTCATGAATTATCTGGTGACATAATGGCATGCCTCACTGAAAAATGGAATGAATGCGTTGACTTATTTCGTGAGAGCAAAATTGTTGCTCTGGATATTTCTAAGGCGTTTGACCGAGTGTGGCATAAAGCGCTCTTGTCAAAACTAATCGCATATGGTGTCGATGATAACTTTGCTCGGTGTATCACTTGTTTTCTAAAGGAATGATCTATACGTGTCGTTATAGACGGCATTTCGTCCAGAGAACACTCCATCGATGCAGGAGTACCGCAGGGTTCAGTTATTTCACCTTCTTTGTTTTTGGTTTTTATCAACGACCTTCTGTCGTTGACTCGTAACCCAATCTACTCGTTTGCTGCCGACAGCAGCATATGTAATTCTTATTCGTTCAAAAAACGCCCGAGCTTTTTGGAAATTAAGAGAAAGAGGCAAAATATGAATGACACACTCCTTAATGACTTAAAAAAAAAATCTCCAAGTGGATTCTTGCCAATAAAGAAGAGTTTAATGCAAGTAAGACCCAGTGTTGTCTGTTAAGTCACAAGCGAGTGGATTGCCCCTCAGCTTCCCTTAATATGAACGGTGTGGATCTTGTGGAGTCAGCAGCTCTTGACGTTCTGGGCATATCAATCCAATCTGATATTCGTTGGAATGATCATATATTCGATGTGTCGAAAGAAGCGATCTAATGAATAGGTTTTTCAAAACAGTGCTTGAAATACTTCGCTCCAACTGATCTTCGCATGATCTACACCTCATATATTAGGCCAAAAATGGAGTACAATTCGCACATTAGGGCAGGGGCTTCAAGATCATATTTAGAACTCCTGGACCGAATTCAACGTCGTGCGATATATTTGATAGGGAATGAAACCATTTCTTCCTCTCTCAACCCTATTGGCAATTGACGGAATGTTGGTTGCCTGAGCCTTCTGTACAGGTATTGCTATGGAAAGTGTTCAAGGGAAATTCATGTCCTACGCCATTAGCTAGTGTGTTTTCTAGGTCCACTCGGGCAGCTCTCCAAGTCCATCCTTATAACATTGCTTCGATGCCCAATAGAACATCGCATTACCGAGACAGTTCGTTCATTAGTCGCTCAGTAAACTTGTGGAATAATCTCCTTGCGAGCGTCATCAGAGGCAGTTTCGAGCTGTGCAAATTTAAAATAAATCTTTACAAGTTCTACTCTATTTTCCCACCCTTCCCCTAAACTATCACCCTTCTTCAGAACTAAAACAATGTTTTCGCACTTATAAGAGACTTCCTCTTAGCGTTGGTTTAGTCTAAAAAAAAAGAAAATCAGGTGAGGGTCCGTGATTAGATCAAATTTAGACGTAGAAGATTCTACCCATAACCAAATCCGTCAACCACCAGATGTACGAAAGTTGTGCAGATTAAACTGCAGCACTCTGAATGTGCCGGCCATCCTTAAGGTAGTGGAAAGTTCGATACAGTCATCTTCCAAGAACCGTAGGTCCTAGAGATTCGATTATTATCAGCTTCCTGAACAAACTTTTTAACATTTTCAACAAATACACTACAGGTAAACTAAATTCAGTTTAAAGTAGTGGGTCTCTACCCATATATAATCCAATACGTACTAACTAGGCTAAAATTGGCTGTATGGCTTGTCCAAAAATTCTTATATTATCACAAGATCATATATCGTAAGATAAAAAACTAGGCCTCTACCAGGTATTTTTGTTTTTTATAATCTTTCAAGTCAGTTTTCTAATAGCTTCTAAGGTTTCTATAAGACCCTTTATAACCCTCTGTAATATTTATAACAAAAGTAAGAAAGAATAAGTGTCCAAATAGATACTCCCATCAAAATTATGCATATACGACTCAGTGTCATAATGAATCATATCTAAACTGTTTCAAAACATTCTTAATTTGTCATTCAAGGGTGTTCAACCTTTCATTTGACAAAAAACATAAGGAAACTATAAGTATTATTGAATTTTCTCATGGAGGTAATTGAGTAACTAAAACTTTTTTTACTTTTAAGCTCCAATTTATGACTTAAGCATTACTATATTTTATAAAAATCTTATCTAATATAGTTATAAAGCATGATGAAGCTAAAAAACATCTTTGAACATAAGTTTAAAAAATTCCAATATATCATTGTACTCATATAAGTTACTTTGTAAATTAAGATCCGTTCTTAAGTTAAGTTTTATAGAGTGAAAGATTCAACTTATGCATAAATTCATATTTTAAATAACAACATGCCTAAAACTACAAATTTAAATAATTACAGGTCTTACCACTGCAAAAGTACATAGGAGTAACGGTGAACTTACCTAAAAAAGAGAAAAAAAAATAAAGGTTAATAATCACATCAAATATAAGTCATAATAAAAGAACAACAGTAAATAATTTAAAAAAATATAGAATAAATTAACAAAACACTATAAAACTTATGTTTATGACTATAACAGGAAACAATACTCTCACACGCCCACTAGCCTAAAAAATTAAAATTGGGTGTTGAAATTCTAAAAGCAGGAAATACAGATAAAATAATATCAAAAGAAAAAACCAGGAAATGTAAATTTTGAATAAGTTTCTGTTACTTTTGTTAACAACAAAGATAATTAGAGGTTTAAAATGCTAAGAAGCTTGTTAAGAACACTTGAGAAATAATGAAGAATAGAGAATGGCGGGTAGTTAAGTAGATAAAAACAACAATGATTGTTAAGAAAATGACTCTGCATAGTCATTGATGGAATGACATGACGAAATCATGTTAATTCAACGAACTTGAACATTTATTATTGTTAAGTTTTCACTAAAATCTTTGTCATGCTAGCCAATAATTTGCTAGAAATGAAATAAAATGGTAAGAAAAGCATGAAGACAAAAAATTCTTAGTTGTTTAAAGGCATGATTCTCCATTTGTGAACATTTTTCATAAACAAAACAAATTTCCGGCTGTGTATAAATTGTCAAATGATATTGTTGATGTTGTCTTTTTATGCTGATCTGTGTATTCAACTTATTGTTGTTTACGACAAATATGATGATGATGAGTTGTCATTCGAACTGAAGTTTTGCAATTTGAGACGTAGTTAATGCAGGTTAAAAACGTCTTACATGTAACGCATGTTAGCCAAGTTTAGCTTAGTTTCTGCGAAAACATGCCGACAGCAAAAAACAAAGCAAAACTACAGCAACTGCAACATAGAACCACAATTCGTCTAAGAGTTGCGGGTAGGGTGCTCATACTCGAAGAAGAACCTCAGTAGCGAGTGACTGAACACAGAAACAATTTGACGCATTGTCAGGTTTAGTGCTGGTGCGGAGTTCTTAAGATTCTTAAGAAGTGGTCATGTTTTAGTGGCAGGCCAGACAAATGTTGTTCAAGCCAACAAGCATTACACGGAAGAAGTTAACGATGCGCAGCAGTATTGTAAAAAAAAACATGCAAAATCACCTTAGTGAAGAAATAAATGAATAATTATGAAGAAGAAAATTCAAGTTGGGACTGACAGGAGATGAGTCGGTATATTCAAGACGAACATTTTTTTAAGAACTAATGAAATAAATTTTTTCAAGGAAGTGCATATTTTATTCTATATGCATATATATATATGTCTCATTAAGAGTCTCTAATGAGTGCTGGGCGATTAGGATTGATATTACAACATGGCTAATATTAAAAAAATGGGTAAATAAGTAAAATAATCCTTCATCGAACCATCTTGGAATATGATGAAAAGGTTAAAGGTTTGAAGAAGTTAAACTTAAAATGACTGTTATGGTAATCTAAGCTATTTTGATATACAATTATTTAAACTATAATCCTGTTTTTTTTCTTTAAAAAGGATAACAGTAGTTGACTACAAGTATTATTTTCATTCCTTCCTACTTTTGTATGAATCTACAGTAGGATTTAATTGTTGCGTAAGTCTAACTTTATTTAAATAAAGAGCGAATGAAAAATACGCCATAATGAAAAGACAGGCAAAACTGCTAAGAATGTAAAGGAATGAAAAAGTGAGTTTTTCAGTCTTTCTTCCTCATAAAGTACTGTTTTATCCCCCACAAAGCGTACACTACAAACATATGAAGAAGAAATGTAGATAAAATGAATTTTTCGATGCTTAAAATGTCAAAATTTGGGTTGTGGGTTAAAAGTCAACACAACATTGTACAATTCCCAAAAGTTTCTAATAAATCGCTCAATATTCTTCACCCTATCCTTATCCCTATCTCTTTCATTATCCCTATCCCTATCACTATCACTATCACTATCACTATCACTATCACTATCACTATACCTATCTCTATCTCTATCTCTATCTCTATCTCTATCTCTATCTCTATCTCTATCTCTATCTCTATCTCTATCTCTATCTCTATCTCTATCTCTATCTCTATCTCTATCTCTATCTCTATCTCTATCTCTATCTCTATCTCTATCTCTATCTCTATCTCTATCTCTATCTCTATCTCTATCTCTATCTCTATCTCTATCTCTATCTCTATCTCTATCTCTATCTCTATCTCTATCTCTATCTCTATCTCTATCTCTATCTCTATCTCTATCTCTATCTCTATCTCTATCTCTATCTCTATCTCTATCTCTATCTCTATCTCTATCTCTATCTCTATCTCTATCTCTATCTCTATCTCTATCTCTATCTCTATCTCTATCTCTATCTCTATCTCTATCTCTATCTCTATCTCTATCTCTATCTCTATCTCTATCTCTATCTCTATCTCTATCTCTATCTCTATCTCTATCTCTATCTCTATCTCTATCTCTATCTCTATCTCTATCTCTATCTCTATCTCTATCTCTATCTCTATCTCTATCTCTATCTCTATCTCTATCTCTATCTCTATCTCTATCTCTATCTCTATCTCTATCTCTATCTCTATCTCTATCTCTATCTCTATCTCTATCTCTATCTCTATCTCTATCTCTATCTCTATCTCTATCTCTATCTCTATCTCTATCTCTATCTCTATCTCTATCCCTATCCTTATCCTAATCCCTACCCCTATCCCTATCCCTATCCCTACCCCTATCCCTATCCCTATCCCTATCCCTATCCCTATCCCTATCCCTATCCCTATCCCTATCCCTATCCCTATCCCTATCCCTATCCCTATCCCTATCCCTATCCCTATCCCTATCCCTATCCCTATCCCTATCCCTATCCCTATCCCTATCCCTATCCCTATCCCTATCCCTATCCCTATCCCTATCCCTATCCCTATCCCTATCCCTATCCCTATCCCTATCCCTATCCCTATCCCTATCCCTATCCCTATCCCTATCCCTATCCCTATCCCTATCCCTATCCCTATCCCTATCCCTATCCCTATCCCTATCCCTATCCCTATCCCTATCCCTATCCCTATCCCTATCCCTATCCCTATCCCTATCCCTATCCCTATCCCTATCCCTATCCCTATCCCTATCCCTATCCCTATCCCTATCCCTATCCCTATCCCTATCCCTATCCCTATCCCTATCCCTATCCCTATCCCTATCCCTATCCCTATCCCTATCCCTATCCCTATCCCTATCCCTATCCCTATCCCTATCCCTATCCCTATCCCTATCCCTATCCCTATCCCTATCCCTATCCCTATCCCTATCCCTATCCCTATCCCTATCCCTATCCCTATCCCTATCCCTATCCCTATCCCTATCCCTATCCCTATCCCTATCCCTATCCCCATCCCTATCCCTTCATATTCATATTCATAATCATATTCATATTAATATTCATATTTATATATCCCTATCTCTGTTCATATTCATATTCATATTCATATTCATATTCATATTCATATTCATATTCATATTCATATTCATATTCATATTCATATTCATATTCACATTCATATTCATATTCATAATCATATTCATATTCATATTCACATTCATATTCATATTCATATTCATATTCATAATCATATTCATATTCATATTCATATTCATATTCATATTCATATTCATATTCATATTCATATTCATATTCATATTCATATTCATATTCATATTCATATTCATATTCATATTCATATTCATATTCATATTCATATTCATATTCATATTCATATTCATATTCATATTCATATTCATATTCATATTCATATTCATATTCATATTCATATTCATATTCATATTCATATTCATATTCATATTCATATTCATATTCATATTCATATTCATATTCATATTCATATTCATATTCATATTCATATTCATATTCATATTCATATTCATATTCATATTCATATTCATATTCATATTCATATTCATATTCATATTCATATTCATATTCATATTCATATTCATATTCATATTCATATTCATATTCATATTCATATTCATATTCATATTCATATTCATATTCATATTCATATTCATATTCATATTCATATTCATATTCATATTCATATTCATATTCATATTCATATTCATATTCATATTCATATTCATATTCATATTCATATTCATATTCATATTCATATTCATATTCATATTCATATTCATATTCATATTCATATTCATATTCATATTCATATTCATATTCATATTCATATTCATATTCATATTCATATTCATATTCATATTCATATTCATATTCATATTCATATTCATATTCATATTCATATTCATATTCATATTCATATTCATATTCATATTCATATTCATATTCATATTCATATTCATATTCATATTCATATTCATATTCATATTCATATTCATATTCATATTCATATTCATATTCATATTCATATTCATATTCATATTCATATTCATATTCATATTCATATTCATATTCATATTCATATTCATATTCATATTCATATTCATATTCATATTCATATTCATATTCATATTCATATTCATATTCATATTCATATTCATATTCATATTCATATTCATATTCATATTCATATTCATATTCATATTCATATTCATATTCATATTCATATTCATATTCATATTCATATTCATATTCATATTCATATTCATATTCATATTCATATTCATATTCATATTCATATTCATATTCATATTCATATTCATATTCATATTCATATTCATATTCATATTCATATTCATATTCATATTCATATTCATATTCATATTCATATTCATATTCATATTCATATTCATATTCATATTCATATTCATATTCATATTCATATTCATATTCATATTCATATTCATATTCATATTCATATTCATATTCATATTCATATTCATATTCATATTCATATTCATATTCATATTCATATTCATATTCATATTCATATTCATATTCATATTCATATTCATATTCATATTCATATTCATATTCATATTCATATTCATATTCATATTCATATTCATATTCATATTCATATTCATATTCATATTCATATTCATATTCATATTCATATTCATATTCATATTCATATTCATATTCATATTCATATTCATATTCATATTCATATTCATATTCATATTCATATTCATATTCATATTCATATTCATATTCATATTCATATTCATATTCATATTCATATTCATATTCATATTCATATTCATATTCATATTCATATTCATATTCATATTCATATTCATATTCATATTCATATTCATATTCATATTCATATTCATATTCATATTCATATTCATATTCATATTCATATTCATATTCATATTCATATTCATATTCATATTCATATTCATATTCATATTCATATTCATATTCATATTCATATTCATATTCATATTCATATTCATATTCGTATTCATATTCATATTCATATTCATATTCGTATTCATATTCATATTCATATTCATATTCATATTCATATTCATATTCATATTCATATTCATATTCATATTCATATTCATATTCATATTCATATTCATATTCATATTCATATTCATATTCATATTCATATTCATATTCATATTCATATTCATATTCATATTCATATTCATATTCATATTCATATTCATATTCATATTCATATTCATATTCATATTCATATTCATATTCATATTTATATTCGCTGAAGGTGATTTGACGATAAAAATATGGTTCAACTTATAGTTCATTCTTAGCACATTCACCAAACACATGACGCAATCCATGATCCGCTTACTCTTATGCTTGCACCAGTCAGACCTTATATGGATGTAGGCCAAGATCTTTCCTTAAAATTGTTCAAGTAGTGGACGGGCAGAGACCGTGTTGCTGAGAACGGCGTCTAATCGATAAATCCGGGTCTTTTGTGACACTCAAGTCTACAGCGGTGATGGCTTCTTCTGTACACACGCTGCGAGCTCGATTTGGATGAATATTATTAAAAACAGTAAGAGTTAACTCAAAACCCATGTTTAACTAACTCAGAGATAAACTTTTAAAACATTGATAGGCATGTTGGTGATTTTTTTCTTCTCATTTACCAGAATCCATTCATTTAAGTTATTATTTTTTTATGTGTTGATCTCTATAATTCATTTAGATGTTTTCTGCTCAGCTAAACTTATATCTTCCCATTGACAAATTGTTATTTTCTTCTAATCAATGTCTGTCATCTTTTTATAAATTCAAGCGGTGGGAATTTAAAATTGTAAAGTTCTCTTATTTACAACAAGCTTCCTGCTTATAAATTCAATATCTGGACTTAAACTTCCCGTCGGACCACATGCTGACTGTCAACATCCCAAGGGTACTAACCATAATGGTTACATTGCCACAAAGCCAAGCAAACATGCCGGTTAATGCTTGTATTTAACACACCGGTAAGAATAGCACTTAAGTGCTTCCATGTCGACTATAATAAGGAAGCGATGGGGGAACTTTCAAGACATGCGCTCATTTATGAAGATCGTTATCTTAAAAAAAGACTTCATGCTGCCGAAATGACCCAAACTAAAAAGAATACACAATAAAAAACATGCATACATGAAATGAAACAAGTACACGAAACCAAGAAGCGAAGCCAAAAACATGATAAAATAGAACATTTCGCCAGAGTATGGGCCATAAAGACGCGGCAGCACTTTGAATAAAAAGGAAAGGCTTTGTGAGGAGAAACATGCTCAGTTCCGCTAAAGATTTAAGGCATCGTCATTTTTGTATCTGACTCAGTGCTTTGCATACAGGCCAATATAAGTATGTAAAAAGTTGTAGCGGCTAATGAAGAACACCAATTAGGTAATTAAATAAAGTCTTCATACACATGGAGAACTTCATAATGAAGTTGACTTAAGAATAAAAAAAAAGCCTTATGCAATGTGCATACTATGATCATCGTTGTAAAAAACACAAACTAAATGTTACCGTTGTATGCAATAGCAATGCTTCAATACACATTATCACGATCGGCGTAGAGAATGATCACCAGTGATTACAATTATCAACACACGACTCGGTATTGGCTAATTTAAGAGCCAAACGATGATAAAAAAATCTCTGCTTGATGTACCAGTTTTTACACCACAACAATTTTCCACAGCAAGTGATCGTTCAATATTTATGTCTATGCTAGCCAGTGGTTTACTGAAGTGAGTTCATAAAACAGTATACAAGAGCCTATATCATAGGCAATCCAGAATATCTCTGGAGTATTGCGGAAGCACCAAGTTTTCTTTTCTGTTTTTTTTTCATTTTGTTTTGTTTTATTTATGTGTCTTTCATTTTCTTTGAATTTTTCAACGTTGATTTTCCATAATTTTTATGGAATTGAGTTAAGAGTGGCATGTCTCTACAGCGCCACTCATTTCTTTAAACATAAGTGTTTAGTTAGACGTGTGTCTGTGTGTGTGTGAGTAAGAACTTGGCTCATAATGTTACATTAAGAATTCATTGACCGGTTCAAGTCATTGGCCTAAGCGGTGAATGTCTGAATTATTATTATGCCGAATGAAAGCCTCTTTAAGTTTTTATATTCAATGAAATTTATATTTCCTTCGACAATTTTACTCAATGCCACCATAATTGATTACAGTGTGTTCTCAAGTATAAAGGTATATATGATATTTATATAGGTGGGTTGTGTTTTGTAACCGTTAATAATTGCAGTCATGCGGTAAGGTAGAATTATAGGTTATTCAAGGTATATTTAAATTGTTAGTGTAGTTTGAGACTGTTTAAAAAAAACTCAAAACAAACTTGATTTCAATAAACTCCATCGATTTACCCTCTCTCTCTCTCTCAATGAAATGACTAAAGGTTGATGAAGTAATTTTGACCCAAAAGTTGTTTAAGAACATAATTGATAATGGTGTTCTATACAATAATTTTCAGATCACCCAAAACAAAGATTAAGGCATAACAAAGATTAAAGATAAGGAGTTATATTTCGTTTGACCATTAAAAAAGAGAAGATTCATAAGTCGAACGAAATGTTATGTTTGAGGATTTGTATACTGTGTGAAAGAAGGAAAAAATATTTGAAGACTATAGCGACTTTTTTAAAAACAATATTGAAACTTTTGAAAAACTGGTTAAAAAATACCCCTAGAATTAGTCGTACAGGGGGTTTATAAATTCAATAAAAATATTTTCTTAAAAAACAAAAGTTTTAAAAGATTTAGATCAAGGCTTTCCTACCCTTGGTCCGCATGGTGCCCAAATCAATACGGCCCTGAAATATTTAAAGGGTCTGAGCATGTCATTTATGAGGAAAGATTTGTTTGTTGCATTATTTTAGGAACTGTATCCCAGTTCTGGGTCAATTGCGAACAAACATTTAAGTAAACTCACTATGCAATTGATATAAAAAGCTCGGTTTACATTTAATATAACGTCGAAGAAACGTTGAACACACCCAGTTATTATCAATTTTTCTTTGAAATATAACCTCTAAAGCTGTAGTATGTACAGCTTTACTAAAACGATGCTATTTTCAAAGCGGTCCGCCAGCTCGGAATTAGACGGATGCTCGTCTACCGGTGCGCACAAAACTGTTTGTCAAAACTTGTAGGACATTTTTGTTGAACGAACGTTGTACAGCCTGAGCTAGAAAATTTAAATTTTTATTCACGAAAAGCCACAAAGGCCGTGGCTAAGTGAGTGTAACGAACCGGGATAACCTGAGTTCAATTCTTACTTGAGGCAAAAAGTTTTTTTAGAAAAAGTTTTGCGATTGACCGTCTCCTCAACAGAAATTCCAATATGAAACCACTATGAAATTCGGTCACGAGCTGTCAAAGGTTGAAAAAGCCAACTCGTATTTATTGTTTTTAAATGCAGTGTCAATCCTCTGCGTATCGATGACGACCCGACCAGTACTCTACCATCTCCATTGACCACTTCACTAAATGAACTGACCGCAGTGCTCTTGTAGAGGGTACATATTTAGTTTTTTAGCCACGGGTTTCTCCTTTCACATCTCTGCCTTTTATTGGCAAGTTCGCTCTTGCCTTGGCGCTTGAAATTTTGGTTTAAGCATATTTCTTGTACCAGATGAATTTTGAAAGAAGAACCCGCATGCTCTTACCGAGCGCCCAGGCTCATTTGAAATCTTCGCATACGATAGGACCATGGCATTTGCTTATACAGCAGCCAGATCGTTTAGTTTAGACCTCCACCTCTTCGCTTTTTATGAGTACCAGTCTTATTATTATTTTGTTCTTTTTTAAAGTGTGATTTTTTATAGTTTTTCCATCTGGTTCCCATAATTGCTAGGAAAACCCTCGTAGAGGTCCATTACCACTGGTAAGACTAGATAGTATCGGGAGGCGTCTGATATCCGATACACTCTCTTAATGTTTTGTATATTTTTGAAGTGACTGGAGACGAGATGTTACAGACCGCCACTGGTCGGGTCGTCCACGCACAGTTCGAATGACGCAAGTCACCAAAGCTATCAAATCAAGAATTCAGTGAAATCCGCTCCCAAAACAGAAAATCTTGGCCTGAGAGATGAATGTCACACAAAAGTCAAATTACCAAAAAAGACTTGGAACTTAGGGCTTTCAAACGCCGTATCGAAAATTTGTTGATTGCAGTTTTGAAAAGCAATAGCATGGAAAAATGCAAACGTCTCTTGGTGAAGCACGCTAATAACTTGCACAGAAAAGTGTTGTTTACCGATGAACAAATTTTTAATGGTCAGGGAAAATTTAACCAACAAAGTGATAGGGTGGGTGCACGGTTATCTAAGGAAGCATCTGAATTGATTGATGATCTGATATTCCAAAATCAATCGATTCTTCCAAGTAGATGTAGCCAAGTTTTATTACAAATTTATGGAAATTTTAAGTTATGGAGCAACAAACATATTTATCAAGTTGATTTAAAAAAACTAAAAAAATTCTATATGATCATTTCAACATTAATTTTGATGGAGCAGAGCATGAATTGGTAGAAAAGGTAAGAAAAGTTAAAAATACCTCAAAACGCTATTTCTCGGGTAGTTACCCTCAAATTTCACGAAATCCTGATTTAAAAAGAACAAATTTAGTTCAAGTTCGTAAAAAGTACGTCATTGCGCCCCATACTCCGTTACAAAGACTTTGACAGACATTTTTTTCTGATTTGCAAGCCTGTGTTATAAGTTTTGTGTGGGAGAAAATACACGTTAGATCTGATTAGTTTTAACTAAACTAATTATATTCAGAAGTTAGGCTTAAATAAGTTATCCCTTAGCGGCCACACCAGTAACTCCAGGCTCAGAAAAAGTTAAATTTTGAGGTATAAAACTTTGAAATTTGTTTCAGTTTTTAGAACGCCATCTTTAAATTAACCGATAAAAATCATTAGGACTGTTTAAGAACTCTTCAACAAACATAAAACAATTGGTAAGAAGTTATCCCGTGTGGCCGCTAAGTGTTAAAGAAATGTAAATATGTTAAGTAAGATAAGATAAGATAAGAAAAGATAAGATAAGATCAGATAAGATAAGATAAGATAAGATAAGATAAGATAAGATAAGATAAGATAAGATAAGATAAGATAAGATAAGATAAGATAAGATAAGATAAGATAAGATAAGATAAGATAAGATAAGATAAGATAAGATAAGATAAGATAAGATAAGATACGATAAGATAAGATAAGATAAGATAAGATAAGATAAGATAAGATAAGATAAGATAAGATAAGATAAGATAAGATAAGATAAGATATGATAAGATAAGATAAGATAAGATAAGATATGATAAGATAAGATAAGATAAGATAAGATAAGATAAGATAAGATAAGATAAGATAAGATAAGATAAGATTAGATAAGATAAAATAAGATAAGATAAGATAAGATAAGATAAGATAAGATAAGATAAGATAAGATAAGATAAGATAAGATAAGATAAGATAAGATAAGATAAGATAAGATAAGATAAGATAAGATAAGATTAGATAAGATAAGATAAGATAAGATAAGATAAGATAAGATAAGATAAGATAAGATAAGATAAGATAAGATAAGATAAGATATGATAAGATAAGATAAGATAAGATAAGATAAGATAAGATAAGATAAGATAAGATAAGATAAGATAAGATAATATAAGATAAAATAAGATAAGATAAGATAAGATAAGATAAGATAAGATAAGATAAGATAAGATAAGATAAGATAAGATAAGATAAGATAAGATAAGATATGATAAGATAAGATAAGATAAGATATGATAAGATAAGATAAGATAAGATAAGATAAGAGAAGATGAGATGAGATGAGATGAGATGAGATGAGATGCGATGAGTTGAGATGAGATGAGATAAGATAAGATAAGTTAAGATAAGATAAGATAAGATAAGATAAAATAAGATAAGATAAGATAAGATAAGATAAGATAAGATAAGAAAAGATAAGATATGATAAGATAAGATAAGATATGATAAGATAAGATAAGATAAGATAAGATAAGATAAGATAAGATGAGATGAGATGAGATAAGATAAGATAAGATAAGATAAGATGAGATAAGATAAGATAAGATAAGATAAGATAAGATAAGATAAGATAAGATAAGATAAGATAAGATAAGATAAGATAAGATAAGATAAGATAAGATGAGATGAGATGTGATGAGATGAGATGAGATGAGATGAGATGAGATGAGATGAGATGAGATGAGATGCGATGAGTTGAGATGAGATGAGATAAGATAAGATAAGATAAGTTAAGATAAGATAAGTTAAGATAAGATAAGATAAGATAAGATAAGATAAGATAAGATAAGATAAGATAAAATACGATAAGATAAGATAAGATAAGATAAGACAAGACAAGACAAGACAAGACAAGACAAGACAAGACAAGACAAGACAAGACAAGACAAGACAAGACAAGACAAGACAAGACAAGACAAGACAAGACAAGACAAGACAAGACAAGACAAGACAAGACAAGACAAGACAAGACAAGACAAGACAAGACAAGACAAGACAAGACAAGACAAGACAAGACAAGACAAGACAAGACAAGACAAGACAAGACAAGACAAGACAAGACAAGACAAGACAAGACAAGACAAGACAAGACAAGACAAGACAAGACAAGACAAGACAAGACAAGACAAGACAAGACAAGACAAGACAAGACAAGACAAGACAAGACAAGACAAGACAAGACAAGACAAGACAAGACAAGACAAGACAAGACAAGACAAGACCAGACAAGATAAGATAAGATAAGATAAGATAAGATAAGATAAGATAAGATAAGATAAGATAAGAAAAGATAAGATAAGATAAGATAATAAAGATAATATAAGATAAGATGAGATGAGATGAATATATATTTATATATTTGAAAGATTTTAACCCTCCAGCTATCAACCGTTTAGACCATTTTCGGCCTTGTTTTGAAAACACCATTAAAATTTATTTTGAAGTTAGGTCAAATATTCTCCATAATATTGTATTAAGGGTCACAGAACACATAACCTCAACGAGTGATATAAATGAGAAGTGCACATTCAAACCCATATAAGTCATACAGTTCGAATTGTTGGGAAATCGAAAAAAAGTCTTTATTTTGACATTTTATTTTAATTATGCAAAATAATGCTCCACAGGAATATATATATATTATGCGAAAAAAAAATAGTCTCGTGGTTTCAAATTTGGACTTGTCTGGTTTTGAAAGTAAGAAACGAATCAAAATTTAGATTCCGCCGTTCGGGGTCTCAAAAGTTAGAAGAAATCACTAAAATGATTGCTGCATACTTTTTTCCAAATCGGAGGAAATCTACTGTGAAGCAATTTTGAATCTCCTGAAGGTCCTTTTTGGTGTGACCGTGGCATGCAGGTTAAGTGTGTGGCTTAGCATGCTTGGAGCCCGGGTTCGATCCCCAGCCGCGGCGAAAAAGTTTTTTCAATAAAAAATTTTTCTGATCGGTCACCACCTCTCTGCAGACAATGGCAAACCTCAGAGAGTAAATAATGCCATGCAAAGCTTCTTGAGAACATGAACTTTAGCCGTTCGGAGTCGGCATAAAACATGTAGGTCCAGTTCTCGGTCAATTGTGTGCAAACATTTAATAACACACACAACACATTTGATCATAAGAAGCTCGGTCAAAGTCCTTTCAAGGGCTGAAATGGCCAATTCGTTTTTTTTTTTTTTTCGAAGGTCCTTTTTAGAAAAAAAATTTTTGTGCTTTTAGCTTTATATTTTTTTACAGAACGCATACCCAAACCCGCTAAAATGTTAAATTAATTTCTCATGCCAAACTTTTGTCACAAAAAAATTTTTAAAATTTGAATAAAAACTACACAAATGAAAATTTGCTTGGACTTATCTGGTTTTGATTGAAAATTTGCAGTGGACATGTCTGCGTTTGTTTGAAATGAACATTTTTTAATAAATTTTTCTCTAGGATTTTACCATTTTAATCAAAGAGAGTTTTAGAATGGCATATCTATTTTGAATGTAAATTTTAATGTAATGAATGATTTGAATCTAAACTCCTCAAATATCGAGATATAGCAAATAAGATAAAATAAATTTTAAAGCAACTTCTGTTTCGAGATATATTACGTTGTTAATATCGTTGATAATGATCCATATTATTATCAATATCA
Source organism: Tetanocera ferruginea (assembly GCA_958299015.1). Classification (NCBI taxonomy): domain Eukaryota; kingdom Metazoa; phylum Arthropoda; class Insecta; order Diptera; family Sciomyzidae; genus Tetanocera; species Tetanocera ferruginea. Next base: position 146,903,026 of record OY282640.1, on the reverse strand, counting down.
AGGTATGAAAACTGCAATACTTTCAAATGGTTGAGTATCGGATTCGAAACTCGTCTTCACTTCCAATGTTTCATCCTTATCATGAGATATGGTTGAGAACAGAACACCGCTGCTTTAAAGGGCAAATGGAAAAATTTCAAAAACATTGAACTAAAATATTTTATAATCGTTCTGAAAAACATATATTAAGTTTCACATGACAACAATGAAAATGAAGTTGTCATGTGACAAGTGTCAAAAAGCTTCGGCATAGAACAAACATTTTTTAACGGAATTTATTAGCTTTGAGTAGAAGATGAATTAATGCATTGCATGTTAGAAAAGTTGATGCAACTTGAAATGTTTATTGTTTTTCTGTTATTCGGTTTATTTGTATCTGAAATAACCAATTTTTCAAACTCATATTTTATAGATGGTTCCATAGTTTTGATAAAAATATTGATGTACGGCATGCAATAAATTCTTTTAAATTTAATGACATTTGAAATTTGGAAACATTATACAACCCAGAAAACATTACGTCTCTTAAAAGACTCTTTCAAGACTCATATAAATGAGGTTTTAACATCATAATGCGCTCAAAAAAAGACTCTTTTATGAGTATATTTTCATATGTTGTGGACCCAAAAATATGATTCATAATAATGACTGTTTTATGAGTTTTTTTGGACTCATAGTAATGATGGTTTTAAGACTCATATACAACACTCTTTTATGACTCATATTAAGAGCTCTTTTAAGACTCATATTTATTACTCTTTTTATACTCATAGTTAATGCTCTTTTTTTAGACTGATATAAGAAGTCTTTTCGCTCCGAACATTTGCTGTAGTTCAATTTCAATGGATGTATATCGCCACAAATTAACAATTCTGCCAAAAGCGACGCAAGGATAGCATGTACCCATAGCAGACAGTTACAAAGCCTTATATTTATATTTAAAAAAAAATATGCTTGATAAAGTTCTTATTTATTTATTAGATATGGTGCTTTTGCAATAATTCGATTCTATTCTCTCATTAAATACTATATTAGACTCTTCTATGAGTTTGATTACGCTATGATTACGCATATATCAATCAATACATGCTGCTTTTATGAGTGTTTTTTATGAACAATCATGTTACCGTCATATTTAGAACTCTTCAATGAGTGTTTTTCATGAGTACTCATATAAAGAAGATACAATAATGACTCTTCTATGAGTCTTACTTTTGAACAATCATTTAACAGTCACATTAAAGACTTCTTCATGAGTCCTTTTGATGAGTCATCATAAAAACACTCTTTTTAGAGTAATTTTTTGTAGAGCCTCATAAAATTTTTGCAGGGAAAAATACCCAATATTTTCATTTCTACTACAAACAATTTTTTTTTTAATTCTTAATTTGATTTGAAGTCTTTTATGTTTGACTCTCCTAAATTTCTTGCCATGTCATTAATTATGTTTTAATATTAATGCAATTCTTTTAAAAGCTTTCTGGAATCTTTGTAAATTTCTGATAATTCAGCGAATACCTTGAATTATGTGTCTGCAAATTAATGAATATTTATGTGAATATAAAAGCATTTCAAACTTGAAATAAAGCCATGGTTGTGCAAAGGTTAATTATTTAAAAATCCGTAGCTAGTACAATGCAAACTTTTTTGTCTCCTATCATTAGCAACAAGGTAATGCATTCAACTAAATAAAAACCGCACAAGATTTTTCACATGATTTCCATTAGGCAAACAAACAATTTGCAAAAAAAAGAAAAAAAATATATTTAGCTACAACATTCAGGCACGCATGCGCAACGTGCTTCACAGCCGCACAATGACTTCACTTCAAATCAGCTAATTGTAGTCGTACATTGGAATTCTTGCAATACAAATAGAAGCAGCGCCACTCCTCGCCCACAGGTGGCAACCATCTGACCAGACATTGAGTAAGTTCAACAGCGGCAACAACTAATAGACGCAGAGGAAGCTGCTGACTACCAGCCAGGTTGGCTAGAAAACAAAAAAAAAAAAATCATGCACTCTATGAATATTAATGTTAGCTGTTCAGCTTCATGGCACAAAAGCGTTAGAGAAGAGTGGTTGGGAAAGAAAATTTAAGACAAATGCGTTGCCAATTATTTTTCAATTTGTTTTGCATTCAATAATGAATGAGTGAGGTTGAAAAAAAAAATACTTGGCTACAAGCTGTGAAAATAATGTATGCATTCATCAAAAGTTGGGCTTAACTCACTCATCATTAACAATAGAAAACCGTTTATCGCTGATCGTTGGTTAGGGTCTGTCAAATTGGTTACCTTTTATCTAAGCATGCAGAGACGATCAATATTTAAGAAATTCTATACATAGTACATTTGGGTAATGAAGCAAACTTTCAGGTCAGAGCTAGAAGTTTCTTTTGAAGTTTTGCTGGTGGCTTAAGTTTTTCTTGCAGACGCTTACAGTTCAAAATGTTCGCAGATAACAAATTTGTATAGGCAATTCCCATGAAGAACCAAGACAAATTATCTTGCTTAATATTGAGTTGATTTTTTATTTTCTGTTAACTCAATGTGTAGTTTTTGTTTTTGCATTTTTTAATAATTTAAAATTGTTCAGAGCGCATAAATAATAGAATTCTTAAGGGTCACACCTTTATTTTAAAATTGTCTTGATTGTATTGCTTTTCAAAGCAAAGATCAATCATTGATCATAGTTTTGATCATTAGCCGTGTTATGGCTTTGTATGTCTAAAATTTATGACCTTCGTCATAATTTGAATTTATTGTATTTTTTCTCAAACTATTTCACTTGATGTGTCATTAGAGCAACATTGAAAACTGTAGTGATTACTCAGCACTTATCTTCAAGTGATCGTAATAAAAAAAAAATTTCGATATTTTAGGAAAGAAACACTTCAATTGAAGACTTAAAGTGTTGGAGTCAGTGGATTCATCATATTATCAACGTATTTGTCATATGGTTTTTTAAGTGCTGTGAAGTGTTTGTAAATTTTTGATATATCCGTTGAATGGATGTATGTATATAACAAACTGTTTTAAGCTCGTAAGTTGCTTCCAAAAATTAAAACAATTGAGTTGGAAAACTTTTAACTTCATTGTAGAAATGCTTCGTGCTGAAGATAAAGCTTCTTTCCAATTATGTTTAGCATCCATTATATATGTAAAGTATTATATTTTAACCTTAAAAAAAATGCATCTCCCAACCTCCAATCTTCTTGCACTCAACCGAATAATAATCTGTGAAATATTTTAGTATTTTCGAACAACTCTTAGGCGGCCCTCATCTAAGGAACAGACTCTAGAAATTGATTAAAATATTCTAAAATAAATACTTCTTGAGATAATTTCAAAAACCTCCGTATTTTTATTTTTATAAAACAAAATTATGAAGGGTCCATTATAAAATATGAACGAAGTATTACTTAAAATATTTACTATTTCTGTTTTATGAACAGTTGGGTATGTTTTATGGTCTTCGGCTACCGAAGTTATTGTTTCTGGGCTTCACATAGTTTATAAGGCGCAGAAATGTTTGTTATAAGGTGTCTCATAGACATATTGACTGAATTTTTTTGGCTGAAACCCATTGCTTGGGTTTGACAAAACAGCCTGACAATGGATAGGGTTTTAACATTTTAGCAGATGTAGGTATGCGTTCTGTGAAAAATACAAAGTAAGAAGCAAAAAACATGTTTTTTTACCAAAAAGGACCTGCAGGTCAATCCAAATACAAATTGCTTCGGCGGATTTTCTCCGACCAATTGAAATAAAAGTATGTAGGAATCATTTTAATGAGTTCACCTTACTTTTAAGGCCCCGACCAGTCGACAATTTTTTTTATCCATACAAAAATTATTCGCCTTAATATACAGGTAAGGTATATCTGGCTGTATCTCTTTGTAGTCTCCTTAGTGGTGTCGGTTTCCAAAAGCCTTTAAAAAATTCGTGGAAATTCTCTAAGATTTGCGTGAAATTCGTAAATCTTAGAACGGATTCTAGAGGGATTTTGGCTGCAGCTTTTAGTGACGATGCCGTCGGTGAGCCTAAGTGTTTACGTCTGGATCTAAGAAAGGCGGGGCAAAGAAGGTGCTCCAGGTTTTCTTGAAAACCATGCAGTGGCCCATGAGATTACACAACAGTGTGCTGCTTCCGTACATGTATCCTTCCTATCAAGATATATGAAGTCCGTTTTTCCTATGAAATATCATAAATGTTTCTCGAGATTTTGCATGGTTGCTGTATCTCTCCCTCTGCGGCTCACTGTTTGGCTCTAGTTTCGAGGTTTTTGAACAATTCTTGTACGTGTACTTCATGCCAGCCCGGAACCGTTCATTGCTAGTGCGTCTGCTATCTCGTTTCCGTCAATGCGCGGTGACTTGGAATCCAGGAGATGCACACTCTCTTTGAAATGTTCAATGGATGTAGTGCGTCTTTGCTTGCTTGGACATTTCTGGACTTGACTGTATTGAAGCACATGTATTTAAAATGTGCTTAATAGATAAGCGCCTTCGGAAGAAGCTGCAGTTGTGCGGTAGCTTATATGCTTGCCTTCACTCAGAAAAAAGTTTTCCGGAATATGAGAAAAATTTTCTCTAATTGCGATACTAAAAATTCTCTAAAAATGATAAAAAGCTTCCATGAAAAAAAAAAAAAATGTAAAAAATATATCGTTTTTAGAGAAAAATACTTTTTATTTTTGAAAAACATTTGTTTTTATTGAAGAAAACACTTCTCATAGTGAAAATTTTATCAAAATATAAGAAAAAAATTTTTCATTTTCAATAAATTTTTCTCTATGAATGAGAAATTGTTTGTGCGAGAAAAATACTTATCATTATTAAAGACATTGAAATGTTACCATTTCCTAGAAATAAAGAAATATTTCTTCGAAAATGTGAAAGCTTATGCTAATTGAAGAAAATTTTATTCGAAAAAGAGAAACTTGCTATGTCAAATATAGAGAAATTTACCGGAGCAAGGTATGTGTTTTTTTTTTGTCAGTGTTATATCAGGCTATGTGTAATATACTACCGCTCCAACTCCCTTTTCATTTTCTAGCCATCTGCGAATATGTTGGCCGCCTTCTGTGCTTGTTTGATACCTGCGTCCTAGTTGGTCCCAAAAAATTTTTTTGCTCAAGCTTTTTTTGACGGATCATAAGATTTTTGATTTTTTTCAGAAGTTTTGAATTTCCAAACTAAACTTTTATGTCCATAAAATAGGAGTTTTGTAATTTTTTGGTCATTTGGGTGATATATATTTCATTTTTCATTTGTTCGTGAAATGTTCGTTTAAGTACTGTTTTAAAAAACGCTTCATAACCAGAAATTTCACGAACAAATTAAATATATGTCAGACAAAGGACCAAAGTAATTGTCAAAGCTTCTGATTTATGCACATAAAAGTAAAGTCTGAACCTTTGTTTTTCGAAATAATGACTCAAAGACTCAGAAAATATCTGTTATTGACCAACTTATGCTTGAAATTTTTAAAATGTCCGAAAAATCTGATTTTTAAGGTAAATCCAATTATTGCGAACTCTAAACCTCCTCCAGAAAATCTGAAAAAAATTTCCAAAAATACTTTACCCCATAAGTTTTCAAACAAAGAGTGAGCAACTATGAAATTCGAAAAATGCTTTTTTCTGGGACACCCTAGTTACTGTGCACCAGTCGGTTGGTCTTAAAATTGTTGGTATTTTGGGTGCAAGAGTTGTAAGTGGCCTACATTACTTATTGAATCCTACTACTAATTCTTTTGGCTGGAGAGATCCACTCGGTTTGAACCTTTCCACAATTCGATATAGCTCTTGGGTAGAGCAATCTTTCTACTTTATTACTAGGAAGTATAGGGCTATCTCGACTGATTTTCCTTTCGTATATGCGTGCTGGTTTGTACCGTTCCTTATATGCACTTTTACCAACGTCTCAAGAGTTTCATGTACAAGGAATGCTATGCTTATATGATTATAATCTTTTGCTTCAACCTGATTTTGGTTTGAAAACTACCTTAGTTGACCTATGGTTACAGGGACGTAGCTATGGTGAGTAGGATGAAGTATGAAATTACTCTATCTATGTATCTAGCAATTTGTGGATCCCTTGCCATTAAAAATTTGTATTTTTTGAAGCGAACCAATCGTCGAGCCATTTTCCAACTTCTTGTAGGAAGTGAAGTTCTGCTCACCAAGTGAGTGACCCATCGATGCAAACAAGTGGCAATCAGATGAAGCCCATTCTGGTGAGCCAGTCACATAGAGCAATAGTTCCCAGTTGAGTCGCGAACAATTTTTGGCGTATACGATAGAGCATTGTTATGCAGGCAAATAACTTTGTGCTGCCTACTTACTCGGGGCTTTTTCGACCAATGAATGGTTCCAATCGATCAGTTGTTACTGGTAGCTCCTAGTATTAACCGTTTCCCCGGTTTAAAGAGCTCATAGTGGACCACACCTTTTTGGTCCCACCAAACAAAGAGCATCGTCTTTCTACCAAAGCGATTGGGTCTTGCAGTCGATGGGGGTGGTCCGCCTAGATCTGGCCATGAGTTTTTTTGTTTAGGGTTCTTAAAATAGATCTACTTTTTATCTCCTCTGACGATGCGATGCAGGAATGACTTCCTCTTATACCGTTCGAGCAAGATTACGTGTGTGGTTTTTCGTATCTACATCTGCTTGACATTCAATTCATACGGTACCCATCTTTCGACCTTTTGAATCTTTCCCATCTGAATTAAACGAAAGGAAAATCGTTTGTCAACTAACGCCTTGTTTCTCTGCGAGGTGTTATTGCGCAACGTTCTCAACCAGAAATTCTTCCAAAACGGCATCTTCATACCTTCTTGCAGGCCTTCCACCTTCTTCGTTTCGGACATCAAAATCGCTTTTTTTGAACCACCGAAACCATTCTCTGCAAGTTGTTTAAGAGAATTCATGACTCCGTATGCTTCCACAAGCAGTAATACTTCTATTATTCAGGTGTTCTCAGTATTGTTAGAAGTCAAGACATTCAAAAACAGCTGATAAAGCAATTACTTTATATTCACAATTCCTTTAAATGTTGGACTCTATATTTATGCATTTTGGAGAGGGTAATATGGTCTCAATGATTCTTCTATACTGGTTCCAGATTGTGTTTCTTGATTTTCTAAAAATCTTTTGAACAGGTGTGTTGTTGAATCTTATATTTAAGCTAATATATTTGTGTTCTAAGAAGGAAGGCTGTTCAAGCACCCTCTAAACTGTTACAAGAGTGTTAGTATTTGATGTTCATGTAGGGTCTAATACGTAAGAGGAGGTAGGACCCATATACCTTATACTTTACATAAGAAATTTGTCTATGTAGCTTTCTGAGAGCCATCTTGAATGTCAAAACAAATCCAATGGGGCTTGAAAAAATATATACAAATTTCAAGATTCCTGCCAATTTAGTTAGTATTCGTAGTATTTATATTATTCAGTTCAAAATATGGCATTTCCTAAAAATAAAATTACAAAAAAGTTAAATTTTTTTGGGTAAAAACCAATGGACGTCAAAGTTTAGACAACATTTTGAACATTTTGGACAAAATGGATTAATATAAAAGTTGACACATCTGACATCAATGACATAATTACACCAAAAGTCAAAAGTTTTAAAAAAGATGAACAAAAAAGCTTTGGAATGAATAAAACATTGAACCAAAATATTTTATAATCGCTTGAAGAAACAATAATAAAAAAGTTATCACATACTTAGTGGCAACAATGAACAGGTAGGTATATCACATGAAAATCGTGCGGCATGTGCCAAAAAGGCATCGGTGAAAAAACCAACATAATTAAATTGAATTTCATTAGGTTTGAGAAGAAAATGCATGAATGATCGCATTGCACGATAGAGAAGAAGACAAGTTGATGTAACAATGCAGTTTGCTGACAATTAAAGCTCCTCTGCAACAGTGTTTGACGTACCGTGCCTATGTCATAGCCTAACAGCATTGCAGTTTAACACTATTAGCAGCCTAAGAAAAAAAAACCTAGTCAAAGTCAAAGCCTGTCAAATGATCAACAGCGAGACCCTTCAACTTAAGGCTGGCTGCATGTTGTACATTGACATGGAAAGCACACAGATGCGGCGGCACATACAAACAACAACTCATGTTGTAATAGAAACAAACAAAATTTTAATCAAATTAAACTTTTTATGAATGAATTTCAAATTGCGTTAATAATTTTCAATTCAAAAATATTCATGTCTTTGACAGCTGCCTGACTTTCAAATTTACAACCATCATTCATAATTTCATAAGTAATTGTCTTAAGTAATTGTTGTTGTTCGTGTTTGATTTATTTCGATGCCTATCGAAATAGTGACAGCACACAATTTTGTCATGCTTAAGTGTTAATTTGTTTGTCACATTTGTTTGTTTGAGTGCGTTGATGTGGCAACCTTTTGCTTTGTTTGCTGAAAGTGATAGTTATTTTATTTGTTAGTATTGTTGTCTGAGGTTATTCAGGGAATTTATCTTTTGATAACAAAACAATTGTTAATTTAAAATCAATGCCAGACCTTAAGGGACAATATTTATAAACAAAGGCAATAAAGAAATAACTAATGTTCGAATTTTGAAAAAAAAAAATTTTTAAATTTTCAAAACTGGCGTCTTTTCAAATTTTCACCATTTCAGGGGACCATTTTAATGGGTATCATTTCATATTTGATTATAATACCTTTGAGGCATTTTGCAGACGCAGAAGGTTGGTTAATTTGGGTTACATTTTGCATCAAAAAGCTGACTTCTTTTTGTTTGAACTAAGTTTCTTTACGAAAAAAACGGGCTTTTTCGATTTATGGGGCTAATTTGGACCATAAGGGCTGGGTTTCGAAGTGTAATTTGTTCAAATAAATTATTCTCCAGGTAATTGTTAATGTTTCAATGATTGACATGAAATCGATAAAGTTATTGAGAAAAAAGTTTTTCTAACAAAAACTTCATCAACATGTACTTGTTCTTGAACCTTTCAAAAAAAAAACACAAATTGGCCATTTTAGCCCTTGAAAGGACTTTGACCGAGCTTGTTATGATCAATTGTGTTGTGTGTGTTATTAAATGTTTGCACACAATTGACCGAGAACTGGACCTACATGTTTTATGCCGACTCCGAACGGCTAAAGTTCATGTTCTCAAGAAGCAGAGAGGTGGTGACCGATCAGAAAAATTTTTTATTGAAAAAACTTTTCGCCGCGGCTGGGACCTCTTGAACCTTGCATTTGTCAAAAACGGGCCGAAGGATAGGAAATCGGTAAACGCCATTAAATTCAGCGTTCTGAAATGATGCTGAAATGATATGTCCTTAGCTTGTTTTATATTTTGACATGCACAGTGCTATCAAAATAATATCTCTGAAAGAGATATTATCTACACTGATAACCTCATTCCAACTCATTAAGTTTCAGTGTTGGAGGCCACAGCCAAACAGATGATCGGATTACAACTGAAAACAATTCAGATTTCTCGAACAGCTCATTTCCAATCGTTCTGATTTGTTGCGATTCAATGTAAATATCGGAATGCATGACAACGATAAGAAAGAAAAATCCAATTCCGACTCAAATTGGATTATAGAACAGGGCTGATTATATCTGAGTGATAGAAATAAGTTTTAATGGGTTTGAGTATTTGTGTACTGATACTGATACTGATACTGATACTGATACTGATACTGATACTGATACTGATACTGATACTGATACTGATACTGATACTGATACTGATATTGATACTGATACTGATACTGATACTGATACTGATACTGATACTGATACTGATACTGATACTGATACTGATACTGATACTGATACTGATACTGATACTGATACTGATACTGATACTGATTCTGATACTGATACTGATACTGATACTGATACTGATACTGATACTGATACTGATACTGATACTGATACTGATACTGATACTGATACTGATACTGATACTGATACTGATACTGATACTGATACTGATACTGATACTGATACTGATACTGATACTGATACTGATACTGATACTGATACTGATACTGATACTGATACTGATACTGATACTGATACTGATACTGATACTGATACTGATACTGATACTGATACTGATACTGATACTGATACTGATACTGATACTGATACTGATACTGATACTGATACTGATACTGATACTGATACTGATACTGATACTGATACTGATACTGATACTGATACTGATACTGATACTGATACTGATACTGATACTGATACTGATACTGATACTGATACTGATACTGATACTGATACTGATACTGATACTGATACTGATACTGATACTGATACTGATACTGATACTGATACTGATACTGATACTGATACTGATACTGATACTGATACTGATACTGATACTGATACTGATACTGATACTGATACTGATACTGATACTGATACTGATACTGATACTGATACTGATACTGATACTGATACTGATACTGATACTGATACTGATACTGATACTGATACTGATACTGATACTGATACTGATACTGATACTGATACTGATACTGATACTGATACTGATACTGATACTGATACTGATACTGATACTGATACTGATACTGATACTGATACTGATACTGATACTGATACTGATACTGATACTGATACTGATACTGATACTGATACTGATACTGATACTGATACTGATACTGATACTGATACTGATACTGATACTGATACTGATATCAGTACCAACCAACCAGTGATCGCTAGTAAAAGGCACACCCGTAGAGATTCGGTGATCAAATCAAACACCCAAGCAGCACCAAGTGCCAGAGTTGATGACCCTCATGTCATGTCAAGTGAAATCACTTGTCTAAGGCAGACTTTGTGGAAAGAAAGAACAATTCACCTCGAAATCAAAAGGCTTATAAAACTGGTAAATCTGAACTGCAATGACTTCTCATTCGAAATTCAAGCAAATGCAGCGAAAAAACAACAGCAGTATAGTGCTTCGCAATCACACAGTTCCACTACGTGATTACACAAAAACTCCCAGACGGACCCGATTTTCTCTAAAGTCTCAAATACCATTTCCAAAAGAGCAAGCGAATTCAGCAGCGGCTCTGGGAAAACGCCACCAAAGCAGACTCGACTACAGTAGCTGGCTGTCAAAGAGAACAAAATCCGTCCATGCAACCCGAAATTCCATCGACGAAAAAACGTAAAACCGGCTCGGAAGCTAGCAAGACCGGATACATACTTTGTTGCGAAAGTAGGTGAGCTCTCATACAGCGAAATCATAAAAAAGATGAATCAAGACAAAAGTACTCGAAGGATTCGATGAAAACGTCTCGGGAGATAGACGCACTGAAAGGGGTGAAGTGCTTATTCAACTCGACCGGTCCATAACCCAGTCGACTCAGAAGCTAAAAGAGGAGTTTGACATGATATTCAATGGTCAAGCCAAGACGAGAACTCTAACAGAGGAGCTACCAAATACAAAAATAAACCGGCCAATTGGCCATTTCAAATCTTGAAAGGACTTTGACCGATCAATTGTATTATGTGTGTTATTATATGTTTGCACACAATTGACCGAGAACTGGACCTACATGTTTTATATCGACTCCGAATGGCTAAATTTCATGTTCTCAAGAAGCTTTACATGGCCTTATTTACACACTAACGGCGGTCGTAAGCCTACCACTGGCACATGTAAGATAGATGACCGAGAATGGAAAACTTAAAGTTGGTCCGAGAAAAAGTTGCTCTCAGCAGGTGCTTCGAGTGCCTCGACATTGGTCATAGCTAATGTGACCAACCGTTCCGAAAAAATCGGAATCATTCCGAAATTTAAAGGCAAGTTCCGGTGTTCCGAAGCAGACCGAATACCGAAATTTGTTCGGTCTATTCCGAAATATACCAAAATTTCCCTTAGATCAACAAAAAACAAAATATTATAATTAAGTCAAACAAAGAAAATGCCGTCTAGCTGGCGATAAATGGCACAATCTTGAAAAGTGGCAACCTGAGAACAACTTGAGTGCATTCAAATGGCGCTTTGAATGTTTCGTCAAAATACGAGCTACAAATGTGCCTTCTGCATTAAAATTAATGCGCAAACACATGTACCAATCGCTGTGGTACGAATGCCGGAGAGTACGAGCGATGACGAATGCCTGCGAAACATGAATGTCCGACGAAGCCAGACATTCGAACATTTGCCAAAAGCAACGAATATTCATATGCTTTTATGTTTATTCGCAGCAAGGAAAAAAATGTTAACTGCATTCTGTAGCAGCGATCTCCAGCGCCTAACTCTTTCCAGTAGAGCTTCAGCTCAAAAACGTGTTTCGAACTACGAGAACGAGATAGGCCAAAAATAAATAAAATACTTATATGAAAAAACAGAAAAAGCGGGATATCTCAAAAACAGAGCGAGATAGGCCAAAAATCACAACTTATTACTTGTTTCTAAGGGGATGGTATTATCGAGACGCGTAAATAGTGGGGTCACACTATACCAAAATATTGCACCAAAATATATGAAAAAACAGAAAAAGCGGGATATCTCGAAAACGGAGCGAGAAAGGCCAAAATATCAACATTTTAAGGCTTTCTAAGGAGGATGGTATTATCGAGCCCCGTAGATAGAGGGCGTCACACCATATCAAAATATTGCACCAAAAATATTTAAAAAGTTCTTTGAACCTAGAGTTCAAAAAACTATGAAAAGTAGCAGCAAACACTCGAGCTTCCAGCGAATCATTCGAATGTCAGCATTGTCTGGATGCTGCCTTTGTATCGATTCGCAGTCGTCACACACAGCGCTAAGCGATAATCGTTGTTTACGAACTCGAGTGGTATGCATGCATTTTTTTTTGTGCGATTGTGGCTGACGACGATTCTTATTCGAGTGGCAAAAAATGACGAATGGTCTCATGTAGTTCTCTGGTGGCAACTGCATACTTTTGGATGAGTCAATTGATTTGTGAACACAGATTATTATATTTTTCTCTTCTATAGCGCATATTTACGAAAAATATAGGAAATTTCGGTAGAAAATGGATAGGCTTATACCCTGCCTATGTCAAATTGAAGACAAAAACTTCCCCGGATTCATGCGATCCAACAATACTTAAAAGCTTTGAAGTGAATTACCAATTTTAATATTTTAAACTTACAGCTTTGTCTTGTGTTTGCCAGGCACTTCCACGACCGCTGAAAGAGTGTTCGCTATCATTAAAAAAACAAAATGGGACCATCGAGAAGACACAACTGGAAATGAATACGCTGAAAAATATATTGTACCAATGTCAATCCTAGTACTAATACTTCTTCTTCAAATATGGGTTTGTCAAACGCAGGAAATTGTGGATTTTAATGATTGATAGTTATGTACTTGCACTATTTTTCAATCTGTCTTTCATCCAATGATATATGAATCTTTTAAACTATATTAAAACCACAAAAGTTGTCGAATTGACGTATTGCATATCATTCCGAAATTTCGAACCAGCAAATAAAGCTACATCAACACAGACTGAAGTAAGTTCTGTATGAAGTGCGAAAAAGAAGGCCATAAGATGAAAGAGTGTAGTACGGTAGCAAGCGCTTTTTATGCTTAGCCAAGAAAAGCACCGTGACGGAAGCTGGAGATATCCATCCTTCAAAAAAGCTACGAAGCCTAATGATCGAGATTCCTACAGTTGAATCGTAACAACTACCGGGCAGCGCAAGACTTATCAACGCAAACGATCAGAGCACCGATCTTGCGATTCTTAATGAATCGTAGAGCTGTTATACCCTTGGAGTTTGTCTTTTTGCTCATGTACGCTTTCTGTAATTGCTGTGGTGTTCTGTTTCTACAGCTTTCTATAGAAGTTTGCTGAGTTTTTTGGCATTTTTTTCATAAAATTAAATAATCAATAAATGCGATTGTTATTGTTTGTGTCAGCATACAGTGTGCAGGGGCTGCAGCTAAAAAAATATACCAGTTCTTACTTTGCCTCTTGTAAAAAGCTTCGATTAATAAAATTCTGCAGGCTTAATGGCACTCAAAAGATTGGACGTTACTGCCATAATGCTTCTAATAAAGATTTATTGAAATCTTTTCCGTTTTTATTTTGTTTTTTTTTGCCGAAGCTCTAAACTTCTACAAATTTAATTTGTTAAAGCTTAACTTTTCCTTTATTAAACTTCCGAAATACTCTATAACAGCTAGTATATCAAGTCTGGTTTTGTGAACGAGTAAACTTCTGATTGAGAGCTCTTTAGAAGACGAATTGAAAGTTTTACTGTCAAATATTAAAATTTCGTAATAAAATAAAGATTTTTGCATCAGTAGGAAAATGATTCGAATGTCGTTCGCCATTCACTTTTTGTTGCAGCGTATTAAATGGCATTTTTAAATGGCTACCTTAGAAATCAACCGAGTTTTGTGAAAAAATTAAATTAAAGCAACAAGCTTTACAGCTTAAAGTACTGTTATTTTATTGAATATAGCTAAAGCTTGACCCAATAGAGGGTGTTGTATAATTGTGTAAAACAGTTCTTTAACTGCCCGCTACAAATGGCTACTAAAATCTACATTTAGCAATTTTTATTTTATTTTTATGATTTTGATGTGAAAGAAATAAACATTTCTCACAAAAATTTGCTTTCTCTGTTACCTAAAATGAGTTGTTATAGTATAGAAATATCACAACTCTATTTAAACGTCGATGAAGACGAACTAAATCAAGAAATAATAATACGAAAGAGACCAATAAAGTTCAGCTAATGTGAACTGTTAACAGTTTTATATATAAACCTACTAAAATAAATATAAACAAGCCATATCTGCTCGATATAGAGACGAAGAAGATAAAAAAGTAACAGTATAAACTAAGAAAAAAGAAAAAAAAAATAGAAAAATTAACATATGAAATAAGAGAAATTTATGATATACGAGAAATAAAATAAAAATACCGTTGAGTTTTCAAATCTACGGAAGTGAAGAGAATGAAACTCTCAAGCATAACCAGACAAAAATAAAGCCAACAAATTCAAGAATTAAAATGTAAATTAGTTAAAATTGGTTTAAAAGAAATGAAGGGGGAATGAAAACAAAAAACCTACAGCAACGGTTGTCATAGAAATGACTCATATATAACGCTACGCAGCCTTCAGCGACGATATCAAGCAGACAAGAGAAAGAATTTAATGCTTTAATCTAAATAAAAAAAAAAATAAAAGCAGTGGCTTATGTCTAGCAAACAACCATAATAATATAAATTAAAAAATTAAAAATAGAATTAGTGTTCATTTCGAGCATAGTCTAATTTTAGATGACTTAATAAACAAAAAAGCTTAAGCAAACAAGACAGCTATTGGTCACTTTTGATTATAAATTAATTCAGCTATATTTAAATAAATTTTTTTGACTATAAAGTGTGTTAATTTGAAGTAAAAAATTATAAATAAAGATGTGATAATTTAATGCTCTAAAGTTAAATATAACATCCTCGATAGTATAGTGGTCAGTATCCCCGCCTGTCACGCGGGAGACCGGGGTTCAATTCCCCGTCGGGGAGTAAAGATTTTTTTTAAAAATATATATATTTTTTTTTAAAAATATATTTATAAAAAATATATTTTATTTAAAAGATATTAATGTATATTGAATTTAAGTACTTATTTTTTTTCATATTTCTTCCTATATTTCTTTCCTCTATTGCTTTCAATATTCAATTCTTTTTTTTAATTTAATTATTTATAAAAAAATATCTTATAAAATTAGATTTTTTGTTTATTGAATTTATTTATATATTTAAATTTTCTTAAGTCCTTTGAAAGGCCATTTTTTGCTTTATTTTAACTAAATTGATGATATTGTTTATAATCTAGAGACTCTTAAACCTATGATTTTTTATCATTAACGACTATCTTTACATTTTTGTCCATTAAAAGCCTGTCTTTAATTAACTTAATCTCTTGAAGGTAGCTACCTTCTTAACAAAGCTTTGTTAAGCCATTCAGTGCTTTAAGCACTTTATTCTGACAAAACTAATTGTCATTTCTGTTTTGTTAATTTTTTATTTTTTCTAAAAATTATATTATATTTGTAACAGTTTCTTTTATTACATAAAATTTCTCTAAAACGCTAGCTTGTATGTAAAAGAATTAGAGATGCAAAATGTTGACCTTTTTTTCTATTTTTACGATACTAAAAAGTTGGGAGAATAACAATAAAAAAGTAGAACTTTTACCATCAGTTTAAAACTTTTACGACCTTCCACAATGCGTGATTAACAATAAAGAAGCGACGAAACAAGAACAATTAAATATTAAAGTTGCTTTTTAATGTGTCGAAGCTATAAATATCATTTAACTGTATTTTATGTTCCAAATGAGCGCATTCAGCGCACTCAACTGCTGTTGAAACAGTCTTTAGAGCCGTCGTAGACAAAAAACTATGTTAAAATGCGAAAAATGCTATTCTCTTATATTTCAGTCTTGAAGAACCCAATATCGAGCTTATTTCGTACGGTGTATACTTCACTTAATTAGAATACAGAAAGCAATATGTTTTTATACCCTTAACCTGAAAGGTCAGGGTATATTAACTTCCGGTATAGAAAAGTATATATATTCTTGATCAGCGTCACCACGTGAGTCGAGCTATCTATGTCCGTCCGTCCGTCCGTCCGTCCGTCCGTCTGTGTGTTGTCCGTATACACAGGATAAGAAGAAGGAGTTCAGATAATTGGATGAAACTTGGTACACATGGTCACATATACCCAAGGATCTGCACTATTGAATATTTTTGGAATCCGCCCACGGACACGCCTACCTCCCGTACAACGCGAAAATTGAAAACTGCATAACTCAGCTCATAATTAGCCTACAACAATAAAATTTGGTATGTATGTGTTTTATATTAACACAAAGATGTCTTTGAAAAATGGACGTCACCCGCTTACGGACACGCCCACCTCCCATACAACCCAAAAATTGAAAACGCAATAAATAAGCCTCTGTTTAACCTACAGAGCTAAAATTTGGCACATATGTTTTTTTTAACAAAACAAAGACGGTTTTGAAAAATGGACATCATCCGCCCACGGACACGCCTACCTCCCATACAACGCGAAAATTTAAAACTGCATAACTCAGCTCATAATAAGTCTACAACAACAAAATTTGGTACGTGTGTGTTTTATACCAACACAAAAATGTCTTCGAAAAATGGAGGTGATCTGATCACGGACACGCCTACCTCCCATACAACCCAAAAATTGAAAACGCAATAAATAAGCATGTGTTTAACCTACAGAGCTAAAATTTGGCACGTATGTTTTTTTATGACAAGACAAAGATGGTTAGGAAAAATGGACTTCATCCGCCCACGGACACGCCCATTTACAATTAATTTTTTTTTTTTTTGAAAAGTGGGTTTAGGGTATTTCATAGTCGGCCTAGACCGACTTTAGACTTTCTTTACTTGTTTTTAAATAAGAGCAAATAGCAAATTCAGATGTTCAGTTGTGAGAAGACAATGAAAAATGCGAACGAATGAAATTTTCAAGTTTTTCGATCTAAGTCAAACTATTGCTTATGTATTTCAATATTTTTGTGCATATTGTAGTCTAAAAACTGTGAAGAAGTCAGAGAAAGAAACAATATTTTGGAATTTTGACCTAAAGATTCCGAAGATCTATTGTTTGGAATATATTAATATATATTCTTATATATATTTTGGAATTTTGACCTCAAGGATACCAAAGACCTATTGTTTGGTATTTGGTTTGTTCACGAAAGATTAAGCCTGAGACATTCTAACAAACTTTTCAAAAGAAATCTTGCCGAAAAAGCCAACCAGATACAAATTTCAAGCCATAAAATAGGGAATATAACCCGAAAATATTCTTTCAATGGGCCCAAGACAATTTTTTGCTTATCTATTTTAATATTTTTGTGGTTTGTAGTCTAAAAACTGTTAAAAAGTCAGAGAAAAGAAACAATATTTTGAAATTTTGAGCTAATTTTTTTTAAATTAAGACCTATTGTTTGGTATTTGATTTGTTGACAAAAGATAAAGCCTGAGACATTCTAACAAACTTTTCAAACTTTGCAGAAAAAGCCAACTAGATACAAGTTTGAAGCCATAAAATAGAGGATTTAAGCTGAAAAATCTTCCTTTGGTGGTAAAATTTTCAACAAAATAGCCGAAATAAGGTAAAACCATGCTTCTCTAGCATGCTTTTGACATTTTTAAAAAAACCATCATAGTGATATTTTTGAACACCGATATGAGTTCAATCTTGGCACATGGTACAGTTCTATTAATATAATTTTATGGGGAGTGAGTTTTTTTTTTAAAAAGTTTTTTATTTTGTATTTTGTGTGAAGAAAAATACTAAATTTGTTTTTTAATTTTGACGATATAACTTTTAACAATAAAAAATGGTTATTTATAATAAAATATTATGTCTATCATTAAAAATAACATTAAATTGGAAGAATAAAATTAGATTTTCATATTTAGTAAACGTTAAAAGATAGTAAAGTTATTTAAAATATATAAAATCAACATTAATTAAAAACAAGTAAAGAAAGTCTAAAGTCAGTCTAGGCCGACTATGAAATACCCTAAACCCACTTTTCAAAAATAAAAAAATTTTTATTGTAAATGGGCGTCTCCGTGGGCGGATGAAGCCTATATTTTAATTGCATTTAAATGGTGATGAAAAATTTACACATACCAAGTTTTATTCCTGTAGCTCACAGTCAATGCCTTTATTGTGCTTTCGCTATAGGAGGTGGGCGTGTTCATGGACGGACTACTCCCAATTTTTGAACACACCTTAGTTTTGGTATAAAATATATACATACCAAATTTAATTTGTCTATGACAAACATAACCTTATTTATTGAGTTTTAAACTTTTTGGGTTGTATGGGAGGTAGGCGTGTCCGTATGCGGATGGCGTCCATTTTTCAAAACCATCTTTGACTTCTCATAAAAAACATTCGTGCCTAATTTTACCTCTGTAGATTAAACAGAGGCTTATTTATTGCGTTTTCAATTTTTGGGTTGCATGGGAGGTGGGCGTGTCCGTGATCGGATGACGTCAATTTTTCGAAGACATCTTTGTGTTTGTATAAAACACATACATATCTTATGCAATTTTCAATTTTCGCTTTGTATGGGAGGTAGGCGTGTCCGTGGGCGGATTCCAAAAATATTCAATAGTGCAGATCTTTGGATGCATGTGTACCAAGTTTCATTCAATTATCTCAACTCCTTCTTCTTATCCTGTGTATACGGACAACACACAGACGGACAGACGGACGGACGGACGGACGGACATGGATAGCTCGACTCACGTGGTGACGCTGATCAAGAATATATATACTTTTCTATACCGGACTCGCTTCGTTCTATGCTTTACAAACGTTTGCACAAAGTTAATATACCCTGACCTTTCAGGTTTAGGGTATAAAAAAAATATAAAATATAGAGCAAGACTTTGACGTAGTTTTACCTAAAATAAATAGTTTTAGAGTAAAATATACCAAATATGGTAAATTAATGGTGGTAAATATAAATATTCAACATATTTTCCTTTCCAATAGCATTTCAACAATTTTGAAATGAAACTTTCAAACAGTTAAGAAAGTACGATCTAAAACAGTCAATTCCGAGGCGTTCTCAAGAATTAGGCATCGCCCAGACCACTCTATGTCGAATTTTGCGTAAAGATCTTGATTTACACCCATACAAGATCAAGCTGACTCAAGAATTGAAGCCGATGGAGCATTTGAAGAGACGTACGTTTTCCGATTGGGTTCTGGAAAAGATGCGACATGATGATGAATTTCATCGCAAAATCATCTTCAGTGACGAAGCTCATTTTTGACTCAATGGGTTCGTCAATAAGCAAAATACGCGTTATTTGTCGGGTCACTAAGAATCACCACTTCATCCACAAAAAATAACTATTTGGTGCGGTTTCAATGCCGGCGGCGTCCAATGTGTGTGTCTGATCTGTAGCCGAGTCATCGAAAAATGGGTCCAACGAATCGACGGCTGCATACATGCCCGCGGTGGCCATATGAAAGAATTCGAGTTCCATTCAAAAATTTTTTGATTGTATTTACTTCAAGCCGATAATAAAGTTTTTGAAATATCTCAAATCGTTTGTGTTTTATTTTAAAAAAGAGTTGTCAGGTCCCATTTAAACCCTTTATTATATATTATTTTTTTTTAAGAAATTGTCGTAAAACCGTAGGAAATACCATTGCGAACAGCTTAACTTAAGAATATAAGAATATGCCTCTTGAATACTTTTTTTTGAAATGGTATTTATAAACAATTGAACTTAAAACTTTTAACTTAAAGTTTTCAAAAATATCGTATCTACTTAACCGATGACAGAGTTATTCAGAGCAACGATAACTAGACACAGTTTTTTGCGGATTAAATTGTCACATAATGATTTCATCAAGAATTTTTCTTATTAGGAACTTTCTTATCAATTAAAAATTCTTTTAGACTTCTACAAGAAATAATCATGCTGCTGAACAAAACAAAATTCGGTGAATTAACCAAATTCGGCGAATGACTACAATCATTAAAAATCGAAGTTATTGTTAAGAGCGTCCCACACTGGTTTTGTGTTTCTGTAGCAGCTGAGTATACTCAGATATGAGTTTGTGTATATAGTACTGCCGTCTTCATGATATCATAAGTATGGCACTGAATAAGCACCCTATTTATATGTAATTCTTCGCAAAAAAATTTGTGCTCTTTGCTTAATTCTTATCTATTAAAGTATTCTTACTGCTCTTGTATTTGTTCATGAATTATATGAATTTTGGTCACTAAACTCAAAAAGTAGTTCACGTTACTCTTGTATATGTACATAAGCTTCATGCATTTTTGTCACCCATATCATGAATTAGTTTTGTTCTCTTCGTATTTGTACGTGCATTTTATTCTATAAAATTTATATAATAAAATATGATAGTAGTTTACCTATTGTGAAAAATTTTGATTTTTTTCGAGAAAATTGCCTTCAAAAAAGTATTTAATTTGGTAATCGGTCTAGAGATATCTAATTTTCAGTTTTATCTTCCAAGAGGGCGCTTGTGAGCACCACGAACCTATCCAAATTCGGTAGTATGCGTGGAGTACACTCAGTTTTTGAAATTTTGTATATAAGAGTAAGATTGCTTTTAAGCTTGTTGATACAAGTATGCTCAGATCAAGCAATAGAGGTTACAGATGGCTTCCTGAGGTTCTACATCTGAAAAAAATTTAAAATATATATTTAGAGAATTTTTCTGCCAACCCAAACTGACCGTCTACGATCTACAAGGTAATGTCCAAACATAAAATCAACGAGCAATGAAATCCTCAGAGAACCTCAGAGAAACTTTTTTTGATACAACTATAAATCTTCTTTTTTACATTTGCTTCAAATATTATCAAGATAAGAGTTTTAATATCGGTAATAATGTGTGGAATGTAATCTAGGCTCACTAATCTTCTAATATATAAAATCAAATGTTTGTCCCTCTGTCTGTCTGTCTGCCTATCTATCTGTCTGTCTGTCTGTTCCGTATAGGCTCGCGCACCGTTATTCCGATTAAGCTGAAATTTGGACACCGAATACGCTTGATAGAGAGAAAGAACATAGGGGGTTTAAAAAAGGTGGGCGAAAGTGTGTGGGTGTGGCACTCCATAAAAACATTTAAACGCCTGGACCGATTTCATTGAAATTTGGTATGAAGGTTCAACTCCACCCAAGATAAAAAATTCCAAAAACTTCCGCAAGAGGGCGCTTTAAGTAGTGCGTTTTAAATACATAATAACTCCTAAACAGCTGTACCGATTTTAATGAAATTTGGTATGAACGTTCAACTTAACCCAAGATAAAACATTGGCTATAAAAAATTACAAAAACTTTCGCAAGAGGGCACTTTAAGTAGTGCATTTTTCAGACTCAATAACTCCTAAACGCATGGATCGATTTCAATGAAATTTGCTATGAAGGTTTAACTGCACCCAATATAAAGCATAGGTAAAAAACAAGACAGAAGTATGTGGCCGTGGCACTCTGTAATAACTCCTAAACACCTGAACCGATTTCAATGACGCCCAACATAACATAGACCATAAAAAATTCTAAAGACTTCCGTAAAAGGGCGCTCTGCCTTTATTCTTTACTACGAAGACTTCCATTATATAAAGCTATGAAAACTGAGCATTCTCCCAATAACAAATTTGAATTACCCAGAAAAAAGAAGTTACGAAAGTTGACAGTTTTAGTTTTGCACAAAATTCCAATTTTTTTTATTTTTTTCAATCGATTGACAGTATGCTATAAAAAAGAGGAACAGAAGAGCATGCTTTTGATGAAAAGAATAATAAAAGTGGCCTCCCAAAAACAGTTTTTTCCCTAGACAAATCTGTGGAAAATCTCCTCGAAATAAACGATACGCTTACATTTTTTTCCAAACAAATTACGTGGATCAAAATTTAAGTAGTTATCATTTTTCGCCAGCGTTTTATGCTTTAAAACAGTATCAGAGGATGAGGTTTATAAGGAACTAGCGGATGTAACCCGGTGTTACTCGGGGTTGTGCCTGGAGCATAGAAAAGGGACGATTTTCAAAACTGCTCTCATTTTAACATTTTTTAAATTATAGTTTTTTGGGGTTTTGTTCTCTCCTTTCGTCGAAAGTGTTTAGTCAAATTTCCGTAAAACTGTGCCTGTCAGAGATGATTAAAAAAAAAAATAACATCATCATCTGACAACATCGATCTGACGTCTGGTTTTTGAGGAAAATGGTCACCCAGTCAATTCGAGAAAAATGCGTTTAAAGTTTTTCTTAGCATTTATTTAATTTTCAATTTTATCTCAAAAAAATTTGAATTTTAAAAATCCTTTTCCCATCGATTCGATTTTTGGATTGTCTTCGTTCAACTTCGGTTTTGGTCGAAACTGTTCGATTAATTTTTTTTTCATCTTTATATAGCCTCTGCTCGTATTCGTTAAACTTCTGTTTTTTTCGTTAGTCTTTGGTTCTTGACTTCGATTGCCTTCGGCACATTCCTTGATTTTTGTCGAAAGAACTATTAAGAGCATAGGTTATACTTAAGTAACAGATACAAATGCCTATAAAGTTTCATCAAAATCTGTTCATCCGTTTCGACGTGAATGTGTCAAACATAGTTGCTTGAATAACGCACCCTCTCACGGAAGTTTTCTGAAATAGCCGCAATTCTGTTACAGGGTCAGGTAATTTCACGAACCAAATTTTAGTAAAAATGGTCAAGTCATTTAGGAGTTATTGAAAGCGCCTTTTATTTCGATTGGAAAAGGGGCGTTGCACCACGCATATAACCCAAACATGTGATATCGAATAACTTTGGAACTATAGGTCACACAGCTAAGGAATTTGGTATTCGACCTTAATTTATACGTACCGTGCCACTGGCAACATTTTATGTGCGAAGGGCGTGGCAATTTACATGATGCCAAATTTTCCGTATAAATTTCGTACTATAAGTCACACATCTATGAAACTCGATTCAAACTTACTTATTCGTATCCGTTGACTGACAAAATTAAAAACCATTAAAAAGTGGTCATCACATAGCCCAAATAGTTAAAATTTTTGATATCGAATAGCTTTGGAGCTAAATGTTGCAAATCTGACACCAGCATTTTTAAGAGGGGCGTGACTCTGAAGTGCGTTGTTCTTTCTATAGAAAAAAACTTTGTCAAAGAAATAATTTCTTATAATCCCAAAAATTTTAGAGTTAACATAGTTGCTCATCTCTACGGTATGTCTTAAGCATGCAGTCACAACTCTGTTATCGTTTCTTTTTTCCTACCACCATTTTCACGGCATAAACAATATAACATATTTGCCCAAAAAATCAACATGACACGATCGTGAACTATGAAGCTGAGCGTTTGACTTCATTGACATTTGGCTGGAAGCGTAGCATGAAGAAAGTTACTGTGGATGCCACAGTAACTGTTAAATTAATGTCACTTTTCTTTTGTGTTTTTGTTTTTCTAAATGGCTTCTTTTTTGGCTAATGCGACAACAATTGAAGAGTCATGTTAACGAAAACGATTGAACTTAATGGCAATTTTTGGCCAGTATTTTTCATAAGAAATCGATGAAAAAATCAAATGGAATTTCGTTGTAAGACTCTCTTTTAGACTATTCAGGTAGTTTGATAAGATAAATAGCGCCATTAAGTCAATTTGAACTAACGTTTAGGCTTTTAACTAAGAGAAGAAATGTACTATATGTACCTATGTTTCCTGTTAATTTAAGTATGAGATCAGAATCATGTGCCAGTCATTATAATATTTTATAAAAAAAAAAAGGCTAGAGCCAAGTCTGAAAAGCATAAAAAGTTTCAATCAAATTTAAAAAAGAACTTTCTTGAATGTCTTTTCCAACACATTTTGCTTCACTTCAACTAATTAATGTACGCAGTAGTTTGATTCTTCGGGTATTACCATACAAATTATTTGCAACATTTAACTTTATTGGTCACTATAAAAATAACCCCTTCAGCTTGGTTTGAGAAATTGCATATTTAGCAAAAATTTAAAAAAATCACCAAAACAAAAAATACAATTTTGCATATATAAGGAGAGCATTTTTAATAAAAGTGCTTCGTTCAAGTAAAATTTATTAAACAATTTAAACTAAATTGCTTTAAGTGTTAACCTAAGCTTAAAGAATCAAGCTTGTTGTTAACAACAGCAGAAAACTCTATAATTACGTGCTTAAAACCGCATTAATTGTAAGTTTAAAATTATTGTATGTAACACAGTTAAAGCTAGCAACCAACCGACCGGCTAATATATGACTGCTATTTGCCTTACAGCAAATTTTCCAACCATTTAAAACGTCCTCCTAAATTGCTGTTTCATCAGTTCATACGTTGTTGCTCGAATTAGCAAAATGTAAGCATAGGCTATTTTGTTAACCTACTTTTAAGAGTCGCTCTCTCCCTCTCTCTCCCCTTATTTTTAATGCCCCCAAGGTTCTATACGGTTTTTGCAAAATATCTTTACAACAATAAATCATGTGTAAAAAATATTGTGCTATATTTTAAGTATTCTACTAGAGTTAATTAAAGTGTCAGCCTTAGAAAAAAATCCAAGTGTTATACTTGTTTCTTTAAATGTTTGTTGCAGAAATTTATAAAAGTGGTAGAAGTTGTAGTGAAAGGCATGTTCAAATGTTGTAAATGGTTTTTCTATAATTTATATGCCGTTAGTAAGTTATGCTTAGAAGACATTTTTATGCATTTTTAAAATTTGTTCCTGAACTATAAAACTGTCATGAAAAATTTATTATTAGACACTATCAACTAACAATATATTGATGTTGTCTTCCACCATCTTTTGACGTTGTTTTAAATGCAATGATCTCTGGTCAAGTATAGTAAGCAAAGTATTAAATCATTTTGACCCATGAACTAAAATCTATCAATCTATAATTTATAAAACTTATTGGTTATAACATAATATATAGTACCTGGGCGACCGAACTTTGCTTAGTTTTCATCAAAGAACTGCTTTTTTACGAAGATATTAAAAATTTCTGTTTATATATGACACTTAAACCGTTCATATCGGTGGGGTGCAATAGCGCCTTGTGAAATTACACCTTAAAGGCCTTATTTCACAATTGAAAGTGTAATAAAGCCTTTTTTGAAATAAAGGCCTTATTTCTCAACTCAAAGTGAAATAAGGCCTTTATTAAAATTTACCCAATTGTGCAATAAAGCCTTTTTGACCGCTATTAACATTACCGCTATTAAAACCAAACGATATACTTATTGGATATCAAAATCTGAAAAATCGGGCTATGAGTAATAATTTTAATAGTATTTTTGAACTATTTATAGCATATTTCGAGAGGCAGTGGATTAAAAAGGTACATTAATTAATAAATAGTTTTTCACTATAGAGAAAACTATAGTGAAAATTTACTAATTTTCCCTTTTACAAAATGTTGACTGAAGGACTAAACATCTTGTAAAAGGGAAAATTATTAAATCACGGCATCATGTAAATGTCTTTTTTTTTTGTGAAATTACACCTTAAAGGCCTTATTTCACAATTGAAACTGCAATAAAGCCTTTTTTGAAATAAAGGCCTTATTTCTCAACTCAAAGTGAAATAAGGCCTTTAAGGTGTAATTTCACAAGGCGCTATTGCACCCCACCGTTCATATCATATCAGCGCTCAAGTAAAAAAATGGTGCTCATACAGCCATTCGATATTGAAACCATAAGTTTGCCATTCATTTTAATTTTCTTTCTTTCCTAATTTTAGTTTCTAATTATTCTGACCTGCTACCAAAACAAACCAAACAATTTTTAAATTAAAGATTCATTGTCGTGCCTTACACTTTTTTAAGAAAACTGTTGAATTGTTACGGTCAATGCAGAGCGTTACTTAAATATGTTGAAAAAGTGTTTCTTTCCAGAACTCTACATTCCGTGGGCCCCCACAGTCACCTGATGTTACTGCACCTGATATTGACGTAGAATAACGTCTTATAGCGCGGTATGTATGGGTTGGTTTTAATAAATTTTTTCAAGGCCATGAAACGTTTTTGACCAATACTTTAGGGTATACCTACAGCCTTTAATACTCATCGTTCCAAGATAATATATATACTAAAATATCAGATATATCCTGCGCTGAATATTTTCCTTATTTTATTTCCTAATTTCATTTCCAGATTTTGGATTTTGTAACTATTATATTAAAGTCACAAAATAGCAATATGTAAGAAGAAAGATTCTTGTTGCGCCTGCTACGAACTGATTCACAGCATTGGTTCTCTACTTCTCGTTAAGAGCGCTCATTGGATTCTTGTATGTACTACTTCTTAGGTGTACTGAGTGCTGTATTTTAGCACATGAGGTTAATCACAACCGCTTTCCAATTCAGGTAATGAACTCAAACTGTCAAACTTAAAGAAATGGGTCTGTAATCCGAATAGATTTAACTATTATGAAATAAAGACTTGGATCATATTATTTTTTTATTTTAAACATAGGCAATATCTTTTGAGATATGAAAAACAATAATCCTTAATAAAGGATCAAAGAATGAATAAAATAACTAATAAGAATGAATAAGAAGTTTTAACATTTAAATAAACATTTAAACAACATTTAGAGTATTTCCACAGATTTTGAATTTTGGTAAACATTTCTTTATTAAATTTCTACAGCATATAGAAATCTATACTATAACTTTCGCTTAGTTTTAAGTATATTTTAAAAAGAGGAATGCTTAAGCTTTCAACTTTCTGATGCTTAAATTGCACTATTCATAATTTTTGCTTAGAAACAGACACAAAAGCGGCTTTATTTTAAAAACAATTGAAAACTTTTCGATATTATTTTTTTTTTTTCAGCACTTCCGAATTGTGTAAAAGTGAGAGTGTGCTTAAATTAATAGGATTGCTTTTTCTAAATAGACCCAACAATGAATGCAGCCAAGAAGATGATAAAACAATCAAATAATTAGCATTCAAAACCAAACAAACTTTGATTAACATTAGAATAGAAACTGAATCAAAGCACTTTCATTGCTGCAAACTAGAAAATTAGAAAGCTGAACACGCACGAAAAGATTTAATTTTATAAACAAAAAAAAAAAAAAAACAAACAATGTTGCTGTTGGGTGTTCAAACATGAGCCAGACTGTCGGACAATATTGAAATGTTATTAAAAAATCATGAAACCTAGACGAAAATAATTGCTTTGTTAGATTAGACAATTAAAAATTAAAAAAAAATTTAAATTCTATGCGAAATAAAAGGCAACAATTTACTCTGACAGCCGACAGCATAACTTAAAAGCTTTTAATTCTAAGCCTAAAGTTTGGTGCATGTGTTTTGCAGCAGACCAGTGCCGCCCACTGCAGTTCTTCCTTGACTCTATTAAAGACTGGCCAGACGCTATAAAGTGTTAAGTTGGCGCGCCTGCGCAAGCAATTCAAGCCTCAGCGCATGCGCTGTGCTTGGTTTAACATTTGGAAAAGCAAGCAAGACTCACACACACAAGCACGCAAATGAAATAAGCCTAAAATATTTTCCGGTCTAATTTAACAATTGTTAATAAATCTGCTTAGAAATGTTCGAGTGACCGAAGACATATTTAAACAACATTTTTTTTTAAAAAATTGGGAAAAGCTAGAAAAAAATCTTTGAAAAAAATCTTGCTTTTCACTGTAATTCGTAGCTTTCGTTCGTTGTTGTCATTGTTTCTACCATATAATTTACGAAAAGCATGTGCTTTTAGTTTTAGTTTCGCTCTATTTTTGGTAATCTTTCTTAACTTTGATTAACATGGTTGTAGTTATGTTGTAGTTGTTGTTCTTGGCATATCAAAAACTCTCATTCGTCATGGCTATGAAGTGCATGTTTGTTGTTTAGTTTTGGTACTGCTTTTTTTATTATTATTTTTGGTTAGACACGCTGACGCCGCGCCGCCATTGCGGACCATCCAAAAAACGTCTCGTGCTCATGTCTTTAAGTAACAACTTCATGTTAAATGCTTATTTTTAATTTTGGGCATTGTTTTAATTGCTAGCTGCTTGAAAAGATGGTTGAAGAGATATCGCGCATTGACATTGAATTATTAAATGGTTTTTTTTTCATAATTGCTGCTAAGAGCTCCTCGAACCATGGCCAGAATTAAGCTAGTCTTTAAGCTATTGTGTTGGCTTAAGTAATTTTGTTGGATTCCGAATAGTTTCTTTTTGTTTTTAATTAGCTAAAGGTTATTCCAAAAAAAAAAAAAAAACCAGACATTTTATTTTTTAGTAAAAGTTATTATTTATTGAAAAATTGAAAATAGTTTTTTACACTCAGTAAAATATCAACTGTAATAT
The DNA here is from genome assembly GCA_958299015.1 of Tetanocera ferruginea. Taxonomy (NCBI): domain Eukaryota; kingdom Metazoa; phylum Arthropoda; class Insecta; order Diptera; family Sciomyzidae; genus Tetanocera; species Tetanocera ferruginea. Next base: position 146,874,083 of record OY282640.1, on the reverse strand, counting down.
TAACAGTTTTTCACTGTTATTTGAAAACATTGTTAGGTTTGCGTGTTTAAGTTAACAGTTTTCTTCGTTGAATGAACATTGTAGGCCAAGGGTTCGTTGACGAAATAGTGTAGATTATTTATAAAAAAAAATTCCTACTTTAGAACAACTGAAAAATAAAAATTTCATGAATTTAAAACTTTTCAACATTTCTAATAGCGTCCATGCACGAATTTGGACATTTTATATGAAATTTTCGTCAACGAAATGTATGGCCGAATCAGCACATTTCTTCAACGAGGACGAAAAATCGTGCACGATTCATTCATTAATTCTTTTAGCCTTCGATTACTGCGAACTTTTCGAAGTATTTTTGTACTCTGTTAAAAAAAACACTTTGATACACTTTGATAAAAGTGATACACAAAAAGAAAGAAGAACTTAATACCTTTCCAACAATAACAATTCCACGTAAATCCAATAAAAAATGTGTCTTTTGCAGCGGTTTTAAAACAATACCTTTTTAAAAATAGCAAAAAGTTCAATTTTTGATGGTTAATAAGAGTTATAATGAAACAAAATTTTAACAATTTTTTTATGTCAAAATGTTAGTATGAGTAAGAAGTTTAATATTTAAGAAGATTTGGGTATGCGTTCTGTGAAAAATAAAAAGTTACAAGCAAAAAACATGTTTTTTTTACCAAAAAGGACCTTCAGGAGAATCAAAATTGCTTCGGCGGTTTTTCTCCGATTTGAAAAAAAAGTATGCAGAAATCATTTTAATGAGTTCCTCTAACTTTTGAGACCCCAATCGGCGGAATCTAAATTTCGATCTGGTCTACTACACGTGTTCACGAAAGCTTAAATTCCGTGTAGTTCGTGTTTTGAAACACGAACCTCAACTACACGTGTATTTTATTCACGGACTACACGTGATTTTCGTATTCATGTCAATAGTATTCACGTGAATACCATTCACGAACTTTAAGCAGAGCTGAACTTTTAATAGTTTTTTTATAGTTTCTGAGAACGTGTAGGCCCAAAATAAATAAAATATATTAAAAAACAGAAAAAGCGGGATATCTCGATAATGGAGCGAGATAGGCCAAAAATAACCACTTTTTGCGAGTTTTCTGATGGTATTATCGAGACGCGTAGATGTTTTGGTGTGCACTGTACCAAAATATTGCACCAAAATTATTTAAAAAAACCAGAAAAATAGGGATATCTCGAAAACGGAGCGAGATAGGCCAAAAATAACCACTTTGTTAACCCTCATCGGTCCCTCAGACCCATAACCTTAAAAAGTTCTTTATGTATGCGCGCGTATACATACTAAAAACATTTAAAAGAAATAAAAACATCACAAATTTTATGAATAAAATTTAAAGAATATTTATTCCTTTTATGAATAAAGTTATGGAAAAGAGCTATTTGCCAAAAATTCAAGTCAATTGAGTAAGGTTTAATATCTCTTTTACTAAATTTAATTTTGAATTTGTATGCGCGCGCATACAAGGGACCGATGAGGGTTAAATAACGGGTGTAACACCTTCTCACGTGAAACTGAAAGCTCTAGTCCAAAGGTATCTATGAGTTGTGAATTGACACCAGCCGATATATTTTTGAACCGATTCTAAGATTGGTCCAAAGCCAGTGTAAATTTACCCCTGTCAATGACAACGCCATATAAAAGGGACCGTTTGGTTTCATATGTTGGTGGCAGAACTGGGACCGATTACTATCACTTTGGAATCATTCACGTGATAGGTTCTAAACCGGTGCTCTTCTCAGTAGGGTAATCAAACCAAAGTCTAAATTCATACGAAGTCCAACAAACCTCCTCCTTTTCATTGGCTTGATACAATCTGATGGCTACTTCCATCACTAACAGTTTCCAAAATTTCAAGCAGCCTATATAGTATATACCTAAAATTTCGTCCTATCAAAATTAGCCATTTTTCATATATTTCATAACCCTGGCGCGTGATAATACAAAAGATATTATTTTTCATTAACATAACCTCAAATATTTCATAATCCTAGGGCAAGAAAATACAAAAGAAATTATCTCTGATTTAAGGTTCAGATAATTTTCTTTGTTTTGTATGTCCGGTTCTTTCGATATTAGACAAGTCTGGAATTTGTAGTAGCTATTTAAAAATATTTATATTTTTACTTCTTTGACGGTGTGTTTGGAATTCTCTTTCGAATTCTCTTGTTAAAATACATAAGCATTGCCTACAACCCGTTTATCTTTAAGAAACGCTACGTCATTAAAGATGTTAAGGTAGATATCGGCGTTGAAAGGTCCTCCAATGTTATAAGACATCTACATGTAATTAACTATTTTCAAATACGTAATAAAAGCTTTACTTTATTCATATGAATTGGTCATGTGATAGCAGTTCTATTAAAATAAAATGGAACCGGCGTTGTGCATAGTAAAGTTTTCCAGAAAAAAAGGGATCATAATTATGGTTTAAGTGGAAACCAATTTTTCAAAATGCTTTAATAATAAAGAAGATTAAGAGAAGGTTCTTATGAAAATAAAAAAAAATGTTTTTTTCCTTATAAACAATTAAATGCAATGTCAGTGACGATTGAAACGATTGTATTTTATGGGCGGTGCCATGCCACCCTTTAAAAATATCGCTCAAATTTGACAGTCGAAGTCCAAGACACAATAGTAATTTTTTACCGAGTTTCATTGATGTGTGTTTTATAGACGAATGTAAAGAAATGAAAAATGAAAATTTGTGTTCTTGTAAAAGTGCCACGCCTCTCGTGAGTAGGAGCGTGAAAAATACCTTACGACCTATTCTCATACCTAGCAAATATACAAAAAAAATTTCATTAAAATCGGTCCAGCCGTTTCGGAGGAGTTCACCGTGATACGAGATTTTTATATATTAGAAGATATCGTTTTTGGAGAAGAAGACTTTTTTATTTTTGAGAAAAGATTTGTTTGTGTTGAAGAAAATACTTCGCATAGTGAATTTTTTATCAATATATAGAAAAATATATAGAAACAATTTTTTGTGCGAGAAAATGAAACTAATCATTATAAGAGACATGAAATATTTCCATTTCCCACAAGTGAAGAAATATTTCTTCGAAAGTGTAAAAATGTATTCTAATTGAACAAAATTTTATTTGAAAAAGAGAAAATTGCTATTATCGAAAATAGAGAAATTTTTTATGACAGAAATATAGGTGTTTTTTTTCAGAGTGTACGACAGCAATTCAACAAAAAATCATGCAGTATAGTATGATGCCAAAATTAAAAGTTTAATAACATAATAAAAATACTTCAAAAAATATAAAAAGTAAAAGTTTTTCAAAAAGCTTTTAAGACATCTTTTGGTAGTGCTGTGAAAGATGCAATTTTTTCTAAGTAAAAAATTACTTATTTTGATGGATAATAAAAAAGCTATGAAATAAATGAAAATAAGTAAGTTGGTTTTTTTTTCAATATGAAAATATTTTCTTACAACTATGAGAAAAATATAAAACATCACCACTTTTTTGTACTTGGTCTCATACCAGATTAATAGGCTAAGGTTTTTTTGTGACTTCAACTCCTTCCAGATCAATAGACTGATTTATCGATTCAGATGTCATTAAATCAGGTTTAGGCTGTATATGTGCAAACCGATTTTAAAAAATTGTGATTTCGCTTCAGGGGGCTCCCAACCTTTTAAAACAGAAATACAATTTTTGTTTAAAAATCCGCTATTTAATCGATTTGAAATTTAGTTTGAGAAGAGCTTTTAAATTGATCGAATTTGAATTTTTTTCAAAACTAAAAATTTTTAACCAAAATTATCTTTTATGCATTCCTCAAATGTCAATTGTCCGAAAATGCAGTTCCAAAATCAAAAATTCCACTTTCCGAGCAAATAACTCAGTCAAATTTTAAAGGTTTTCAAATTTTTTTTTTGTTTTTTTAAATGTTTGTTTAATTTTCTTTGTGTTGGCAATTACGGTAATTATGTTGCCAAATTTATTTTTAATGAATTTTCTTAATATTGTCTTAACTTGTTTAACGTGTATTTTCATCAAACGCCAAGACAGAGAAAAAAAACTCTCTGAAATTTAAAGTTCTTCAAAAGGTTTTAAAAAAATTTTTTTTTGAGTTTTTTGGCGTTTTTTCATTTAAATGTGTTTGATGTTGTAGGTGTTCTGTGAGTATTTTTATACCCTAAACCTGAAAGGTCACTTTGAAAGGTCACTTTGTGCAAACGTTTGTAACGCATAGAACGAAGTGAGTCCGGTATAGAAAAGTATATATATTCTTGATCAGCGTCACCTCGTGAGTCGTGCTATTCATGTCCCTCCGTCCGTCCATCTGTGTGTTGTCCGTAAACACAGGATAAGAAGGAGTAGACATAATTAAATGAAACTTGGTAGACATAGTCACATGCACCCAAGGATCAGCACTATTGAATATTTTTGGAATTCGCCCACGGATACGCCTACCTACCATACAACGCAAAAATTTAAAACTGTATAACCCAGCTCGTAATAAGCCTACAACAATAAAATTTGATATGTATGTGTTTTATACAAACACAAAGATGTCTTCGAAAAATGGACGTCATCCGCTCACGGACACGCCCACCTCCCATACAACCCAAAAATTGAAAAAGCAATAAATAAGCCTCTGTTTAACCTACAGAGCTAAAATTTGGCACGTATGTTTTTTATGACAAGAAAAAAGATCGTTTTGAAAAATGGACTTCATCCGCCTACGAACACGCCTACCTCCCATACAACCCAAAAAGTTTAAAACTCAATATATAAGGTTATGTTTGTCATAGAGAAATTAAATTTGGTATGTACGTGTTTAATACCAAAACTAAGGTGTGTTAAAAATTAGGAGTTATCCGTCCATGAACACGCCCACCTCCCATAGCGAAAGTACAATAAAGGCATTAACTGTGAGCTACATGAATAAAACTTGGTATGTGTAAATTTTTCATCAACATTTAAATGCATATAAAATAAAGGCTTCTTTCGCCCACGGTCACACCCATTTTCAATAATATTATTTTATTTTTGAAAAGTAGGTTTAGGGTATTTCATAGTCGGCCTAGACCGAGACTTTAGACTTTCTTTACTTGTTTTTAATAATTTTTTAATTTTATCTTAGTATTATTTTTTGTCATATATCTATTTTTGGCTTCGTTTTTATTAAAATTACTTATGTTTTATAGCTTGAAAAGTTAAGCTGCGATGTTTTCGAATACACTGAGAAAAAAACACATACCTTGCTCCGGTAAAAAATTTCTCTATTTTTGATAATAGCAATTTTCTCTTTTTCAAATAAAATTTCAAATAAAATTTTCTTCAATTAGAATAAATTTTCACATTATCGTAGAAATATTTCTTTACTTCTAGGAAATGGAAACATTTCAATGTCTCTAATAATGATAAGTATTTTTCTCGCACAAAAAATTTCTCATATATAGAGAAATTTTATTGAAAATGAAAAACTTTTCTTATATTTTGATAAAAAATTCACTATGAGAAGTATGTTCTTCAATAAAAACAAATATTTTCTCAAAAAAAAAGTATTTTTCTCTAAAAATGATATATTTTTCTATTTCATGGTAGCTTTTTATCATTTTTAAAGAATTTTTAGTATCGCAATTAGAGAATAGCATTCTCTGGAGCAAAGTCTATACCATTTTTCTCTAAATATGATGCCTTTTTTATCATATTCCGAGATACTTTTTTCTGAGTGTAGTAATAATGTTTGCTTTTTAGTAATGTCAGTGTTAGTCCGTCTTCGTATCTTGACATTTACTTACATTTAAAATTTTAGAGCCAGATCATACGTTTTAATTCAAAACATTCAGATAGTGATCTTTTATATCATTATTGAGACTGAATATATGAATATCATATATTAAACGTCCATTATGTTTCTAAAATTTAATTTTTATTGAATTGCTCGCATTCGGGCAACAGGTGTACTAGTCTGGTATTATTGCTAAGTAGTTATCAGTACACAACTCAGAAAACTATGTTATTTGCTTGGAATAAAAAAATGATTTCAAATCGAAATCAGGTATAAGACTGTCTCATACTTTTGTTACCGCATTATAGATTGCATGATCAAATTTTAACATATTTTTGGGATCGACCTCGACATGAATTAGGATAAGCTGCATGGTTATTTTTTATAATTTATTGTTAGATGCAAGTTACGGTAGACAAACATAAATATGAAAAAGATGTATAAATAAATCAAAATGTTTTGAAAGCAGCAACACCAAACAACAATTGATAAGAAATCAAAATGAGACTAACAAAAAGAGGCTTAACCACAACAAAAAAATAACAAAAAAAAAAAACACAAAACAAATGAGCAACATAACTCATACACAGCCACAAAAGAATGCCCCGAGAACAATTCAATCAAAACGAATTAAATCAATCCGCTAGCTACAGATTTGACTAGAACTGAAATGCTTTCGAACGTACATAATTTACCAGTTTTACATTATCCGCAACTACACCCCACAAAGGCCAATCATCAATCTATCCATAGTCATATTAAGCACAGTCTAGTTTTATACATTTTTTTAAAAAATTTTTTTTATATATCTTATTTTTGCTTTCTGCTCAAATTCGTGCGATACGAACACAATTGCCATAAAGTATCTAAGTATCTCAAGAATAGTGTTGTAGCACTGTTTTGTTAACTCGAGCACAAGACCACAAAAGATTTCCTAAAGCAGCGTGGCGCACTTACGTGCTATCGTTGGTTGTTGTTGTTCTCGTTGTGTTTTTAAGTGTTTTAAATTTTTTTGTATTTAAAGTTTTTGCGCTTTTTTTGTTGTTGTTGTTGTTGTTATTCGACGAGTAGTAGAGGTTCAATGTTAATGCGGAACAAGCTACTATTTTAAGCTTGAATAACATTTGTATCTATTGGATGCATGATGATTTTTGTTTGGTTGTTTTGAAAATTGCTTTATGTGTTATAAATTAGGCTTGTTCTGTACTCAGATTATATCGTTGCTATTGACCATAGATAGCAGAGAATCCTCTGGTGTATCAGTTGTTGGTATAAATTAACCATAAATTTTATTGGTTTTTTTTTTTAACTTTTGCTTCTATTTTTTTATTTATGTTGTTTGTTATCACGCATACCTCTTGGTGTGGTTTGTGTTTTTTGCTTGTGGTCTTGAGCTGGTTTTGATGTATTGGGTATTTAATGAAATGTTAGTATACTATAGTTTGATTAAATTTTGGTAGTATTTGTTTTTAAATTGGCAACAAATTGTTCTGAGCAAAAATAAAAAAATGGAACAAAATATATAATTTTAAATAAGCAACAACCAGATAACTCTACTTTTTTTCAAAAATCATTTTTTGATGCAGATATTAAGAGAAAAAAATTTCGCGTAAGTCGGTGTAATGAAAATGCAATTATATCGACTCTAAAGCCGTGTCGGGCAGCTTTGCACACCAATACTTTCTTATCTTGAGTATGTATTAAGGAGCGCTTTAAAGCTTACTCTGAAAACAAAGCAGTGCTAAAGCTGTTTTTTCAGAAATCATATCATTGGGTGATTTTTTTTCTTAGATGCATATTACGAATTTAAATGAACTATGAAATGCAAACAGATCGACAGATGGATAATATGTATTATTAAATACAGAACGTTCATGCAAGGGGATACGTAAAAAGAATAGTGAAGTTTTACAAATATTTTTAATTTTTCTTTTTAATTCGTAAAATTTGTAAAACTCTTAATTATTTTTTTTACTAAACGAAAGTACCAATATCTTTTAATCTGAAACTAAAATTGGCATTTTTACTTATATGTTAACATTCAGTAACATTAATATTAATTGCCTTATATTGGCCATGCAAAGTAGCGTACTGTTTTTGAATTTAAAATTTCTTAAATTTTACTTATGACACACCATGCAATGCGCCATACCGTTATATTCTGAAAATAAAAAATTTTGATCATACAACTTCTAAAGAAGCAGTCTAAAGCAATGATGTGATAACCCAAAGAGAGTAAAATCCTCAAATGAGGAATCCGCGACTGAGGAATGTAAATTTATACAATTTTTTTTCAATTTTTAAACTAACAGCTAATAAATTTCACAATTAAAGTCATATTCAAAAATAGTTTGTATTTTTTTTTTTTAATATGTACTGAACTAATGAAAAGTAACGAATAATGTCAATATATCTAATACAAAATTGTGGCATGCGCCCACAAGTTTTATGCTGTTGTTCTGCAACGCTAACATTCGCTACACAAGGTAAGGTTTGTTGATCACAATCAGAAAGCACACATGGCAAATTATGTTTTTTGATCAAACAGCGCATCCTCTTCCATTTTATTCCGCTCTCTTTCTTCTGCGTCATATTCTAGAAGAGCTGAATTCGCATAAAGCCGAATAAAGATTGCGCTCTCTCGAACCGAACAACAAGGAACCGTTCGTTAAGGTTTTTTCCAGAAATAACCGGAAATAACTGTTATTTTACAATTTTCGAATGAAAAAGACCCAATGAAAAAATTGTCGAGGGACATTTTCAAATATACCATTATAATACAAATGGCCTCAGCTTCACGAATATTTAGAGCCTTTTAAGTTTTCAACTGATTTTATAAAAGTTAAAAATTAACTGTTATTTTTGCCTTTTATTTTTTCAGACAAAAATAACGGTCACCTTTGACTTTTATTTGATCGGTCAAAAATAACAGTTTTTTGTGACTTTTATTTTTTCGGTCAAAAATAACAGTTATTTTGTGACTTTTATTTTTTCGGTCAAAAATATTGGGCACACTGTGTTTTTTTAAAGGCCGCTTGTCCGATTAAAAAAAAAACTATTGCCATATGTAAAACGTGATCACCGATGAGACCAAAATAATGGTATCGATAGTTTTTTAGTCAGTAAAATGGTCTTTGAAAAAACACAAATTGCCTGATATTATTGACCGAAAAAATAAACGGCAGAAAATAACTGTTATTTTTGACCGATAAAATAAATGTCAAAAGTAACTGTTATGTTTGCCCGAAAAATATAAGGCACGAAATAACTTTTATTTTTGTCGGAAAAAAATTAAAGTTAAAAATAACAGTTAATTTTTGACCTGTTTTTTTTTTCATTCCCTGGTTTATTTTTTAGTTCTCTTCAACTCAATGAATATGTTTTTCTATTTTTCTTTCAAAAATAAATGAAAATTTTGCAAAATTTCAGTTTCTTTATTTTTACTGAATGCACATTTTAAATGTTTTCAAAGCCTTCCAAGAAAATAAAAGACAACAAATTTATGTAAAAATCCAGTTTGTGTCTCAAAATCTGATCTCTCCTCGAGTAAAAATTCGAATTTTTTTAGCGCAAACGAAAGAAATTAAAGCGTCAGTTGTACAGCCGATTTACGGATTTTTTTCGTGTTCGGCAGTTGTAAGAAGGTTGAAAGGCTTGAGCTAAGATATTTTCATTTTTACTTTACATTTTTACTTTTTACGGTCAGCAAAAACGCCAATTTTTCTACCCATGTGGGTAGACTTTTACTGTGCAGTAAAAGTTTTTCCCCCATACACTTCACTGCCAATGGGCACAAGCCTTAAAATTCGTCCAATAATAAGTACTTATTAGGCTCATTTCCGAAAGTAAAAAACACTTAATTTCTGACACCTTGGTATGAAAAGCTAAAAGCCTGATTTTGAAAAATATCGTTTGAGTTCTTCGCCACCAAAATAACCGATGAAAATTCCTCTGAAATCGACTTTTTATATAGTAATTTTTAACACTAACATGCTAACCCAGACTCTTTGCGGGAATCAAGTATATAGTGAAGTCATGTGATTCAGTAAAAAAAAAAAATTGATTGGCTTCCGAAACTAGTGAACCATATTTTATAATTCATAATCTTCGATTGAATTTTTAAAATCTCTTTCATGAAAATCTCTCAAAATTGCGCCAATATTATCCAATTTTAATGAATGAGGGCTCTTTGGAAAAGTGTCGTAAAGACCTGTCCTTAAAAAAAGGTGTTATTAGGAAGGAAATAGGGCCTTGGTAGTTGAGTGGTTAGCGTGCTTGACTGCCAAACCAGAGGTTTCGGGTTTGAATCCCGGTCTAGCCATGGTCCTACGCTTTTACCTTTCCTGAATTCTTTCCTCATTTCATAATCAACTGAAATTGAAAATTCATCAAAATCATTTCATCAATTTCTCATTTCATAATCAACTGAAATTGAAAATTCATCAATTTATACGACTATGGAAGTTGGAGTTGGTGTTAGAGAAATTTGTGGAATGAGATTGCTAAATAAATTGACTGAAGTAAAGGATAAAACTGGCCCCAGATTCAAATTTGAATGATATAGTTGATATAGTGCTCCGTCACTCATACAACATTCCACACTTGTTTCTCTAGATTTCCCTTTTTCTCCTACCTATCTATCGCGCCATTTCCGAACCAAGGCAGATTTGACTGAAAGTTAGACATCTGAAATCTTTTATTCAAAGCTAAAAAAAAAAATATCACTGGGCATAAATGAGGAGTTTACATTCAAATCCAGATAAGTCAGAAATGCGATTGTAAAGCTAATGATTGTAAATGATAAAAATTATAGAGAAAAATACAATAAAAAAAATCTCCTTTTCAATCAAAAGCAGACATGTCCAAGCGAGTTTTCATTTGCGTAGTTTTCGTTCAAATTTGAAACACTTTTTTTTTATGTCAAAACGTTGGTATGAGTAATAAATTTAACATTTTAGCGGATTTGGGTATGCGTTCTGTAAAAAATAAAAAGTTAAAAGCAACAAAATTTTTTTTTTTACTAAAAAGGACCTTCAGGAGATTCAAAATTGCTGCGGCGGATTTCCTCCGATTTAAAAAAAAAGTATGCAAAAATCATTTTAATGAGTTTCTCTAACTTTTGAGACGCCGAACGCCGGAATCTAAATTTTGATTAATTTCTAAGTTTCAAAACCAGACAAGTTCAAAGTTGAAATTAAAAATAAGAATTTTTTTGCACTATGAGACTATTTTTTTTTTCGCATAAAATATATATTCGTTTGGAGTATAATTTTGCGTAATTAGTTTGATTTTCCAACAATTCGATCTCTGTGACTTATCTGGTTTTGAATGTAAACTCCTCAAATGGGTGAACAGAAGAAAAATCAAATCAACATATTTTTTCTTGGCAGTGTTTTTCTACTCTTTTGCTATTCGCAAAACCACAGAGACTACTGATGAGTCGGAGGAGCGTCCGACGAAACCATGGTCTAGTCTGCTCGGTTTTGTTCTGCAATTGAATTTGTTGTTGTAGCAACCTATTGCTTCATGAATTATTTGGCATATGGGCAAATCCAGAAAAAGGTCAACCAGAACCAAAAAATATAAGTTTTTTTTTTCGTAAAAGTTTTAGTATATATACTAAGCTACATCACTACTCTCTTATATCCAACTCTTAAATTGCACTTGTTTTTTCATAGTTTTCTAAATTTGGAGTCTCTTTGCATCACTCATACGAAAATCTTATTTTCTTCTTTTTTAATTGTTTCTGTTAAGCTTTTAAAATCGAGCTTTCGCTCTTTTTTTATTTTTTTTTAATATATTATTTTATATTTTTTATCTCTCTGTTTTGATCTTCTGTAATGAGATCAATGTTAGTACTACTGCATAACTGTTAATCCTACTCTTTATCAAGTGCCCGCTGTATGAAACGTCCGACACGGAAATTTCCTTTTAGTTTGCCACAAAGCTGCAAAAAGTGAAGTAATCGTGAAGGACGTTTTCGTGAAGGATATTTTCTAAACAAACTGAACTAGTTCTTTAAATAAAAAAAAAAATTATTGAAAAAAAAAACTCGCGTGTAGCAACGTACACGTGGCAGAAGTGAAACTTCTTTAACAGTTAGAAATAAGAGAGATTTTAGTGTGAAATAGAGAGAGAAAGTATCTGAAAAGAAATTCAATCAATACGAAATGGAATAATAATTTGTTGATTCAATATTTGCATCCAGGGACCGTACCGAATATGATTTTTGTCGAAAGTGTCACATATTAACTTTTATCTCTTAATTTTTATTTTTTCCGACAAAACTAACAGTTTTTTGTGCCTTATAGTCTTTTGGGCAAAAATAACAGTTATTTCCTGCCGTTTATTTTTCGGTCAAAAATATCAGGTAATTTATATTTGTTCAAGTCATTTTACCGATAAAAAAATTTTGATATTATTATTTTCATCTGATCGGAGAGACATTTTACACATGGTGTCAACAGTTCAATCTGTCAAGCGGCCTTTAAGAAAACACAAATTGCTTGATATTTTTGACCGAAAAAATTTAAGTCACAAAATAACTGCTATTTTTGACCGATAAAATAAAAGTCAAAAGTAACCTTTATTTTTCCTCGAAATATACTAGGCAAGAAATTAACTTTTAAAGAATCAGTTTCAAATTTAAAAGCGACTTAATATTCGTGAGGCTGAGGACATTTGTAACATAATGGTATATTTGAAAAAGTCTTTCGACAATTTTTTTCATTTGAAAATTGTAAAATAACAGTTATTTTCGGTACTTGTTTTAGTTCATTTGGTGTTTTAGTTGCTTTCGAATGTCTTCTCAACATTGTTACTTTTTGAATGCTGGATTGCATTTGCATAGTACTCTTTGAAGGAGCCTCCGAAAGCAGAGGCAAATCTTGTTCATTATTACCTCCTGCTTCCTGATCATAATAATTGCTATGTTGATAGAGGGCCTCATAGAGCATCGAACGTTGATTGTTGAGTGCATCAACTTGGTTGGTTTTAAAATTTTGTTGAGATGCATCAGTGTGTTTTTTGGGATTGGTTCTTTGTAGATTCAACAAAATACACTGATGTTTCGTAAAAATGCATTTTGAAACTCAGCCGTTGTTGCAATCACCTTACCTTCATCATTAGTTGCAGACCCAGCTGCGGTTGTATTCTTAAGAGCTCTAATTCGCTCTCTATATTCACGAACGCGTTCTGCTCCTGTTTTAGCTATTTTTCTATTTTTTTTCCGTGCATACTTGTAGGATGAAAATTAATGTTACGGTTATGTTAATAATGTAATGTTAATGTTAAGCTAATGTTAATATTAATTATGTTATTTTCAGTATGTAACGCGTTCAGTTTTAATTACATTTTGTTTGGCAATTTATCATGTGCCTACGTGGCGTAAAGGAATAGATTCCGGCTCATAAGCAACGATGTTCGGGGTTCAATTCTAGGCAGCGGCAGTAATTTTTTTTTAATTTTCATATGAATTGAAAACGTTAGCCTAGCGTCACGAAAAAGGACCTTGAAATTTCAATCGCCGCCAAAGAAGTTTCACTTCAAAAAATTAACGGAATTAAGTTTTTAAAGCAAATTTTTTGTTGAAACGTCCGAACGCATAGTGGCACTTTTGAGCAATCTAGGAGGGAAAAAATTCATAACTTATAAGCTAATAGAGATAATGTCATGAAACTAATTCTACAGATATAAATAATGGTGATTCATATATGTGTAAAAATTTTTTGAGATCATAGAAATACGACATCCTTTTTTACGCGGTAAAAAAGTTCACTATAGAAATTGAAATAAATTTCCATGAAAAAATCACTTCTTTTAATTAAGGAATTAAAAAAAATTTGTAGATCCATAAAAACCAAGTCATTTCTTAAACCACAACACAATATTTAAAGGATGCACTTAAAATCAAACATTGAAACTCTTAAAAATAAAGGCTGACCTCAGTGCCATCCAGGAGATGACAAAAAAAAAAGTAAGCCGATTTTTGCGGTCCCGGACAAGTAGCGGGTGACCAGCTAGGATGTAGAAGGGTGACATGCACTGCATCTTGATCGATAAAACCACATAGCCCACAACTAGCACTGTCAAAGCGTGTCGGAGCCTAAACTAAAACTAAACCAGCCTCGGATATGAACACTACTACGTTGACGACCACCGCAAGCGAAAAACGGACAATGATCTACGGATATGCACCTGGAATGTTCTGACCCTTTGATGCCTTTGTTCAATTGGCGGAAGCCCTCTTATACCTATACCTGTGCTAAAAACATATTTCTGGTATACAAATAATTTATATTTCAACAATAGAAATTTATGATAAAGTTATATCCATTAGTAAAATCTGGACTCAATTCAAATATTTAAAAAATAAAAACTTTATAAAAGCATCTAAAACTGCGGCTTCAAAGTAAAAAAAAAATATTTTTGTAATATATATTAAGTTAAAAACTGCGGCTTCAAAGTAAAAAAAATATTTTTGTAATATATATTAAGTTTAATTAATCATTTCATGAATTAACAATAAAATTTCAAAAATTAAGCCTAAAACTACTCCATTTTTTTTTTAGAGGAAAAACTTGAAACGTCCGAACAAATAGGATAATTTACTGTGACCTCACTATTCGCTTAATAAAGACGCGGTATGACTTGTTTGAAAGCTTGTTAAATTTATAAAAAGTATTGTCTTCTGACTTTTTTTGTATGCCTGATAAAATCGCAGATCTAGGCATAGTATGCACTTAGTCCAAAGTTACTTCCGTTTCGTGAAACGTCCGAACGTTATTTAAAATAAAAATTTTTATCAAAATTTAAGTTGAATAAATATAGTTGTATTTTCCATTTATCATACCAATGGATAGCCTTTCGACAATATACATCTTTCCCAAATATATCTCTGGATCATATGAAAAATGTTTAAAAGAAACGTCCGAATGAAACGTCCGACACGCTGGATTTGCACATATATCTCATAATATAATTCTTAAAAATATTTTTTTCAGAATTATAAACTAAAATTAACAAATTATAATGTCACAATTTTATAACTCATTTGGCAATTTAGTAAACAAATTCGTGAAAATACGACGAAAAATTATGAATTGTGAATTTTTTTTCTTCAGTTTCGGAAGTCAAATGGAATTTTTTTTTTACTGATTCACATGACTTCACTTTAAACTTGATTCCTGTAGAGTTTAGGTTAGTTTGTGTTGAAAAAAATTACGATAAAAAAGGACGAAAAATAACAATTTTTGAGAAAACTTCTTTGATTATTTCGGTGGCGAGTGACTCAAGCAATTTTTCCTAAATTCAGGCTTTCTTTTTTGTCTTACTTCTGAATTAATGTTTTTTTCAAATATTTCAAGTCGCCTTAGTGGGTTCAATGCTAGAAGTTGAAAAGACAACTGAAATTGAAGTACTGTCAACTACTACCCCTCCAGTGGTCAGAACCAGAACATAACAAAAGTTAAATATGTGTAGTCTGAAGGAACAAAACATGACTAATTTAGTAGATAATGCATCAACTAGAATCGATATGAAACATACCACTCATCTGATGAGACGTATGATTACTTGTCATGTCACTCACTTTGATTGAATCCTATTTTGCTGGTACTACAATAATTTTTGGGAGGATTTAAACCCCGAAACCTCCCTTTGGTTGCGCTTATGCCTGCAAAGAGGTGACAATCTGCAAAGAGGTGATAGCTGATCGGACCATTGCGGCTCGTGGGCTCGCGAGCCACGCAATTAGACCGTACGGCCAGGGACATCCCACCAAAAAAAAAGTGGTTTGAATCTGGTTTGACATTCATTATAAAGAAACTTTAAAATCGGGAATCAAATAATAAACAAATAAATATTCATGTTGTAAGTGAACAAATTTTAATTATAATACTGTTGTTAATAAATACGTTGCATGTTAAGATCTTAAGAGAAAAAAAATAAACAAACGAATTTGCATGCATTTCGATTCAATGAGTTGATAAAAATTTTTAGAATATTATGTACCAACCGTGCAGAAAAGCACGTCTTGGTTTTGTCTAAAGAACTTTTAAATTTAAAGGCATACAAATGGACAGATTGAATTAATTTTTGAATCCCATGAAACTGAAAATTCATTAGCCAAAAAGCATAAAATAAACCACAACCGCGGTTGGAAAAATAATAAACGTTAATCAAATAAACTGGTTAATTTGACAAACCAAAATGGCAAACTTCATGGCTTAAAAGCAGAATTTGAATATAATTTCAATTGATTTTTATGTACCTTGGTGCAAAAGCAAACAATTTTTAAACTGATTTGAAACAGTTGTGGTTTTGTTTAAATATTTAATTTGCAGCTCAAATTGTTGCATAAGTTTTAAGCGGTTTTGTAATATAATAATAGAAGGAACAACAGCTGGTGAAGATAGATACAAAGATATTTTTTTTATGGTTTTGTTATATCAACAACTGCTGGAGTTTTAACAAAAGCGCACCTACAACAAAAACAAAAAAAAAAAAAAAAATACATGCTGGTCAACAGAGTGTTGAAAATGCAGCATGTTGCTTTAATGTACGTATCGCAGGCGAACCTTAATTTTTAACTTTGTCAACTTCAAGCTAGAGTACTGTTAGTTTATTTAACTCCAAACCGAAAACAATGCGACCTTTTTATGCTGATTTCGAGCAATTAGCTATGAAGTATGAAAGCTTTTGCCGCAGCCATTTTTAAGATTATAGCGAAAAGCGCGCTTAATTGCAGCTTCAACAAGCCAATTCGTCAACAGCTGGCTTTAATCTACTGACACAATATTTAAGGCGCATCAAATGCAAAAAATGTTTTAAATATTTGAGCCTGGAAAATTGTGAGGAAAAATAAAAATAAGCCGTGAAGACAACAACTTACCACTTTAAAGCTCAGCTCCGTTGCGCAAACAAGTTAAGCAGATTTCTGCAAATTAATCCAAATTTTAATTAATTTTTTTTGCTCAGCGCTGGATTAAATGATGATGGATGTATGTCGCGAAATAGAAAAAACACATAAAATTAACACCTTTCACCAAATGTACAAATGCGCAAAATATGCAACAAAGTAGTTAAGTATCTTCTAGATACTTTGCTACTTAAAATTTGACAGCAACATTTGGGCCATTGTTTTGTAAATTGTTAAGACTTAAGCTTTGGTGTGCGGAAGCGTTGAACACTCAAATAACTAAAAACAGATTGGCACGAATTTAATATGGAACGCAACACAAAAACAAAAAAAAAATTAGTGTTCTAACAAATGCTGCCAGCAAAAGATACACGAAATGCTGCTGTATGCAGCAAGCAGATAGATAGTTTTTAGAATGCAGCTAGCTATGAAAGTGCTGCATTAAGTTGAAGCTCGTTTTACCGTTAGAATGCAATGAACGCGCTTGCTTGTCGGGTTCGTTGGCTGAATACGGTCCGGTCCGGTCCGGTTTGTGCTGATGTTCTTGTTGTGGTTTTTGTTGTTGTTGTTGATTTTTTTTATTGCTGTTGTTCTTAGCTTTTGGAAATGTGAACGCATCACATAATCGAAGATCACATAATTTTTGCTGGCAAAGACGATGACGATGACGATGCTGAAGACGACGAAAGAATGAACTTTTTACAAAACAATCTTTTCAACTTGATTGTTTAGATACAGGCATATATAAGAGGTGTGTTTCTTCAAGATACAATTGCAGTCAATTTAAGACGAAAATTTTAACTGAGATCATAAACACTGGGTTCTATGACATGATCTTAAAATAAAATCTTTTTTATTTTTATTTTATTATTAAAATTTTTGGTATCACAAGAATGTATCTAAAATATATTTTCTATGACATGATCTTAAAATAAAATCTTTTTTATTTTTATTTTAATTTTAAAATTTTAGATATCATAAATGTATGTATCTTAAAGATACAATCTAAGTCAATTTTAAACAAGAATTTTTCTAAAACCGACACTTAACACTCGGTTCTGAAACGTTTTTTTAAAATAAACTTTTGTTATTTTTATAGATTTTTGGTTAGCATTAAAGTAAGTATCGGAAGAATGCAATCTTAGTCACTTTTAGACAAAAATTTTAACTGCAACACTTAACACTCGGTTCTATGACGTGATATTGAAATAAATTTTTTTATGTTTAGCTAGCATAAAAGTATCTATCTAACGGATACAATCTTAGTCAATTTTTGACAACAATTTTAATCGCACACTTAACACTCGATTCTGAAACGTTTTTGTTTTTAAATTAATTTTTGTTACTTTTAGATTTTTAGTTAGCATTAACAAAAGTATCTAAAGAATGCAAACTTAGTCCATTTTTGAACAAAATTTTAACTGTGACATTCAAAACGTGATTTTAACATAAACTTTTGTTATTTTTAGATTTTTAGTTAGCATTAATGTAAGTATCTAAGAGTTACATCTAACGTATGTATCTTAGGGATACATTTAAAAATAAATGTTACCTCAAAATTTAAACTGAGTCACTTAACACTGGGTTCTTTAAAGTGATCTTAAAATTTAGCTTTTATAAGTTTGCAAATTTTTAGATTGTATCTCTTAGTTTGTTTTTCCAACATTTATTTTGTATCTTTATGCTTGTATCTTTATTTCCAACAGCTTTTTGTCAGCACCATTAATTTAATGAAAACAACAAAATTCATCAACACATTTTTTAATCGCTTTGTTACAATTTTTTGTATCAGCTACTAAAGTATCTTTCTGGTGTTTTATCGCTTTATTGCTATGGTTTTTGTTTTTTTCTTCAACTACAGCTTATTCCGCGCTCACGTGCAACTCGTAACGCGGCTTTAACAAAACTAAACTTGGCTTAAAGCAGGCTTCATGCGTTTTTGCCGCTATAGGCTGCATTCATAATTTTCCTGATTTTTGTTTTTAACTCTCTTCGGCTATTTCTCTTGTTATTTTTTTTTTATTTTGTTCGTTTTTGTTGTTTTTTTTTTATTATTTCTTTGAACATCTGCTAGTTTGTTTATTATTGTCTGCACCTGATCTACCG
Organism: Tetanocera ferruginea; assembly: GCA_958299015.1. NCBI lineage: Eukaryota > Metazoa > Arthropoda > Insecta > Diptera > Sciomyzidae > Tetanocera > Tetanocera ferruginea. The sequence continues at coordinate 146,855,274 of OY282640.1, read as the reverse complement.
CTGAACGGTATCTTGTAAGTTTATGCTTTCGGTAAACTTTTTTTTTTTTTGTTTTTTTCTAACAATTCTTTAACTCAAAAGAGTCACTGCTTTTTTTGGGCTCTCTTAGCTCTTTATGCTCTTTGCTTTGATCTTTACACTCTCTTCAGGCTTTGTTCAGGTTTTGTCTCTTTTGTACTAAAAGTATTCATTGTCATTGTTTGCAAGTCAAGGTTTGTTTGCAGATGATGAACTTCATTTGAAGTGTGCATCGAAAATTTAAGCAAATTTTTAAAAACAATGTTTAAGCCATACAACAAAACTTTTCTTCCCAGTGAACTTTAAATATTTATAAAAATTTTGTGAAGAAAAGTACGTTCTCGGTACTTAAAAATTTCAAATGACTTTCGGAGCTTACATTTGTTAAAAAAAAAAAAACAATATTTCGTGCATTAGTTAAAATTTAGTAAAAATGTTAAAAAAAAAAACAAAAAAAATTTATTCGTTTCTTAAAACTTATTGTTAATTTTTTTTTTTTTTTTAAATTCAAAAGTTTGTCCATTTGTATTTTATAAAAATTTAATAAAAAATTATTAAAAATATAAAAAAATATTTTATTTGTTTTTTTACATCTTATAATTCTATTTTGAAAAAAAATATTTAAAAAAAAAAATCAAGAGTAACTTCAAATCTATTATAAACAAAAAAAAAAACCCATACATATTCGTAAAATGTTGAATTTCCGTCAAACTTGTAAAGAGGGCCTTTCCAAAAAATATTTCTTAACACATTTATAATTAAATTTTTGTGGAGAAAAGTACGTTCTCACAAAATAGACACTGAAAAAATTTTGATTGACTTTCCGAACGAAAATTTGTAAAAACAAAAATTAAAAATTTAAAAAAAATATATTACAAAAAGCTTAAAAATTAAAAAAAAATTTATTTATATATTAATCTATGAATCTCTTTAAAGAAAATTGAAATTTTTTCATTAAATTTAAAAATTTAATAAAAAATATATAAAAAAATTTTTATATCTTTTTTTAATTTAAAATTCTATTTTGGAATAAAATATTTGGAATAACATTCCGTCAAGAGGTTCCCAGAGAACCAAAATAATCTTTTTTTTTTAAAATATTTAAAAAATTTTTGTGAAGTTAAGTACGTTCTCGGTACTCAAAAAATTTTGAATAACGTTCCGAACTTAAATTTGTTTAAAAACAAAAAATAAAATTTTGTTCATTAGTAAAAATTTAATAAAAAATGTTTAAAAATATAAAAAAACATTTTATTTGTTTCTTAAATCTCTTTTGAAAAAAAAATATTTATAAAAAAATTATTAACTAAAACACGAACAAAATGTTGAATTTACGTCAAAATTGTAAAGAGGGCCTACCAGTGAGCCGAAAGAATTCTTTCTTAAACATTTATAAAAATTCTTGTAAAGAAAAGTACGTTCTCGGGACCCAAATAATTTTGAATAACTTTCCGAACTAAAATTTGTTTAAAAATACATGAAATATTTTGTTCAATAGTAAAAATTTAATGATAAAATTTTTAAATATTTAAAAAAATTTGTATTTTTAAAAAAAGTAATAATTCTTCTTTTAAAAAAATATATTTATAGAAAAACATTATAAGCCCATACATACTCGAAAAATGTTGACATTCTGTCAAACTTGTAAAGAGAGCTTTCCCAAAGAACCAACAGAATCTGTTTTTAAACATTTTTAAAAATATATGTGAAGAAAAGTACGTTCTCGGCACCTTAAAAATTTTGAATGACTTTCCGAACTAAAATTTGTTAAAAAAAAAATTAAAAACAATATATAAAAAAATGTTTAAAAATATGAAAATAATATCAAGATTTATTATAATCTTGAATTATAACTTTTAAAAAAAATTCAAAATTTTTTTCATTAATATTTAATAAAAAATGTTTAAAACTATAAAAACATTTTTTATGTTTTTCAAATCTAATATTCCTATTTTGAAAAAAATATTTATTTATAAAAAAACATCATCATTATATCAATATATCATATTGATCATATGATTATCATATCATATTGACATTATCATATCAAAACATTATTTATTTATAAAAAAACAAACATTTATTTATAAAAAAATATTTATAAAAAAACATTATCTCAAAATCTTGAATTTTTTTCAAACTTGTAAGAGGGCCTTCACAGTAAAACAAAAGTATAGTTTTTTAAAACATTAATGAAAATTTTTATGAAGAAAAGTACGTTCTTGGCACCCGAAAAATTTTTAATGTCTTTCCGAACTAAAATTTGTTTAAAAAATAAATAAAAATTTAAAAAATAAATATAAAAAATGCTTAAAAATATAAAAAAAATGTTGTTTATATTTTTAAATCTTATAATTCTCTTTAAAACAAAAATTCAAAATTTTTTTTCATTAATATTAAATAAGAATTGTTTAAAAATATATAAAAAAATTTTATTTGTTTTTTAAATCTTATTATTCTCTTTTGGAAAATTATAATTATAAAAAAAAGTATCAACCCTTACATATTCGCAAAATCTTGGAATCTCGTCAGACTTGTAAATATGGCCATCCAAATGAACCAAAAGTAACTTTTTTTAAAACATTTATAAATATTTTTGTAAAGAAAAGTACATCCTCGGCACTCAAAATATTTTGAATGACTTTCCGAAACAAAATTTATTAAAAAAAAAAAAAAAATCGAAAATGCTGCTTATTAGTAAAAATTGAATAAAAAATGTTTAAAATTATAAAAATTTTTTATTTTAATTTTTAAAACTTATAATTCTCTTTTTAAAAAAAAAATCAAAATTTTGTTCATAAGTATTTTATAAAAGTTGAAAAATAAAAAAAAAAATTAATTTGTTTTTTAAAACTCTCTTTTTTAAACTTCTCTTTTGGGAAAAATATTTAAATTTAAATTTAATTATTTAAATATTTAAAACAAAATGATTAACCCTTTCAGTTTCGCAAAGTGTTGAATTTTTGTCAAACTTGTAAAGAAGGCCTTCCCAGTGATCCAAAAGTAAACTTTTTTAAAATATTTATGAACAGTTTTTGGAGACTTTTTGTCAATGACTTTCCGAACTAAAATTTGTTTTTATACAAGAATTTAAAATTTTGTCCATTGCAAACATAAAATAAAAAATGTTTTAAAAATTATTTTTTAAATCTTATAATAAATACTCTTTTGAAAAAAAAATTTTATACAAAAAAATTATCAACCCATACACATTCGCAAAGTCTTAAATTTTCATCAAACTTTCGCTTGTGTTTCTTTGGCCAGATTATGACTAAATCTTAACATAGCTTCAAACTCGAGTCTCGCAAAACGAACAACTATTCCAAAAACATGTTTTTTCAAATAAAATTTTAAAAAAACTTCATTAAAAGACTTTCGTACACAAGACCATCATATAATTTTCTCGTATTTTTCTTTATATTCAAACTTTGTGATGAAATTTCGAATAAATTTCGAATAAATTTATCAAACTTTGTGATGAAATTTCGAATAAATTTCATGCAAGACAGTCATAACTCAAAAGTGAAATTTTCAGAAAAGACCACATTATACAGTTCATATTTCGAATAATTAAAGAAACAATGATGCTAAAAAAATTGATTGATTAATTATATAAATTTTGAGTTTTTGAAAACTTTGATTTTTGATGTAAGTCTCTGATGACTCCCAGAAACAACATTACTTTATGGCTATTTCAAAAATGTTAAAATATGAGTTATGACAGTCTTGGCTGAAAAGAGCGATATCTCAGCAAAATGTTTGATAAAAACTTGACATGTATTCTTAAATGCTTTCAGAAGACATTCTAAAAATCCAGTTGTGCTTCTCCTCATCGAAAATTGCTTTCAGGAGACATTTTCATAAATTTCTAAAAGGCTATTTGAATAAGTTACCAGAATTTTTTCATGGCATGGATTGTGCAAGGCAATGGTTAAATATGTTCTTAAAAGCATTTTGTCTTATGTCTTCTGAATCATGGAAAGCCTGCTAAAAGTTTTCCTAGAAAATACCTACTAGAATCCTTTCATTGAAGGTCTCAAAGAAATCTTCCATTGAAAAATTTTAGAAGCACTTCTAGAGAAGACTAAGACTATGTTAAAATAATTCCTTCTAGCTATGTAAGTAGATGGGATGGAACACACAAGTTTCCCTTCCACTTTCAATAAACTTTTGAACAAATGGAATTTTAAAACTCTTTCTAGGGATAACCTTAGTTAGAAAGCATATTACAGTTCAGAAAAATAAATTTTAATATCGGTTAATCCATTCGAGAGTTTTTTGTCTCTAAACGTCTTCAAACAACTCTCGAATGGATTGACCCAGAAAAGAATTGATCCCTGGAAAGAATTTTCAACTTCCATTTATTTACCTTCTTTTGGAAGCACTTTTGTTTGCTTGAATGTAGCTAAAAAATTTTCATACATTTTCATACATTTTCTCTTTCTAGCATTTTGCACTATTAAGCATTTCGCTATAATAGATTTGCTATTCTTTCTCAACCAGCATCATCTAGGATTCCCGTATGGGCTATTTCACATACTCCATAGCAACTTCCTGCCACTGTGAATGTATGAATTTTCTCTTGAGAAAAAAAAGCTGTGAGAAATTCTAAAAGACGCATTCTATAACTGCTGTTTTGTGGCTGTTGATAGCTTAAGCTATCTTATTATCTAATTATGAGTTATGACTTCTGAAAGACCTATACTTATTTAACTGTATGTATGAATTCGTAGGTACATAAACGTTTTAAAGATTTAATGAAATGCATCTGGAACTAGTTTTAAATTGTTTCATTTTAACGACTAGCTTTTTGAGTCAACGTCGCCGCGGTTTACTTTTAAAGTTGACACACATATCGAAACAGTTCTAAAAGATTCTTGTATTTCCGTTAGAATCTTCATTTGCATAAGCTTAAAGTTATGACAACAATCACAAATTAGAAGATTAGTATTCTCTAAATTGGTGACTTAGTTTCATACTATATCGGTTTATGGGTAAATTGTATTGCTCTTGTTTCGTAGAAACCAGAAATATTTTTTTTAATATCATTTCTGTAGATGGAAAGAAAATCAAAATGTTTACGTAGACACTTGCCGTGAAGACTGAGTTTTATGGAGATCTAATACTGAGTTTCCATGGCGAGTTAACTCGGTGTTTACTCGGGGTCAACTCGCTATGGAAACGCGAGTTGAGTTGAGTTTCGTTAAATCTACGAAACTCCACGAAACTTGTAAGATTTAACTAGGTTCTATCTGTCAAAGTGATTGCTGTCGTTAATATTGAAAAAATAATGAAAATTTTTATTTTAACAATAATATTTAAATGTCGAACGCAAGAGTTTTTTGGAGTGCCGCAGAAACTAGTCAAAAAATAACAAAAATTACAAAAAAGAATTGACAAGTTCAACTCGACTCGGTGTTGTGCATGGAAACACTATCGAGTCAGCAAAATCATTTTGTCAACTCAACGAAAACCCAAACCCAGAGTTAACTCGCCATGGAAACTCAGTATAAGCACAGGATCGACACATTGCTTCGACTGGCACCTCTTTGAAGTCGAAATTTTTTATAATCTTTATTACGATATTATTGTGTATCTTCTGAAAGTTGGCCGATAGGAAGTACCACAAAATGCTTAATAAAATTTTCTCTATGAATAAGAATTTTGTGTTCTGATGATGGCATTTTGTACCATGCAAAACCGTTCACATATATTCGGGCAGTGTTTCATAACAGCTGACAGCTTTCAGTGTAATCATAACAGCTGAGTAAAGAGCTGATAAAGAGCAACTCTTTCTTTCACATTATTTGTTATAGCTTCAAAGAAAAGGAATAAAAATAATGTACTATGTATTCAAAGTTACAACCAAAAAGAAGACAGACTTATATAAAATATTTGCTTTGCAAAAAATACACCAGCAAAAATAATAATAAAATTAAAAATTGTTGGCATCAAAAGAATTCTTTAATAAAAATATATACCTATAAATAATGACGTAATAAAACTAAGTAGAATCAAAATGTGGAACTATTTCATCCCCGATTCCATACAACGACAAACAATAAACAAGTAACGAAACTCTTAATTCGGTCTAGACCAATTATAGGATACTCTAAACCTCCTCTAATATAAACATACCTATACAATTTAAATGTGGTGACCGTAGCATGCAGGTTAAGTGTGTGGCTCAGCATGCTCGGAGCCCGGGTTCGATGCCCAGTCGTGGCGAAAAGTTTTTTCAATAAAAAAATTTTTCTGATCGGTCACCACCTCTCTGCAGACAATGGCAAACCTCAGAGAGTAAATAATGCCATGTAAAGCTTCTTGAGAACATGAACTTTAGCCGTTCGGAGTCGGCATAAAACATGTAGGTAAAGTTCTCGGTCAATTGTGTGCTAACATTTAATAACACACACAACACAATTGATCGTAAGAAGCTCGGTCAAAGTCCTTTCAAGGGCTGAAATGGCCAATTTGTTTTTTTGTGTTTTTTTTTTATACATTTAAATACAATACAACAAAACGAACTAATCCATGTACTAAATCTGTATGTATAAGAGACAAAACTTTTAACTATTTTATCCCTGATTCCATGTAACGATGACACCAATTTTGGTCACATCTTCGTTTTAATATAACATACTCATATACCTACACTGAGGGAAATATGTGTTAAAATTAAATTAAATTGTGTTAATATCAAACGAAATTGTTCTTGAAATAGAGCTTGAAACAATTTCATTTAAATTAAGCACAAATGTTTTTAGTTTAAATTTAAAACAATAGCTTTTGTTTTTAAAGCAATGTTTTTAAACATAAAAACAATTTTAAAACAAAAATTGTAATATTTAAAACCAATGTTTTAAAGCATGACTTTTTCCATGCCATTTTTTCAGTTTTTCTGAGTTTTCAACACCAGATTCGTTATCAGCGACACTGGGACCCTCCGATTACCAAATTTTACCACCGATCGATGAAGTTTTAATTTAAAACATTGGAATAATTAATTAGTGATTATTTTATCTTATGTTCGACATCTGTAAAACCAATTCAAAACTTGTGATATTTTTCAGATAGTTATTTTTTTGTTTGTTATTTCAAAGACATAAGAAAAAATTATTCCCAATTATTATTTCCCCAGCCGCGGCGAAAAGTTTTTTTCAATAAAAAATTTTTTCTGATCGGTCATCACCTCTCTGCAGACAATGGCAAACCTCAGAGAGTTAATAATGCCATGTAAAGCTTCTTGAGAACATGAGCCGTTCGGAGTCGGCATTAAACATGTAGGTCCCGTTCTCGGGTAATTGTGTACAAACATTTACTAACACACACAGCACAACTGACCGATTGATAAGAAGCTCGGTCAAAGTCCTTTCAAGGGCTGAAATGGCCAGTTTGTTTTTTTTTTGTTTTAAGAAAAAATTATAAAAAAAGGATGAAGTCTATTATTGAAATTTAAACAAGTTTGTTATAAATTTAATTTTGCAGAATCGCAAATGCGTTAAATTTTTATTGTAACATTTTTTGTTTAATTTTAAAGTATGTTTTTTTTTCTCAGTGCAGTCTTATCCCTATTGCTCAAATGTCAACCTCTTTATAGAGTTTTAAATATTGAGGATTTCATTGGAGGTGGGCGTGGTTGTGGGTGGATGACGATAATTTTTATACCCCCACGCGTACTGCGCAAGGGGTATATTAATTTTGTCACGACGTGTGTAACACCCAAAAGCATCACCCCAAAGCACCCAAAAGCATTCTTGCTCAGCATCACCACCTGAGTTGATTTAGCCATGTCCGTCTGTCTGTCCGTCTCTCCGTCTGTCCGTCTATCTGTCGACACGATTTTACAGCCGCAATTTTGAAGCTATCGTAATGAAATTCGATATTTAAGCTTTTTTTAAAAAACTAAGGTTAAGTTTGAGAATGGGCTAAATCGGATGAAAACCACGCCTACCTCCCATACAACCCAAAAATTGAAAACTCTACAAAGAAGCTAATATTTAAGCTACAATACTGAAAATTGGTATATGTGTATTCAATATCAAAACTGAGATGTCTTAGAAAAATGGGCGTCATCCACTCACTAACACGCCCACCTCCCATACAACCCCAAAATTGAAAAATCTATAAAGAGGCTAATATTAAAGTTACAAGACGGAAACTCGGTATTTGAGTATTCAATGTCAAAACTGAAGTGTGTTAGAAAAATGGGCGTCATCCACGCACTAACACGCCCACCTCCCATACAACCCCAAAATTGAAAAATCTATAAAGAGGTTAATATTAAAGTTATAAGACGTAAACTCGATATTTGTATATTCAATGTCAAAACTGAGGTGTGTTAGAAAAATGGGCGTCATCCACCCACTAACCCACCTCCCATACAACCCCAAAATTTAACAATCTATAAAGAGGCTAATATTAAAGTTACAAGACAGAAACTCGGTATTTGTGTATTCTATGTCGAAACTGAGTTATGCTAGAAAAATGGGCGTCATACAAAATCTAACACGCCCACCTCCCATACAACCCCAAAATTTAAAACTTTATAAAAAGGCTTATATTTAAGCTGCAGGAAAACAATTTGTTATGTATGTTTTTTAGACACATAAAAATAATAATATCTCTCAAAATCTCATACAAAAAGCTCTCCAAATTAAGGGGGTCTTCTCATTGAGCAACTTTTTTTTCGACTTTTTTGCATTTATTTATAGTTTGGGTAGTTGTGAATATGTCCCTAAAAGGATTTTTAGAAATTCGAAATACTTTAGAAGATACAGCCTTTTTGTGAAGCAAGGTCTTCGTCAAAATGAGCTATTTTTTTTTCGCCTCATTTTCGAACGAAGCGGCATTAAGTAACCACCGAATTCTGTTGAAAATGTTTATTGTTAGGTAAAAACGTGTTTGCACACATATTCATAAAATATACGAATACACATTTCTGCTTATTTTAGGGGTTGAAGCATTTTTTGAGTCCAGGTGTTCAACTGAAAGCATCATTACTTCAAACTTTAAACGCGTTTATCTCGAAACCACGTTTTTCGAACTGGCGGCCATGATATCTCCAGTTCAACTGAACCGATTTTCATGAAACAAAGTGGAATCGACACAAAATTGTCACCATTCTCGGGTGAACCTCGACCATAATTTTAAAAAATTTTTTACTATTTTTTTTTACACTAAACTACAAAAAAAAGCCCGAAATTGAATTTTTTTTTTGAATGGCCGCCATTTTGTCAAAAAAAATCACAAAATTAAGCTTGAGATTCACCCGAGAATTACATCTATACTGATTATAACCCCGTTTTTTGTTTTATTTCAGACGCTCCGGAGACCCGGAATCGTGGCCGCCGTGACGACACCTTTTTTTTCACCACCAACTTTGAAGTCTCATACTTTTTGAACAGCCCACGTATCGAGGCAAAAAAATTTTTTATTTACTTTGAAACTTTTGTAATACAATAAATAAAAAAAATTTTCAATTATTCTTTGCGTTTTCAAATAAGAATTTTTTTAAAAAGGGTCCAAAAAACGGGTTTTGAATGAGAAGACCGCCTTAATATTCTTTCACCCTTAAGAATCGGCCGTGGCGGTATTTTAACTTCTGCCAAGTCGAAGATATACCTTACTAGTTTAATTGAATATTAGTTTTGGCATAGCATGCTCTTATACCAAGTTTTACCCCTGCAGCTGAAATTTGGAAGCCCGATTGTAAAGAATCTTACCTTCTACCTTCTAAACCGCTCATAGTCAGACCGAAGTTTTATTAATCGATTTTTTTTGTCAATATGATTTATTACAGCTTAATAAATTTACGAATGATAATAATCGTACGCTAGATCTTATATTTGTGAATAAAGAATTTATCCTAACACTCGAGGTTCCGCTTTTTCCAATTTTTAATGGCACTAATCATCACAAACCTCTTCTTCTAGAATTTTATTTTTATCAATACCAAAAGCAGGTCATTAATCACAGTTTAACACTTGACTTTAAAAAAGCTAACTTTGGTGCAATGAATAATTGCAAATTGGTGAATAATTTATCTTCAATCTCCTGGGAATTTATCTCTCGTGAAATTGACCTATCCGCGGCCTATGACAGCTTTTTATCAATATTGAATCTCTCAATCCGTCAAATTATTTTCTTGAAACAGTCGTTCAATAATAATAACTCTCCTTGGTTTAACAAGAGACTCGGAAACTTGAAAAACAAAAAGACCAAAGCTTTTAAGCGCTTTAGACAAGAGTCTTTAAATCTTAATCTAAAATGCATCTACTTGTCTCTTAATCATGATTTTAACATGCTCAGCAAATTTCTTTATAATTCGTACATCTCCTCAACTGAACTCAAGGAAAATAGTAAATATTTTTGAACTTTCATTAACAACAAAAGAAAATCTAATGGATTACCTAGCTCTATGTTCAATCTCGACTCCTCTGTAGATAATACGAAAACTATATGTAACCTGTTTGCTAGTTATTTTATGTCTGCTTATTGCCCGGCTTCAAGTCCTGATTCGGTATCACTTGTTAGCCTTTCTGATTCAGTCTTGAATTTTGTTGATCTATCTTTTTCGATTGATGATATCAAATCTGCTCTGTCTAACCTTAAAAATAGCTCAACGGTAGGCCCCGATGATATAGCTCAAACTATATTGAAATACTGCGCCCTATCTCTGGCTACACCCTTTTTTTATATTTAGGAAGTCTTTATACGCGGGTTCATTTCTAGACAACTGGAAACATTCTTGCATCGTCCGAATGCATAATTCTGGCTCTAAACAGGATATAAAAAATAATAGACCCATTTGTAAACTCCTACATACCTACATACCTAAAGTTTTTGACAAAATGTCCTTTCATGTCAAAAATATTATATCCCATGAACAACATGGGTTTTTATCCGGTAAATCAACATTGACTAATCTGGCACTATTTTGTAATTTCGCTGCTATTAACTTCGAATCTGGCCTTCAAACTGACGTCATATTTACGGATTTTGCGAAGGCGTTAGACAAGGTTTGTCACAAATTTTTCATTTTGAAACTTACCTCCCTTAGATTTCATTCAAATCTTTTGAGATGATTTCAATCGTACCTATCTAGCTGTAAACAGTCAGTCAAACATCTTTGAAGTAACATCTGGTGTCCCTCAAGGAAGCCATCTAGGGCCTCTCCTGTTCCTTTTTTATTTATACCCTAAACCTGAAAGGTCAGGGTATATTAACTTTGTGCAAACGTTTGTAACGCATAGAACGAAGCGAGTCCGGTATAGAAAAGTATATATATTCTTGATCAGCGTCACCACGTGAGTCGAGCTATCCATGTCCATCCGTCCGTCCGTCCGTCCGTCTGTCCGTCTGTGTGTTGTCCGTATACACAGGATAAGAAGAAGGAGTTGAGATAATTGAATGAAACTTAGTACACATAATCACATGGACCCAAGGATCTGCACTATTGAATATTTTTTGAATCCGCTCACGGACACGCCTACCTCCCATACAATGCAAAAATGTAAAACTGCATAACTCAGCTCATAATTAACCTACAACAATAAAATTCGGTATGTATGTGTTTTATACAAACACAAAGATGTCTTTGAAAAATGGACGTCATCCACTCACGGACACGCCCATCTCCCATACAACCCAAAAATTGAAAACGCAATAAATAAGCCTCTGTTTAACCTACAGTGCTAAAATTTGGCACATATATTTTTTATAACAAAGCAAAGATGGTTTTGGAAAATGGACATCATCCGCCTACGGACACGCCTACCTCCCATACAACGCGAAAATTGATAATTGCATAACTCAGCTTATAATAAGCCTACAATAATAAAATTTGATATATGTGTTTTATATCAACACAAAGATGTCTTTGAAAAATGGACGTCATCCGCTCACGGACACGCCTACCTCCCATACAACCCAAAAATTGAAAACGCAATAAATAAGCGTCTGTTTAACCTACAGAGCTAAAATTTGGCACGTATGTTTTTTATGACAAGACAAAGATGGTTTTGAAAACCTGACGTAATCCGCTTACGGACACACCTACCTCCCATACAACCCAAAAAGTTTAAAACTCAATAAATAAGGTTATGTTTATCATAAAGAAATTAAATTTGGTATGCATGTATTTTATACCAAAACTAAGGTGTGTCCCAAAATTGGGAGTAATCCGTCCATGAACACGCCCACCTCCCATAGCGAAAGCACAATAAAGGCATTAACTGTGAGCTACACGAATAAAACTTGGTATGTGTAAATTTTTCATCAACATTTAAATGCATATAAAATAAAGGCTTCATCCGCCCACGGAGACGATCATTTACAATAAAAATTTTTTGTTTTTAAAAAGTAGGTTTAGGGTATTTCATAGTCGGCCAAGACCGACTTTAGACTTTCTTTACTTGTTTATTAATGATCTTACTTGATTACCAGTGCCTTCTTTTTTGCGGTTGACCTTAAATTTTTCCGATCTATTAAATCGTACGCTGATGTAAACTTACTTCAATTAGATATTGACTCAATCTTTAGCCCTTATTCTGTAAATTCATGCCAACTCAAGAGGTTTACTTCAAAGAAAGATCTTCGAATTTTATTTGACCTTGACCCCTGTTAAAATTTAAAGACCACATAAATCTTTTTATCAATAAATCTCACTCCATGCTAAGTTTCTTAATAAGGAATTCTAAAGATTTTAAGGACCCCTTCACCCTCAAAAGTTTATATACATATATCATTAGTTCGACCACATTTAGAATACTGCTGCTCACTTTTATGGAATCCTGCTTCATCCACACAATCTCTTAGAATTAAGAGAATTCAGAAAAAATTCACGAGGTTCATGGTTTTCAAACTTAACTGGAACCTTCCCCAGTCATTATCCTAAACCACTAAATGCGCCCTAATTGATATATGTTCACTTGAATCTAGACGTAAATTTCAGTCTGTCACTTTTATTCGAGACTTAGTCCATTACCATATTCAGTATCCTGTACTGCTTGGTTTATTAGACTTTAATACCCCATCTCAATTCTCGACTTAGGAGTCAGTTCAACTTTCGAGTTCTTTTTCATAGAGCTGCATATGCTCTTAATGAGCCAATGACTCGTTGTACCACTGAATCAAATCATATCTTTGACAATATATCAAGAAATCGTTTTAAAACTAAACTTAAACTTGTCCAAATGTTTCATGTCTCTTGTGGTATTAGTTTTTAATTTGTGTTACGAATAAATTCTTTTTTAATTTAAAAGCACATATTCTCATTGTTCATATTTGTAATTAATAATTTGTTAACTTTAAAAATTTTATATTGTTTGGCAATCTTATGTTAAACTTATGTTGGCAGATTCTTTACTTATCAGGTGATAATATGAAGATTCGATCAGAGATTTTCCATAAAAAGGAATAAAGTTTGTAAATGTAATTTCATATCTTCTTAATTAATATTCATGTAATTTATTGAGAATAATGTTAGATAACCTTTTTCGAAAAAAGTCAGATAATTCTTCGGTCGATATCTCGGAATATTTTTTAAGATTTTTTTCAACTTAAGGGATCATATAGAAAATGAATTTTTCAAAGCAGTCCTGGTCATATTCGGTCTTAAAGTTTGTGTTCTTATTTAAATAAAACAGTATCATATAATTTTGTTTTCCTCCACATAGGATAATTTTTATATCCGCATTAGCTCATATTCTTTTTCGTTTTAAAGCACAATTATATATTTTTTATCAAAACCATTTCAAAAAATAACTCAATGCATGCGGCCATAGAACGGCATTTTTCGTGATATTAAATATTTTCAAAATTATTTTCATGCTTCCATTATAGCCAGTATTACAAAAACCAGAAAGAACAGCCCTTTGAAAGGTTTCTACGTTCTTCTTAACTATGTATCTTACTCAACATGTTGTTGACCTCATTAAGATTAAAAATACAACTAAAATTTATCTTTTAAAATAACATAAAAAGCTGATTAATTTTAATGCAAATTTCTTTGCTTACCATCGAGGTACTCTGCCGGTTGTTATTATATAATAAGAACATTTTTATCTATTTTTCAATAACTGCACGCTCACTTTTTGACGAAAAAATAAAGTTTAACAACCAAGATTTGGTTTAGTTCATGCCAACTTGAGTTGTAGAAAAGCGCAATACAACCACGTTATTGATAACAGCTCAAAAGATACACACCGCTTATTTACAACCAACATTTTCATTCATGCATCTGAAGAATGCTTGCTCTACTTTTGATGATTACACAAAATATAACTTTTTGAATATTAGAGCAATGAAAGAATATGATCAAAACAAAGAAGCACGAATAAATAACTCAACGAACTCGAGTGACCATCAAGACCATGACCATGTTGCGTTGTAGAACACGTACGTTACGATTAACAGTTGACATGAACTCAACAATAGAGCAGAAACTGCGTGGCTTCTTGCAGAATTCTTGTGGTTAAGTAAAGATTGAGTCTAATTTATGATTGCGGCACCCACCAAGATGCGTTGCCATTGAAACGCAGGCCAGCCCATGTTGGGGTATAAATATGAAGTGACCTTGCGAGTAGAAGCGTAGTCAATAGTAAAGCAATGAAGGGAGTTCTGCTGTTAGTTGTGGTTAAGTTTGTGGCTTCAACTTTGGCATATTTGGATTTAGCCAGTATACAAAGTGATCTCATTCCGGCGGATCCATATGGTGAACCATTCTGTCCCAAAGGTGGAGAGCCTGTGTGTGCGTCAAATGGCGTTGAATACTACTATTTTGAGAACGAGTGTCGTCTGAATGAACACAATTGGAAGTTATTGTTTGCGGGGAAATTAGGTAAGTAGTTGATGCATTTCTTAGATACTGATAAATTGGAAAAAAACTTATATTGCGTTTTTTTATAGAACTTACACAAACCTTTACAAACCTATGTTTTACAAACTGTGAAAAAATCATATGTCCCGAAATTTATGCACCAATCTGTGCCATTTCGTATGAACCTGAAGTGCGGGAGACAGTAAGTAATGAGTGCGAATTGAACCGCAAGATTTGTCAGACCAGAAAACGTAAGTGCAAAAGCGGGCTGTTTTTGAAATATAATGAAATTTATTTCACTTAATTCTTGCAGAATGGTATGCGCTCAACATAGGTTCTTGTGAGCGTTCTTGCCCCGCAGCCTGTACCAAGGAATTCAAACCGGTCTGTGGAAAATACGGCAACGAAGAACGCACATTTTCGAATACCTGCGAGCTAGAACGCACAAAATGCGAGAGTAACAATGGTAAGTATGTAAAACTGGCATGAGCCGGTACAGATATCTAATTTCAAAATGATCGTGAATAACATAAAATGTATCTAACAGATTGGCAGCTTAGTTATGAGGGCATCTGTAAGGATGCACCTGTGGTTTGTACTCTAGAATATCAACCAATTTGTGCCAAATATGGAAATGAGGAAAAAACTTTTCCAAACAAATGTATGCTAATGGCTGAAATACGAGATAGTGGCAAGGGTACGTTAGCAGTCTCATAAAAATTTGTTTTTTGCAACACTTAACTCTTATCTACTCTGTAGACTGGCAGCAGGTGAATGAGGGCGTTTGTGCTCCACCACCTATGCTCTGCAGCGATGACTATCAACCTGTTTGTGCCATATTCAATAATGAGCAGCGTACCTTTTCCAATCTCTGTTACCTGATTTTGGAAAATCAAGTCAGTGGACATGGTAAGTGTTGCTGCTGTCATAAGCAACTCGCGTACAGAGCTAAGCTTATTTTTTCCATCCCTCAGACTGGCAGCTCGTCTATGAAGGTGAGTGTTACAGTCCAGAACTTGCTTGCCCCCAGTATTATAGTCCTGTTTGTGCCCAATATGGTAAGGTTGAAAAAACTTTTTGGAATCAATGCTTTTTGGAAACGGAAATTCGCACCGCTGGCACAGGTAAGAGATGAAAGCTTATTTATTTTTATTAAATTTATGATAATTTTGACGCTCTATTTAGCATGGACAGTGAAATACAATGGGGATTGTAACACAGAAGCAGACACCACTGCCAAAGTAGCTACAAAGGAATATGCCACAAGAAGCATTGCTGACGACAATAAAGATACTTCAAACTATGATTCCCAAACTTCAACTACCTACAGAAAAGGTACTAACTGTCAATATGTGCCACCTTTATGTCATTTGGGTGACGAACCCGTCTGTGCTGTACTATTTGGTTACACAAATACTTTCGCCAATCCCTGTGATGTTGAACGCGCCAACGTCGGCTGGATGAGTAAGTTAAATTCTTAATTTTCGGTCATATTTTTCTTTACATAAAGAACTGCCTATTTAAAGAATGGACGATTATTGCTCCTGGTCCCTGTAAAATAACACAAACATCTACAGCGAACGAAGGTTATAATGGTGGCACCAATTGTGGTCAGAAAAATCAAGATTCACACAATTCCAACACATATGGTTCAGTGGATGCCATGGATGATTCAGCGGATAAAACTCCTTACTCCGAAACGCCCTATACTTACATTCCATACAGCTTTTATGCACCGAACACTGCATCTAACACTAAAGTGCCTTCTTATCAAACATCTTATTACCCAAAAAAGAACTGCTACTCTGCGGCAGCAACCACTCAACCACCAACAACCGCAAGTGCAAAGCCTAAGACTGAAGCACCTAATACCACTGTGCCACCTGCATCACCCTCCACCACTGCACCACCTCATCCGACTGAACCTTCCCACACCACTAAACCATCAACAGAACCAGTGACTGCGAAGCCTACCACTAAATCATCATCAAACTCTGACCAGCCATCAACCACGGAGCCATGGTACATGGAGTCTTCAAGTGAACCTTCTTATACGACTGAATCACCGACGGAAACATATCCATATGAGGAAAGCACTTATTATACGACTGAATCACCGACGGAAACATATCCATTTGAGAAAACCACTTATTATACGACAGTGTCATCTTCTAAAGGCTCGACAACTAAGAAGTCAACAACTGAAGAAGCCACAACTGAAGTAGCAACACCGTATGAAGCCACAACAGAAGTACCAGAACCTTCAACTGAAACACCATATAATACAGAATCACCACCATATCCATCAAATGATGACTCAACAACCTATAAGCCAACTTATGCTCCCTATACCACAGAATCACCATCTTATCCATCAACCGGAGAAGAAGAAACAACTTATAAACCAACCGATATGCCAACTCCTTATGCTCCTTATACCACAGAATTGCCACCATATCCATCAAGCGAAGAAGAAGAAACAACCTATAAGCCAACTTATGCGCCCTATACCACAGTATCACCACCTTATCCATCAACCGATGAAGAAGAAACAACTTATAAGCCAACCTATATGCCAACTCCTTATGCTCCTTATGCCACAGAATCACCACCTTATCCATCAACCGAAGAAGCAACAACCTATAAGCCAACTTATGCGCCCTATACCACAGAATCACCACCTTATCCATCAACTGAACAAGAAGCAACCACAGAGCCGGCCACTGAACCTTATCAAACCACTGCGGCACTAACAGAGCCACCATATCCGGAGCCTTATCCGGAGTCAAGCAGTACGACAAAGCAATCCACAGAGGAAGCAACAACTGAACAGGAAACATATGAAGAAACATCAACTGCTGCGCCGTCATATCCTTCCGAACCACTAACGGAAGCTTCACGGCAGGAAAATAAAGCTCCATATGAAGAACTAACTACCGCTGCGGGCTATCGTTCCGAACCACTAACCGAAACATCTCATATGCCAGCTACTGTCGCTCAGGCGCCTTCCTATGAACCATCTAGCACTGAACAATATACTTACGGACCTCAAACTCAAGCTCCATCGACAGCCGTACCTTATCTGCCTGAGCCGTCAACTGAAGCTCTTTATATGCCGGCTCCTGTCACTCAGGCGCCTTCCTATGAACCATCTAGCACTGAACAATATCCTTACGAACCGCAAACTCAAGCTCCATATCAAACACCATCGACAGCTGCGCCTTATCCACCAAAACCGTCAACTGAAGCTCCTTATACACCAGCTTCCTTGACTGAGGAGCCTTCTTATGAACTATCTACCACTGAACCATATCCTTATGAACCGCAAACTCAAGTTCTATATCAAGAATCATCCACAGCTGCGCCTAATGTCCCAGAGCCGTCAGCTTCTCACACGCCAGCAGCCAACACTCAGGCGCCTTCTCAGGAACCATCTCCCACTGCTGCACATCCTTCCGAAGCACTTACACAAGCTCCATGTCAAACACCATGCACAGCGGCGCCTAATCCCTCAGAGCCAATAACAGAAGCACCTGATACTTCAGCTCCCAGCACTATGGCTCCTACGCCAAATTCTGCATCAGAAGCACCAACTGCAGCTCCTAACACTTCACCACCGTCAACTTATGCTCCTTTTGCATATCCATCATATCCTGCTGTACCTTATCATGCAGCGTCATATCCAGTAGCAGCTTATAATGTGCCTTCATCACCTGATAACGTGGCAGCAACTTATACAAAACCTAGCGTTTTACCTTCTAGTGGCTATTCCTGGCATGCTGTTAATCCATATTATTACGGTCCAGTCTATCAGGGTCCAGTGTATCATCAACCCTCGTACATGAATATTAATTATGGACCATCACATTATAATGGTGCCACATCTGGTGTATCCGATCCTTACCAGACTTCGTCACTTAGTGGTTACTATGGCCAGCCTGCCTATCCGCCACAATTGAACTATATGATGGAGAAATTGGCTAAATTTCAAGCAGTCTACGAACAGGGAAAGGTTACATAAAAAAGTCTTGCTTAGAAAAAGGTTACCTAGAAAAGTATTAAAAAGTTTAGATCCTATAGTATTCTAAGTAGTTCGTAAGTTAAAAAAAAAAATAGAGTTAAGAAATAAGAATAAAGTTTTATACCAATTAACATTAATATAAAAAATTTTAACTGAAAAGAAAAAATAATTATAATTATCAAAATAATACTTTGGTGGGTTAAAAACAATCAATCAATGGAGGATTTTCCTAATTTTGAAACAGTAAGGCTTCGTAATGTTCCAAAGAGTATCTAGGCATTTACGAAAAAAAAATCGGTCGAGACAGTACTACAGTTCCTAGTAGTACATGCAAAGAAAGCGCTCTCCTACAAAGAATTCGCATTAGGGGCATTTCTAGACATCTCAGGTGCATTCAACAATGTATCAACTACGGCTATCCTTAACGGATTGCGTGCGAGAGATGCAACTCAGCAATCGAGCTTTAGATAGATAACCTTTTAAATTGTAGAAGGGTACAAGCCGAGTGGGGTAAACCATTCTATATTTGAACCCTCTAGAAATACACGCAAAACTCGGAACTGTAGAATTGGCAAGAATTAAATTAGTAGCACAGACTCTCGAATCTAAAGTATCAAGAGTCCTAGGTCCAAAATGAGTACGGGAGTTGGAGAGGCAGTGTATTCTGCAGAGCCTTATAATGATAAGACAGGCATATGAACTATCCGACCATTGCAGTATCTTCCAGGCGGAGATTTATGTCATTAGGAAGTACGCAGATATCTTAGTACAACCACTGACAACTCTTCAACTAACATTTTTGTTGACAGCCAAGCGGCAATAAAATACATGTGTTCTAATACTGTCAAGTCCAAAAATGTCCTAGCAAGCAAAGACGCACTTGATGCATTCAGCTCTCATTCAGAGGAAAGTGCCGAGCTGGGATCAGAGCTTATAGAACATGTAGCTAGCTATTCCACAACAGGAATTGTATAAAAATATAGTAACGCAAGCAGTGAGTCATAGATGGAAAGATACGACACGAGAATCATGTGTGATGCAGCATGCGGAAAAATAACTTAGTTTTTCACGGCACGCACCCGAAGAGACAGCAGGACACTAGTGAGGTATCCTCATAGTCCACTGCATAGTGACAGCTCACGTTAAAAAGCTGTGAATTACTACAGGCTTTCATCAGCCGGTACCACTAAGGACCGTATGATCTTTGTGAGACTCCAAAGAGAGAGAGCCGAATTAACATAATCTAATCTAATGACGTTGTATCTACCTTATAAATATATATTGAAATAAGAGATAAAAACGATAAAATATAAAAGATACAAGATAAAAAACGATAAAAGATACAAGATAAAAAATACAAGATAAAAAAAGATAAAAGATACAAGATAAATAAAATTAAAAGATACAAGATAAAAAAAATGAAAAAAATAAGAGATAAAAAAATATAAAAGATACAAGATACAAGATACAAGATACAAGCTACAAGATACAAGATACAAGATACAAGATACAAGATACAAGATACAAGATACAAAATACAAGATACAAGATACAAGATACAAGATACAAGATACAAGATACAAGATACAAGATACAAGATACAAGATACAAGATACAAGATACAAGATACAAGATACAAGATACAAGATACAAGATACAAGATACAAGATACAAGATACAAGATACAAGATACAAGATACAAGATACAAGATACAAGATACAAGATACAAGATACAAGATACAAGATACAAGATACAAGATACAAGATACAAGATACAAGATACAAGATACAAGATACAAGATACAAGATACAAGATACAAGATACAAGATACAAGATACAAGATACAAGATACAAGATACAAGATACAAGATACAAGATACAAGATACAAGATACAAGATACAAGATACAAGATACAAGATACAAGATACAAGATACAAGATACAAGATACAAGATACAAGATACAAGATACAAGATACAAGATACAAGATACAAGATACAAGATACAAGATACAAGATACAAGATACAAGATACAAGATACAAGATACAAGATACAAGATACAAGATACAAGATACAAGATACAAGATACGAGATACAAGATACAAGATACAAGATACAAGATACAAGATACAAGATACAAGATACAAGATACAAGATACAAGATACAAGATACAAGATACAAGATACAAGATACAAGATACAAGATACAAGATACAAGATACAAGATACAAGATACAAGGTACAAGATACAAGATACAAGATACAAGATACAAGATACAAGATACAAGATACAAGATACAAGACACAAGATACAAGATACAAGATACAAGATACAAGATACAAGATACAAGATACAAGATACAAGATACAAGGTACAAGATACAAGAAACAAGATACAAGATACAAGATACAAGATACAAGATACAAGATACAAGATACAAGGTACAAGATACAAGATACAAGATACAAGATACAAGGTACAAGATACAAGATACAAGATACAAGATACAAGATACAAGATACAAGATACAAGATACAAGGTACAAGATACAAGATACAAGATACAAGATACAAGATATAAGATACAAGATACAAGATACAAGATACAAGATACAAGATACAAGGTACAAGATCCAAGATACAAGATTCAAGATACAAGATACAAGATACAAGATAAAAGATACAAGATACAAGATACAAGATGCAAGATCAATGTTCAAAGATAAAAGATAAAAAATATAGAAGGAACTAAAGGTAAAGGTAAAGGTAAAGGTAAAGGTAAAGGTAAAGGTAAAGGTAAAGGTAAAGGTAAAGGTAAAGGTAAAGGTAAAGGTAAAGGTAAAGGTAAAGGTAAAGGTAAAGGTAAAGGTAAAGGTAAAGGTAAAGGTAAAGGTAAAGGTAAAGGTAAAGGTAAAGGTAAAGGTAAAGGTAAAGGTAAAGGTAAAGGTAAAGGTAAAGGTAAAGGTAAAGGTAAAGGTAAAGGTAAAGGTAAAGGTAAAGGTAAAGGTAAAGGTAAAGGTAAAGGTAAAGGTAAAGGTAAAGGTAAAGGTAAAGGTAAAGGTAAAGGTAAAGGTAAAGGTAAAGGTAAAGGTAAAGGTAAAGGTAAAGGTAAAGGTAAAGGTAAAGGTAAAGGTAAAGGTAAAGGTAAAGGTAAAGGTAAAGGTAAAGGTAAAGGTAAAGGTAAAGGTAAAGGTAAAGGTAAAGGTAAAGGTAAAGGTAAAGGTAAAGGTAAAGGTAAAGGTAAAGGTAAAGGTAAAGGTAAAGGTAAAGGTAAAGGTAAAGGTAAAGGTAAAGGTAAAGGTAAAGGTAAAGGTAAAGGTAAAGGTAAAGGTAAAGGTAAAGGTAAAGGTAAAGGTAAAGGTAAAGGTAAAGGTAAAGGTAAAGGTAAAGGTAAAGGTAAAGGTAAAGGTAAAGGTAAAGGTAAAGGTAAAGGTAAAGGTAAAGGTAAAGGTAAAGGTAAAGGTAAAGGTAAAGGTAAAGGTAAAGGTAAAGGTAAAGGTAAAGGTAAAGGTAAAGGTAAAGGTAAAGGTAAAGGTAAAGGTAAAGGTAAAGGTAAAGGTAAAGGTAAAGGTAAAGGTAAAGGTAAAGGTAAAGGTAAAGGTAAAGGTAAAGGTAAAGGTAAAGGTAAAGGTAAAGGTAAAGGTAAAGGTAAAGGTAAAGGTAAAGGTAAAGGTAAAGGTAAAGGTAAAGGTAAAGGTAAAGGTAAAGGTAAAGGTAAAGGTAAAGGTAAAGGTAAAGGTAAAGGTAAAGGTAAAGGTAAAGGTAAAGGTAAAGGTAAAGGTAAAGGTAAAGGTAAAGGTAAAGGTAAAGGTAAAGGTAAAGGTAAAGGTAAAGGTAAAGGTAAAGGTAAAGGTAAAGGTAAAGGTAAAGGTAAAGGTAAAGGTAAAGGTAAAGGTAAAGGTAAAGGTAAAGGTAAAGGTAAAGGTAAAGGTAAAGGTAAAGGTTGAACCTGTAAAGGTTGTCTCTGAAAACAGACAATTACAAAGTCCCATCGCACATTGGGAAATTTGGCCCCATTTTGAGGCCAAAAGTCAATTTTTCAACTTGTTTGAATCTTTCTATTTTCGGTTTGATCTAGCAGGGAATACTCCAAAGCATACAAGTGTAAACTCTGTTTTTAGATAATGTGTTTTACCACTGCTATGGTACATCCCAAACATTTTGTTTCGAAATGAGTTAAAAATTTTTTTTATTTTTATGTAGGTTTTTATATCGTGTTCAGATGGATACACCTTAAAATCTAACAACAACTTTAGATAACTAAAAAATGGAAAAACTAGTGATGGTTTGTTCAAAAATATATCAATTAATTATTCCTATTAAATTGAATGTTTCTGATAGAGAGTGAATTTATTATAAGTGACCTTTACGAGAAATTGTTTAATTTTAAAAGAAAACTTTAGTTAGAGTTTAAAAAAAAAGTTCAATAGAGTTCAAGAAAAACTCATCATACATCGATAGAGCAATCATTTATGTGTTATTGCCACATCATCTCATATTGCGATTTTGTGCGATATTAAAAAAAAAATAATTTTTCTAACCTTAAAATTACAACATTTATTGAACTTTTTACCGCCTACCTGTAGAAATAGTGGGCGTGGCAAGTCAATTTTTGTATTGAAAGCTTACTAATTCGAGCTCAAGTGCTGGATTAAAATTCAAGCTGATAATTCAACTCTATACCTCCCACCTATAAAAAAGTGGGCGTGGCAAGTATATTTTTGTTAGGCAAGCTTAATACTTCTAACTTAAGTGATGGATCAAGTTTTAAGATGATACTTCAACTTTTCGAATTTTGGCCACAAAATAGGGTAAAATTTCCCATAGTGCATCGGTCAAAATACTTGTTAAAGGTATTGAAAATATATTGAAAAATACTTAATACTGTCTGATCAACGTTAACTTCTGAAAATTTAAATTTTTTTAAAATTTCCCATAAATGTAAAATTATTTTTTGGTATAAAAACTGTTATGTTTACTTAATAACGATTTAGCTAAATTTATTTGACGCCTTTCTTTTAGTCTGGAAATATTGCTACAAAATCATAAATCTTTAATAATAAGCAATTATTCTAAAATGCAAATAAAATCAAAATATTTTAAATTTTCTTTAGTTTGTTGTTTGAGTTCATTAATAAAAAACACATCCGTTTGGGGATTGATGAAAAAAAAAATCGAACGCGAACTAAATGAGAAAGCTTTTTGAAAAAAAAAAACATATATTTGCCAAAATTTATTCGAATACAACAACTTTAAAAAGTTTACTCTAATTTATGCCATTTAATTGAGGGCGAGCAACTCTTTCTTCCGCCGTTAGGCATGCAGACTCTCAAGCTTCCTATGCAGAATATACAAACTATCAAAAACAGTGACAGTGATAACAGACATGAATTTCCTTATTACGAAACTTGTTTATATTTAACATTTACATATAAAATTTCGTTGATATATCTTGTTTATACGTTGCTTCGTGCGTAAATCATATATTTTACGCATGTTTAATAAATAGTCTTTTAATTTGGTCACGAAATCTCTACAAAACCAGATAGTTTGTTTTCAAAAGGTTAACAGCATAGTTTTTGCAAAATTCAAATTTTTGGCCAAATTATCAAATAAATTTTTAATTTTATATATTCACATAATAGTTAGACTTTGACGCAAATAAGATTCAGGCTAACATAATAAAACTTAAATCTTCATTTTTATGTCATTCTAACAAAAACGTCATAATTTTAAGTCGTTTCGATCAAAGTCAATTGAAAACTCTTACAATATTGGTTTGTTTAAATGCAACAGATTGAAAATGAAAAAAAAAAGAAACCAACCGAATTTGGACCTGAAAAAGCTAGAGCCTGAAGGCTTTACTACAAAATTTATTATTTTCAAATTTATTATGATGTTCCCTAAGCTAGTATTAACGCGAAAACTAACTCGCAAAAAAAAAACTTCTGGGGTTACTTAGGACCAGTAGGTTATTTACGATGTTGGGATAATAAAAAGAAACATTCCTGTTACAGACTGAATCCGATTGATACAATTTTTGGTTTGAATACAAAAAGTATTAATGATATACTTGTACATCTTATTACTCAAAATAGGCTTAGATAGGCTTGTTGCCCTTCCTAAGGTTAAACTGTCAAGAGTTTTAATATTTTTATATTTTGTTTTTTTATTTATTTTAACATTTGACATATTTTGATAAGAAATTAAAAAATTCCTTAGATTGGGCATATTTATTGTTTTTACTTTCAATCCATAAGTGGCTAGCATTAGACACAAATGAGCATGTTTTTTGTTTTTATAAACAATACCAATATTACTTAATTTGGCCACAAGTGAGAACATTAATTTTTTGAAAAATTATCCAAACATCACATAAATTATGCACGAATGGGCGTGTTAATTTTTGTATAAACAATCACATAAGGGCTTGATATCAAGAAAATTATGGCTTAGCTCAGAACACTCCCAAAATTTATTGGTTTGGGATTGTTTTCAGCTCAAATTTCTTTTCGTGTAGCCAGGCATTTAGTGTAGTTATAATAGATAAAGAAGTTATATTATGCGGTTTGCAATAGCAAAATTCGTTATTATTTTTAAGCTCAAAAGTAAATTAAAATAAAGGCGAAAGTTATTAAAATGATTTTTTTCAGAGGAAAACCAGTCAGAAATTACCAAATTTTCTAAGGTTACTATTAGCCTAAATGTGTCTCATGAGATACCTCGTCCTAAACTTATAGTATCTTAATATTTACCTACAACAAATTAAGTAAAACTATTCCGAAGTTTTCATTGCTTTAATTGCTGATATGACTGAACAATTTTTGATTTTTTTTTTCATTACAAATTCTATAAAAAACATGCGATTTAACATAGCCTATGTCCATTCGAGAAGGTTTAAGTTCCCATTAGAGAAATTTTCATTGAAAACTATCCAGTGGCGTATAATTTTACCCTCTACATGTCAAAAATCTTTTACTACTTTATTTAATTTCATAGAAATTTTCATCGACATCTATCCAGTGGTTTATGAGTTTACCCTACACGTGCAAACAATCTGTTACTCCTTTGTGTAATAGTAAAGATGATAAAAAAATTTAATATAGCATACATATATACATCCGGGAAGGTTAAATTTTCTATTAGATAAATTTTCATCGATAACTATGCAGTGTCATATGAGTTTACCCTGCACATCATTAAAAAATCGTTAACTGCTTTAAATTAATACTATAGATGGTAACGTGATTTGAGGTTGAATTGATTTGTTCATCCAGGAAGGTTAAAGTTCCTGTTAGTAAAAGAGAGAAATGCCAAATTTGGTTCGGATAGAGATTTTGAGGTGTTCGAATTTGAGGAATTATCAAAAAAAGCAATTTCCTCAAAAGATTTAGTTTTATGCATTCATCAATTGCCAAATTTGTTAAAAAAAGTATATGAATGTTTTGAATTCAAAAGTAAGAATTTACATGTCAATATCATAGTCAAATTTTAAAGGTTCTCCAATTTATATTTTTTGAATTCTTTCTTAATGTTTGTTTAATTTTCTTTCAAATGTGATAACAATCACTGTTAAGCTTTAAGCAAAAAAATTTTCAATGAATTTTCTTAATATTGTCGTTAGTTATTTTAAGTGTATTTCAACCAAATGCCAAGAGAGAAAAAAAAACTGTCTCAAATTGAATGTTCTGGATCGTGAAGCTTATATCGCTGTCATGTTTGAATAGATTTCATTTATTTCGTTTTTAACCTTAAATTATTGAACTGTTCGTGCCATCAAAAGATAAACTTATATCTCCAATCAAGCAGGCACCAAAAAAGTAGGGACCGAAAATATTGATTTTTTAAAAATTTTAATGAAAAATACACCATCCCAGCAAAAAAGTGCTGCCAAAAGAAGGCAAAGGGAAAGTCGTGAGTTTCTACATCTCTTCTACTTTCATACCCAGAAGCCATGCCTTTAACATATGACATATTCATTTCCGACTTGTCAGAAGTTCTAAACGATATCCAACATCTTATGTACGCAGATGATTTAAAAATGTACTATGCAATTAAAACGCAGGCAGATATAAATTTTTTACTGTCAAAACTGTTGTCTCTTGAGTAATGGTGTATCACAAATAAACTTCACCTTAATGTCAATAAATGCAATGTTATAAGCTTTTCTCGAAAGAACAACGTAGCATTAAATACCTACCATCTCAATAATACTGAGCTTAAAAGAGTCAATAATATAGTGGATCTTGGATCATCTGCACTATGATAAAATTTTGTCCAGGGCCAGTAAACAGCTTGGTTTTATTAAAAGACGAGCACATGAGTTCAAGAATATTTGGGTCACTACATTCTTGTACTGTGCATTAGTGCGGCCGATACTTGAATATGCCTGCATAATTTGGAATTTCATTTTTCGATTCCCATAGTGAAAGAATTGAATCTATTCAAAGGCAATTCTTACTATACGCACTGAGAGACATGTATAATCCCCGGGATTATTGTAGCCTTCCATCATATGTTTATAGACTCAGCCTTTTAAATTTGATGCCATTATCATCAAGGAGATCATTATTGGGCTTGTGCTTCACATTCGATGTTATTAATGGTGCTATTGACAGCGAAGTTTCAAGTTTGATTTCCTTCAAAAACCCAAAAAGACGTTCTAGGCATATTCAACTGCTAACTGAATATCAGCATCATACTTCGTACGCAAATAATGAACCTATCAGTCGATGCTGCAGGGAGTTTAATCAAATCTCCCCATGCTACACACCTTCCATGCCCAAATCCTCTTTCAAGCTTACCCTATCGAAATTTCTCAATTACTAAAATAAGCCCAGGTTTGAGGTAAATTATATAAATATATTTGATTTGGTAAATAAATTTACAAATTAGCATAGTAGTGATAATAAGTTCCTTTTCTTATTAAAATATGTTAGTATGTAAGTTCACATTATTTTTGCTTTTCTTCTTGCCCTTTCTTTTCGACATGTTCTTGAAATCATGTCATTCCGCCCACGCCCACGTTGAATTGATATTATCTAACACAATAACAAGGAAAGGAGAGGGAGAAAACAAAAATAAAAAAAAAATACCAAAACATGTTAGAATAAGTAAATTGTCTTGTTTGGCCAATAAATAAATAAATAAATAAATATGCATGTCATTGGGAGGAATGCTTTCCTTAGTCTTCTTTAGAAATGCTTCTAGATTTGTTTAATGAAGGATTTCTTTGAGACCTTTAATGTAAGGATTATAGTAGGTATTTTCCAGGAAAACTTTAAGAAGGCCTTCCATGATTGAGAAGACATAAGACAAAATTCTTCTAAGAAAATATTTGACCATTGCGTTGCACAAGCCATGCCATGGAAGCATGCTTGGAAGCTATTCAAATAGCCTTTAAGAAGTTTATGAGAATGCATCCTGAAATGACTTTTCAATAAGGCTGAGGAGAATCACAATTACATTTTAAGAATGTCTTCTGGAAGCAGTGTATCGAAGAATGCATGTCAAGTTTGTATCAAAAATTTTGGTGGAATGTTCCAAGTGTCGGAAAAATCTTTTGAGTGTACCGAATTGTTGGAATATGTATTGCCTCTTCGAATAAATAAAGATTTTTATTTTTTAAGCGTTAAACATAAAAATTAAAAAATATGATTATAAATTGATTTTTATTTTTTTGCTTAGAAATGAATAACGTAAAACGATTGCTTTTTTTTGCTCAAAATAACTAAGGGGCAAATCCAGAAAAAGTAAACCAAAACCTTAAAAAATAAAAATGCTTAAAGTTCAATAAAAATACATGGAACGTTAAGGATATTCTTTGTGTTTTCCTGCGGTAAAAGCATTTTGAAAAAAACATATTGAATCCTTAAGTTTTAAGTGATTTTATTGAATGTATTTTTAATCTATAGCAAGTTAAAAAATTGTAGTTTTTTATTTTTTTATAATTTGGTATTTCGCGATTTAAATATCAAAGCACCGTTATATAATATTCACAATTGAAACATTTTATATCGAAAAATAAAATTTAAAAAAGTAATTCAAAAGTGAAACGTGAGTGACAATTTTTATTGATAAGTTGGATTATCTTGGAAAATAATTTGCTGGCATAATTTATGTCTCGGATTTACTTTTAATATAAGATAAGTTCATTTTGCATTTTTTCAAATCAAGCAGACGTAATTATTTTTCATTAAAAAAGCTTTTGAAGAAGTGAAACGTGAGTGACATTTAATTTTTTTTTTGTTTATTTTTGTATTAGAAATGAAAGAAGATGACGAAAACATCAAGAAAAAGTGAAAGAACGTATGAAAAAAAAGATAGAGAAAAATTATAGTTAAACCCGGATTCATATTAGAAACAAAATTTAGCAAAGATTAAAAAGATCTAATTAAATCATTACTTTAAGTCGTTGGCCTCGACGGAATTGCTAATAGGCCAGTCATATAGTCGAATTTGGCGCGGTTTTTGGCTTTTAATGAGCGTAAGGATTAATGAATTAGGCGAATTAGAATCGGAATAAATTTTGGTAAAATGATACATTTCTGAAATAGTTTTTGTGTTGTTTTTATATTATGAATTATTTTTTTAAATATATTATGCTTTATTCCATAATAATTCTTTCCATACAAATTTTTTTTCTTTTTTGTATAAAAATGTCCTTAATATGAAGAAAAAATTTTTTTTTATAAAATATGCTTAATAAAGTTCACCAGATTAACCACGATGCAAAAAAGGACAGTTAACATTGATTTGAAACTTGAGTGACATCTACGTGAAACGTGGGTGACAAAGTCAGTATATAAAAAAATATTAAAATTCTGAGAGAAAACTTGATTTTTTTCCTGCAGTTTAAATTTCTACTCAATTTCGTTACGGAAAATTACTTTATTCCTTATATTAACTCAAATAATTCGCAGATTTTAAGCAATTTGTTAGAAGAACTCGAAAAATGAAAATCGTGCGGAAACGTGAGTGACACACCATTTAAAGAGAGTTTTTTCGAAATGAGTAAATATATATAAAACTTTTTGCATGAACTTATAAAAGTGAGCCTAAGACTTATTGTACCCATATAATTTTATGTGAAAATCTTTTATTTTTGATGGAGAAAAACTTATGTTTACTGCTATGACTGAAACGTGAGTGACACTGGATTTGCCGTAAAGCATTTTTGATTTTTATTATTTTTCTCAAAACAAAAATCATTTCTCGATTTTCATTATTTTTACACAGAAATTATTTTTGATTTTTATTGTTTTGCTTAAACAAAAAAATATTTTTTAATGTTTTTATTTTTGTTTGTTAAAACCGAAAAATTTTTCATATAAAATAAAAATTAATTTTTGGTTTTTTTTCTTGTTTTTTGCTAAAAATGAATTTTTATTTTTTTTATCAGATGTAAAAATTGTTTTGTATATTTTCTTATATTTACAATTATTATTATAATATATTTTCTTCTTTAATATTTTTTCGAGAATTGTTAGGAATGACTTGTAAAAAGAAAGCGTGTGAAGTCGATTTTTACTTTATATATTTATGTTTATATTTTTTTTACACTTTATAGATTTATTTTTATTTATAGTACGATAAGAACTTCGTTCTTTTAATGTACAAGCTTGGGATAAAATCTACTGGATTATACAAATTATACAAAATAAACTTAACCTAAACCTTAACTGTACTTATAATAATTTAAATCTTAATATTAAGCAGAAATAGAAGAACTCGAAATAGAGTATGACAGAATTGAATAGAAAAGAAATGAAGAAGAAGGTAAGCATAGGAAGAAAAGCATTTTAAGAAAACTGGCTAGAAACACTTAATAGAAGCAAAATGCTGAAATACTCTTATTTTACGCTTATTATTAATGCTTATTTTACTTCTGAGCAAAATAAATAAGAATCCTTAAATATAACTAAAAAAATATATCTGAACAAATTGATCATCAGACAATATCCAGTTCTTATATCGTTAGATATTTCTGGATTTTCTTTTTTTTTTGGTTTTGGAAATTCGATACATTAATTTTGATATATTGTTTGATGCAACACAACGATTTTGACAAGAGATATATCCTTGAAGGAAGCTGTATTTATAAACAAAATAATATCTCTAAAACCTATCCATAAAAACATGCTTACATATTAATGCATATACATATAGCCAAAATTCACCCTCCCTTCCCCTCTTATGCCCTTTATGATCTAAATTCTAAGAAAAAAAAATCCATAAAACCTATTCATAAAACATACTTAACTGTTAATAAAATATATAACCAAAATTCATCCTCCACTGCCCCCCAATGCCCTTAAAAGATCGAAATTCTGAGAAAAAGGAAACAATTTTAAGAAAATCTTGCAATCCTAACCAAGATTACTAGAAACATGTATATTTGTACTTTAGATGTTAGATCTATCTACTTGGTATCTCCTTTCATTTGGCACCTCAACAATATTGTTATGTATTACCAGTTCATATTCGGTGACTGCCACAAAAAATCACATCGGAATAACCTAAAGAATCCGATATAAATAAGTAATTAAAAAAAAAGAAAAACAATTACTGCCGCCTTCATGCTTCTAACACTGAGCATATAAATAATAATGATGTTCTATGTGAATGTGGGAAAGAACATTTCATGCATTTAGATGACTTGAGTCACCTTCTTTGACTCTAACTTAAACTTCTTAACATGTATGTTTGACACGCAAAGTTGAAACGGAAGTAAGCACTTTCAGCCAAATGCATTTTCGCGTCATTGTTCTGCAGTTTGTTGCGCCTCAAACGATGTTTAACTTAATGGAATAAATTAACATAATAATAAATGGAGAAAAGTGCAACGTTGATTAAAGAATAAAGAATTGGCAAGTTTTTACCTTTTGCTAATGCGAGATTTTAAATTGGAATAAGATGCATGAGAAATAATGTACTCCAAGTGTTGGCTAAAAAGTATGAACATTTGCAAAAATTTTTTAAAAAAGTTGTGACTGTTTTGGTGCTTGATATAAAAAAATTCCACAGAAAGTTTCAATGCCAATGAAAAAGCTGTTTTAAGGGCAGTTATTTATAATAACTGCGGAGTTAAATGAATTAAGCAATAATTAGTAGCTAACAGAAGAAATAAAAATATGTTTTTATATAGCAGATAAAACACATCTTTACCTAACATGTGCTTACATGTCATGTGCACATGTGCGAGGCATTTGTAGCCAACATGTGCTCACATGTCATGTGCACATGATTGAGGCATCTTACTATTTCATAGCATAACCTAAGGCTGTATATAAAAAGTTTGGTTGTTGCACCAACTAAAGCTGTTGGTTTGTGGCTTTGCTCTGACAGTTTCGGCCACCCTGTAGAGTTAAGTGCTATAGTTTGAAAGCTTACCACAGCAAGCAGTTTAAAAAGCAACGAAAGCAGAGCTGCCAACTGTGGTTATTTTTTTAATATTTTTATTAACAAATAAATAAGTTTTAATTTTGAAATTTGTTATAAAAATTCTCTTATCACAGAAGTGAATTTATAAGAAATGCATTTAATTAAGACATTCAACACATTCAGCAAATCGTCTTACCTGTCACAAAGTGAAATAGATTTGCCATAAATCGAATCTATAGAATAACCTTCCGCAATAGAGTTGTAAACATTCTGGTTGGCATCGTTGCAGCAGCTGCACGAGCACAGTGAATACTGCGAGCCACAAAACGATGGTGATTTTCTGCCGCCCACTTCGTCATCGAAATTCAAATCGGTTATGTTGATGCTGCTAAAAGTGCCACCATCATAACAGCTGTTGCCATCTTCAAAATAGCTATTCGTAGGAGGTGCACCAGAGTCCACCGAAGCAGCAGCGCTAAGGCGAGATCTGAAAGAAAACAAATGAACTTTTATCTATAGATGCTGAGCAAATTCGCAAATTGAATACTCAAACCTTTTGCTTCGATTGTCCATCGTATCAACAACCACATTCCACGTGCGATGTATTAAATAGAGCAAAAAAAGCATTCGTGATGTTTCGCCATTCGGTGGTGGTGGTGGTGCTGGATCTGGTGTGCTGCTATTTGGATGTGAATTCACACGCTCTGCGTTTGCGCGATGTTGATGACGCGTCGGCAGTGTTTTCGATTTGCGTTCATGTTGGTAATGATGATGTTGTTGTTGTTGTTGTTGTTGTTGGTGTTGTTTGTTTAGCTGCTGTCGATTTCTTAGTGTTTTTCTTGTTGTTGTTGCATGTCTCGTTGGTGCATTATTCGTCTTGTTGCATTTAGTGTTGCACACATTGCTGCTCATTGAGTTGCCCATTTTGTTGGCGTGACTTTGTTGAACATGATTTTGTTGATGTTACAGATGATTGCTTCGCTGGTTGTTAACACTGAAAAATGGCAATAATGATTAGTCGAATAATATATCATAACTGTTGAGATTATTTATTATGATATAATTGCTTGTCATTATTTTGATCGTAAGAGCTACTTATATAGTTGAATAGATGTTGATATGAGTAGATTGATAAACATACAGTGGCTCACAGCTTATTTCGTGCAGACGATGTGTTAAACTTTGAAATGCTATAACTTGGTAACTAGTACTGGTAATGAAAAAATTTAAACGACATTTGTTTGCTAGTAATTATACATTTAAATATAAACTTTCATTTCTTTATATAAAAGTCTACTAAAAAGATAATAAACAAAAAACTGAAAAAGCAGCATAATTCAACGCCACAGCTTATTTCGTGCACACTGTTTTTACATGTAAGCTTTTGAACGTGATGCCGTTATTTACTTTTTCTCGTTCGCTGTTTTTATCTGACTGATGTCCTGATTCTTCTGATCGGAGTTAACAGTTGTTTTTAGTCTGGACTTAAAACCTTAAGTGCACTAATTGATTTGTTTTAAAAATGGGCCGTCGCACAACAATATAACAGCACGAAATAGTTTTATTTCACTTTAAAAAAGAAAAAATCCAACCGCAAATAGCTGAAATAGTAAAATTGAGACCCTCTACAGTGCAGTACATTATCCAGCGCTTTTTGCAAGAAAATCGTGTGGCTGATAAGGCCAGAAATGCTCCAAATAAAATATGTACAGAAGCGGACGAGCGACTTATTCTGCGAAAAATCGTAGAAAATCTGAGGCTTTAGGGTCCCAAATTGGCCAAGGAGGTTGAGAAGGAGTTGGGCAAGAAATGCTGTGCCGAAACAATTCGTCATCTGCTGCGGGCCAACGAGTTTAATGGTCGAGTTACACACAACAAATCTTATATTAAAAAAAAAAATCAGCTATGTCGACTGAACTTCGTCAAATAACACGTTTTGTATTCTATGACATTCTGGAATGACGTCATTTTCTCGGACGAGTTTAAGTTCAATATTTTTGGCTCCGAAGGAATGCAATATGTATGGCGTAAGGCTTATACCGAGCTGAACAATAACCATCTCAAGCCTACAGTAAAACATGGTGGCGGCAGGGTAATTGTTTGGGCCTGTATGGCTGCATCGGGCGTTGGAAAATTATTATTTATTGGAGGCATTATGGACAAGACAATGTACCTAGATTTTATAAAAGAAAATTTGCTTCAAAGAGTCGACACCTTGGGCGTACGAGAGACATTTCGGTTCTACCAGGACAACGACCCAAAACATAAATCGAGAATCGTCCTGTCATGGTTGATTTGGAATTGCCCGCATCTTATGAATCCGCCTGCACAGTCACCCGACTTAAATGCAATAGAAATTTTGTGGGCAATTTTGGAGAGTGGCGTTCGCAAGCGGAATATTTCCAATAAAAATTAATTAAAAAATGCATTGATGGAGGAATGGCAACAAATACCCCCAGATATTACAAAAAATTAGTAGAGTAAATGGATAGCCAGTAAATGGATTAAAGATGTAATTTAACAAAATGGCGGCCACACAAAATATTAAAAAAGACAAACATATTACATTTTCTTAAGATTCAGTGGAGTGCACGAAATAAGCTGTGGCGTTGAATTTTGCTGCTTTTTCAGTTTTTTTATTATTATTTTTTTAGTAGACCATTATATAAAGAAATGAAAGTTTATATATAAATATATAATTACTAGCAAACAAATGTCGTTTAAATTTTTTCATTACCAGTACTAGTTACCAAGTTATAGCATTTCAAAGTTTAACACATCGTCTGCACGAAATAAGCTGTGAGCCACTGTATGTTTGACTGGCAACAAGAGAATAATACAAGAGAATACCACAACGAAATTATGCTGTAAGTGTACAAGCATTAGGTAGGCTCATATTAATATGGCTGCTCAAATGTCTAGTTTTACAGAAACAATACTGTGAGTGCTATAAACGTCAAACGAAAAGGCAACAAAAACAATTAGAATAATTCAAATTCGAACAGCTGATTTTGACATCTGGCTCACTTCCTCTCCAATATGCGCCTACCTTGTAATTCTATCATGTGAAATAAAAATTTCGGTTTATAAGTTGTATTTTGTATTGTTTAATATACAAGTTGAGCACAAAAAACAAAGCGAGCAACATGGATCCTATTGTAACTCTCTCCAGACAAAAACGGGAAAAGAAAATGACCAATCAATGCGTCGCACTGTGGTCTAAAGTGAGATTATAGTGCAAATTAATTTAATAGTAATAAAACAATTTGAGTTTGTAATCTTTTTGTTTATTATTTCGTACGTTGAACCCAGATGTAATATTATTTAAAAAAAAAACCTAAAAAAATTTCATGTTTTTATAATAATAAAGATACCAAAATCTTCTGATACATAAAGTTTCAATCATAACAAGAAAAGTTATAAGAATTATATTAATGATATGTTAACTTTAAATATAAAGTAAAAAGAATACATCAGAATTCAAAATATTGTGATGAAAAAATTATAAAAAAGAAAGTTTTTCACAAGCAGCCATTCATTGTGGAGCTCCATACGAGGTCCGCTTTTATAATATAAGATAAAAGTCAAAATGGCGGGTAGGGGCACTTATTTTATTTTGTTTCTAGAAACCAAAATCATAAAGATTAGCAAAAAATTGGTTTTAAGACTTGAAAATACCTGGAATTTTTTTTAACCGTTAACATATATCCATTTTTACGAAAAAAAATATTCTTCTAGTACCCTTCTGAATTTTTAGGATAAAGATATTTTTAAATAAAAATTTTTAATGCTAACTTTATTGAATACCCTCCATACGAATTTGTCAAAAACAATGCACTTTTTAAATAAAAAATCACTAAAAACCACAGTCGGAAAACTTCAATTTTTGTAAACATTGCAACACGTGTTGCGAGTTAACGGAACCAAGCGGAGTTGCCACATTGTAAAACAAAATTGTAAGGACATTTTAATTGCTATCTAAGTTCTTATATATTATCTATTGAAAAAAACTAATTTTTAAGCAAAAAACTATATGCTGATTTTTTTATTTAATTCACGCTATATAATTTAATTCTTAAAAATAATTTAAGATTTAAATTAAACATATATTTTGTTAAATTATTTTAAGAAATTCTTAAAAAACCCGCTTATGTTCTTCTGTATTACAAAAATTATATTTTAAAATTTATTTCATAAAAATTGGCTCAGTAGTTTTAGAGTTTGCTTAAGTCTCGTGATTTGCACTTTTATTTTGTACAAAAAAGTTTTAAAGGATTTATTCGAGATGGCAACACTAGTATTAAATCGAATTGGACAGTGTTGCTACAAACTTCATTTAGAAGCCTGAACATCACATTTGCCACCTCAAATTCCCACAAAAACTAGCTTCTTACAACAATTACAAAAATTAATTACCACAAATATTCCCACGGTAAAACTAGAAAAAAAAAATCACCACAGTTAATAAGTTCCATTAAAAATCCCCCAAAGCATTTCAAATAACCACAAAAATACCATGCATTTCAAAAATACCTCAAAAAATATCATGTACGTTTAAAATTACCACATTTAATACCACAGATAGTAAAATTTTCGAAATTTTTTGCATTTATTTTTTGTTTTTATAAAAATTTATGTCATGACATTTTTTTGTCTGTGATAAATGTTTCGTCTGAAGAAAAGCGGAGACCAAATTCGTTGAAGCTCTGATTCTTTTAAGTTTTATTTAAACTTACACGTGGAAAAATACGCTCTACTTTTACAGAAGAGTTAGTTTTTTCATAAGTGGGAACTAAAATGTATCATATTTTCTTTTCTTGATTTCATTTGATTTGTTTGATTTTTTTTAACTCCAATGAATTGGGCTGATATCATTTCCAGCTATCACAAAGGGTAGTTATCGCACGAGAGGTGTTATTGACAACTTTGCTAAGTTGTTAGAGTTCAACATGGTGAGTTGTTTTAAAACTTTCAAGTTCTCACTAGTTCTCAATCCTCTTCAGTACCTCTTGTGAGTTTTTGACATGACGTTTTTTTCACGACTAAGATAGGAATCACTTTTAACCAAATTAATTTAATTTTTAACTTAATTCTTGAATCGTTATTATTTCGATCATAATAAATAATTATGTTTTGATCTTTATTATTCGATCAGAAATAAAAAATATTTCTTGATCATTATTTATTTGATGAGTTAAAAAAATATATTGCTTTCAACCAATTTTGGTGACCCCCGAATTTGATTTTTGTGCATTTTATATTAGTTTTTGTACTAGAGACCCACTAATGGTTGATTGAAATATAAAATCCAGCTTGTCAATTAATTTCATTGATATAAAAACGGAACTGGGTGGGACAAGTCTCTTTAATATCGCATATAAGGTGTTGTCAGACATATTATGTGATAGACTGAAGCCAATTGTTGACCAACTGATTGGTAGAAAGGTAGAAAAAGCAAGGTCGCTAAGGCTGGACCATCCCAATCCAAAGTTGCCAAAAGCATCAAACGGTATGCGTGTGGAGCAGAACGGAAAGAAGACAGTCAGCGCAGGTTCTTCCTACTCTTATATCGTCAAAACCGGCAAACAGGAGTGTGGAAAAGAGGGAACTGGCAACCTCGAGGATAAAGTAGGGCGTGTCAAGGTCAACCCAAGGTTATGCCCAACGGGGACCAACAAAGGGACAACCACAGTATCGCGTGAAGCTCCAAGCACCTTTGGATCCACTGCCAAGTGGCAGAGATTTGCTGATGAGGTTGTCGCGAGGTTTGAGAACGCGTTCGAAGAGCTGCAAGAAACCATTTTTGACAAGACGGACCAAGATCCCACAAGCTTAGTTGGAAACGCAACTCAGAGGAAAAAGTACAATGCGCCCTTTATGTATACAAAGCTTTAAAGCTTTTTCAAAGCTGTAATGATTCGGAAAAAACGGACACAATCACCCACTTTCTGTATGAATGCCCAAATCTACAGAACCGTCAACTCCGATATACAGGAAACAGGTTTTTCAAAGGTTTGGAGCAACTAGTGAACACACCACGGTTAGACATATGGCAGTTCACTAAGAGCATAGGTTGGTTCGGTGAATGAGAGTAAAAAGGAATCAGGTTTATTGGGTACCACGAATAAATGGGTTAAAAAAATGCAGATATGGGATAAGTGATGGATCAAAAGGCCACATAGAAGCATTTGAACGATGTGCGACCCTTCTTATCTAACTTAACCTAACTGATTGGACCTTATCAGTGTGGCTTTATATAAGCATGGTCCACCATCAACCACATATTTACGCTACGACAAATCTTGGAAAAGACCCCCCTAAACAAATCAACACGCACCGTCCAAAGTCAACCATAACCATCTCATACTCAAACTTGCTTCTCTTGGTGTCCACTCTAATCTCCTGAATTTATGGGAAAAATAGCCATTAGATCGCACTCATTTAGTAAAACTTAATGACAGCCTATCTAGTCCTTTCGAAGTCACCTTGGGGCTCTCCTGCTCTTAGTTTTCAGTAATAAGCTTCCATGAAACGCAAAAAAATTATCTAACTTCTTTGCTCTTGTTTTTTTCGGCCTTATTTAGGCTATTGCTTTGTTATTTAATATCCAAGCTAGTCAAAACAAGTAAAGAAAGTCTAAAGTCGGTCTAGGCCCGACTATGAAATACTCTAAACCTACTTTTCAAAAAAAAAAAAATAGTATTATTGAAAATTGGCGTGTCCGTGGGCGGATGAAGCCTATATTTTATATGCATTTAAATGTTGATGAAAAATTTGCAGATACCAAGTTTTATTCCTGTAGCTCACAGTTAAAGCCTTTATTGTGCTTTCGCTGTGGGAGATGGGCGTTTTCATTGACGGATTACTCCCAATTTTGGAACACACCTTAGTTTTGGTATAAAATACATACGTAAAAAATTTGATCTCTCTATGACAAACATAACTTTATTTATTGAGTTTAAAGCTTTTTGAGTTGTATGGGAGGTAGGCGTGTCCGTGGGCGGATGACTTCCATTTTTCAAAACCATCTTTTTTTTCTCGTAAAAACCATATGTGGCAAATTTTATCTCTATAGGTTAAACAGAGGTTTAAAAATTGCGTTTTCAATTTTTGGGTTGTATGGGAGGTGGGCGTGTCCGTGCGCAGATAATACCAATTTTTCAAAGACATCTTTGTGTTTACATAAAACACATACACACCAAATTTTATTGGTGTAGGTTAATTTTGAGCGAATTTATCCAGTTTTCAACTTTTGTATGGGAGGTAGGCGTGTCCGTGGGCGGATGATGTCCATTTTCCAAAACTTTTTTTTTTGTTATAAAAAACATATGTGTCAAATTTTATGTCTGTAAGTTAAACAGAGGGTTATTTATTGTGTTTTCAGTTTTTAGGTTGTATGGTCTTACCCATTTTTCGAAGACATATTTGTGTTGATACAAGACACATACGTACCAAATTTTATAGGTGTAGGTTAACTATGAGCTGAGAAATGAAGTTTTAAATTTTTGCGTTGTATGGGAGGTAGGCGTGTCCGTGGGCGGATTCCAAAAATATTCAATAGTGCAGATCTTTGGGTCTATGTGATCATGTGTACTAAGTTTTATCCAATTATCTCAACTCCTTCTTCTTATCCTGTGTTTACGGACAACACACAGATGGACGGACAGACGGACGGACGGACGGACATGAATAGCTCGACTCACGAGGTGACGCTGATCAAGAATATACAGTGGAATTCGGTTATAGCGACCATGAAGGGACCGGATTATTTCGTCGTTATAACCGAATGTCGTTATATGCGAACATAATTTTTTTTGTTGTTTTTTATTAATTTAATTAATTTATTATAAAGAAAATTAATTCCAATTATAAATATTAAGAGCTTAAACATAAAACTTAGTGGAAATACATACAAAGACGATATACGTTATTGAATTATGTTTATGAATAAAATAATAACATATGCATATGTAATAAACTTATATTTATTCAAGAGACAAAATTTCAGCACCTTAACCGAATAAAGCAAACCTTCAAAAACTTTAAAACTAATGTTTACCTTGTCTGTAATAAATAAAAACAAACCACACAAACAAATTGGCCATTTCAGCCCTTAAAAGGACTTTGACCTAGCTTCTTATGATCAAATGTGTTGTGCGAATTATTAAATGTTTTCACACAATTGACCAAGAACTGGTCCTACATCTCTTATGCCGACTCCGATAGGCTAATGTTCATATTCTCTATAAGCTTTACATGGCATTAGTTACTCTCTGAGGTTTGCCATTGTCTGCAGAGAGGTGGTGACCGATCAGAAAATTTTTTTTATTGAAACAACTTTTCGCCGCGACTTGGGATCGAATACGGGCTCCGAGTATGCTAAGCCAAACACTAAACCTGCATGCCACGGGCACCACGTACTGTAATAAATACAAACCTTTTAAAAGAAGATAAAGCATTAATTGCCGCTCTGGATGGAGGAATTTGATCCTCTAATGCAATCTAAGTGTGAATTTATTTTATAACGGTTATTTCGGTTTCATAAAGCGAGAATTTCAAATATCTAGTTACATTTTGCTTTTGACATGCATTCGTCGTCGCTATATGTGAAAATATTTTACCATATTTTATGAAAACTGCGTCGCTTTATGCGAACTCGTCGTTATATCCGACGACGTTAAAAGCGAACTCAGTTTCTAAGGAATAATCAATTAAAATGTGCGGACTTCAAGAATACGACGTTATAACCGAAATGTTGTTATAACCGAGGTCGTTATAAGTGAATTCCACTGTATATACTTTTCCATACCGGACTCGCTTCGTTCTATGCGTTACAAACGTTTGCACAAAGTTAATATACCCTGACCTTTCAGGTTTAGGGTATAAAAATCGACGAGGTTTATGGTTTTCCAAATAATTATAACTTTTATGAACCTATTTCTAGCAGAACAAGTTGTGTGTAGCTATATTAAACTTAGTTCTTTGAACTCCGGACGTCGAATCCAGTCAATAATTTTTATCCGTGACCTTGATCCACCATCATATTCACCGCTTCGGAACACTCGTTCTGAATTTAATACCGAATTTCCTTCCAAAGATCTCGACTTGACTTGACTTTGACTTTGACTTTGACTTTGACTTTGACTTTGACTTTGACTTTGACTTTGACTTTGACTTTGACTTTGAATTTGATTTTGATTTTGACTTTGACTTTGACTTTGACTTTGACTTTGACTTTGACTTTGACTTTGACTTTGACTTTGACTGTGACTTTGACTTTGACTTTTACTTTGATTTTGACTTTGACTTTGACTTTGACTTTGACTTTGACTTTGACTTTGACTTTGACTTTGACTTTGACTTTGACTTTGATGTTGACTTTGACTTTGACTTTGACTTTGACTTTGACTTTGACTTTGACTTTGACTTTGACTTTGACTTTGACTTTGACTTT
This sequence comes from Tetanocera ferruginea, assembly GCA_958299015.1. NCBI lineage: Eukaryota > Metazoa > Arthropoda > Insecta > Diptera > Sciomyzidae > Tetanocera > Tetanocera ferruginea. Next base: position 146,813,574 of record OY282640.1, on the reverse strand, counting down.
GACTTTGACTTTGACTTTGACTTTGAATTTGACTTTGACTTTGATGTTGACTTTGACTTGACTTACTTGACTTGACTTTGACTTTGACTTTGACTTTGACTTTGACTTTGACTTGGACTTTGACTTTGACTTTGACTTTGACTTTGACTTTGACTTTGACTTTTACTTTGACTATGACTTTGACTTTGACTTTGACTTTGACTTTGACTTTGACTTTGACTTTGACTTTGACTTTGACTTTGACTTTGACTTTGACTTTGACTTTGATTTTGACTTTGACTTTGACTTTGACTTTGACTTTGACTTTGACTTTGACTTTGACTTTGACTTGGACTTTGACTTTGACTTTGACTTTGACTTTGACTTTGACTTTGACTTTGACTTTGACTTTGACTTTGACTTTGACTGTGACTTTGACTTTGACTTTGACTTTTACTTTGATTTTGACTTTGACTTTGACTTTGACTTTGACTTTGACTTTGACTTTGACTTTGACTTTGACTTTGATGTTGACTTTGACTTTGACTTTGACTTTGACTTTGACTTTGACTTTGACTTTGACTTTGACTTTGACTTTGACTTTGACTTTGACTTTGACTTTGACTTTGACTTTGACTTTGACTTTGACTTTGACTTTGACGTTGACTTTGACTTTGACTTTGACTTTGACTTTGACTTTGACTTTGACTTTGACTTTGACTTTGACTTTGACTTTGACTTTGACTTTGACTTTGACTTTGACGTTGACTTGACTTTACTTTGACTTTGACTTTGACTTTGACTTTGACTTTGACTTTGACTTTGACTTTGACTTTGACTTTGACTTTGACTTTGACTTTGACTTTGACTTTGACTTTGACTTTGACTTTGATGTTGACTTTGACTTGACTTGACTTGACTTGACTTGACTTGACTTGACTTTGACTTTGACTTTGACTTTGACTTTGACTTTGACTTTGACTTTGACTTTGACTTTGACTTTGACTTTGACTTTGACTTTGACTTTGACTTTGACTTTGACTTTGACTTTGACTTTGACTTTGACTTTGACTTTGACTTTGACTTTGACTTTGACTTTGACTTTGACTTTGACTTTGACTTGACTTTGACTTTGACTTTGACTTTGACTTTGACTTGACTTTGACTTTGACTTTGACTTTGACTTTGACTTTGACTTTGACTTTGACTTTGACTTTGACTTTGACTTTGACTTTGACTTTGACTTTGACTTTGACTTTGACTTTGACTTTGACTTTGACTTTGACTTTGACTTTGACTTTGACTTTGACTTTGACTTTGACTTTGACTTTGACTTTGACTTTGACTTTGACTTTGACTTTGACTTTGACTTTGACTTTGACTTTGACTTTGACTTTGACTTTGACTTTGACTTTGACTTTGACTTTGACTTTGACTTTGACTTTGACTTTGACTTTGACTTTGACTTTGACTTTGAATTTGACTTTGACTTTGATGTTGACTTTGACTTGACTTACTTGACTTGACTTTGACTTTGACTTTGACTTTGACTTTGACTTTGACTTTGACTTTGACTTTGACTTTGACTTTGACTTTGACTTTGACTTTGACTTTGACTTTGACTTTGACTTTGACTTTGACTTTGACTTTGACTTTGACTTTGACTTTTACTTTGAATTTGACTTTGACTTTGACTTTGACTTTGACTTTGAATTTGACTTTGACTTTGATGTTGACTTTGACTTGACTTGACATGACTTTGACTTTGACTTTGACTTTGACTTTGACTTTGACTTTGACTTTGACTTTGACTTTGACTTTGACTTTGACTTTGACTTTGACTTTGACTTTGACTTTGACTTTGACTTTGACTTTGACTTTGACTTTGACTTTGACTTTGACTTTGACTTTGACTTTGACTTTGACTTTGACTTTGACTTTGACTTTGACTTTGACTTTGACTTTGACTTTGACTTTGACTTTGACTTTGACTTTGACTTTGACTTTGACTTTGACTTTGACTTTGACTATGACTTTGACTTTGACTTTGACTTTGACTTTGACTGTGACTTTGACTTTGACTTTGACTTTGACTTTGACTTTGACTTTGACTGTGACTTTGACTTTGACTTTGACTTTTACTTTGACTTTGAATTTGACTTTGATTTTGACTTTGACTTTGACTTTGGCTTTGACTTTGACTTTGACCATTGATCAAACGGAGCTCGGTCAAAGGCCTTTCAAGGGCTGAAATGGCAAATTTGTTGTTTTTTTAAGTAAGAGCCATGTCGGCTAACGACCTTTTAGATATTTCCAGAGTTCAGTTTCAGTTTTACTGTAAAATGTTTAGAATAAAGCTATTATTGAACAAAACAATAGTTCAAGTCATGTGTTTTATTGATTTTTGCAAATAACGGGTCAATAAAATTTAATTTTATCTCTATTTCTAAATTAAGCTATCATAACAAAATTAATTCCATTAGGGTTGCTTACAAAATTTAATATTCGAAAATGTGCTTTTATTATTGGTAAATTCTTATTTATCTTGAATATTGATTTATTCAATTCGTTAAAAATTAAAATTCAAATTGGGATTATATTAAAAAATAGAACGTTGTCATAAATTATGCTCAAATTAACAGACAAAGGGAGATTTTAATAAAGTAAGCCGGTGTCAAAATAGTAATATTATATTGTCAAAGAACTTTTTTATGGAGATTCATTGTAGAATAGTAATATTGTTAAGAAACTGATCAAAGAAAAATATTAATAATTTATTTATGAATGCGTCATATCTTGTTTTATATATTGGTTGAAGAACGCGAAATGTTTGTTAAATATCTATACATTCGAAAAGTATCCTGCATATTAAAACACATGCTCCATATTGACCTATATATGATAATTTTATTATCCATGTCTGGATCTAATCATAGAACGTTATAGTTGGCAATTATGGTAAACACCATAAACAATGCAACGCGTTATACTTGGTCAGTTTTTTATTGTTTTTTTTTTTTTTTTGTTGTTCTGCTTTTATAGTGTTCGCTCGCATTTCTAACCGCAATACTATTACTTGTCTGTCTTAAATTATTTTGTGCTAACGAGATATTGTAAAAAAATAGTTAAACTGCTGTTGTTGTTGGTGTTAAGAAGATAATAAAAGAAAGAAGTTAAAGAATGTGGCTCATCTTATCTAAACAGTTAGCCATGGTGTGCCCAGCAGACTGTTGGCCAGAGGCATAACACATACTTACACTCAAGGAAAAAATAATGATATGTTCACAAAAATTCAATGACTTCATTAACGTAGACAGAAGCAAAATCAATATAAGTAAAGGCGTAGATAGATTCATCAACCTAATCAACAAAAAATTCACTGTCAACAATTCATTGTGATTTGTATTGTGTTATTTGTGTAAATTGTATCGTGATTATAAGTCAATTGACTACACTTGGTGGTATGATTATAAATCTCGGAATGGTTGCTAGTTTTCTCATTGAATGGATGATAAGTTGCACGTTTTTGACTCTAATATTAGTTATGCTTTTATCATTTTTGTTCCAATTCGTACATCTTTAGTAGTGAACAAGTTTAAGAAATAGAAAAATAGAAACAAACTTTGGTGAAATGGAAAATATGAAAGTAATGAAAATTGGGAAATCTATAAACATGCCCGTAACAAAGTCGTGTTTGTTATTTAATAGTCCAAGAGCAAATTTTTTTCCCGTAAACTAAACTGTTTACTTCCATGGAAAGTTCTCTGGAAGAATATTCGTGGTTTAGGTGAAAGCAGTCAAGTGGACCAGCAGTGCGACATTGAACCTAAAAGTCGAAGTTATTTCTTTATTTCTTAGAAGTTATTTCCTGCAGTGCGTAAATCTGCTGCGTAATGTTCGCAATATTCATCAAGTACCTGTTGAGTATAAGTTCGCTTTTCATTCGTTTGATGAGAATGATTTATTTTGGCAATTATGAAATTAAAACCATATACTATTGGCGAAGATGGCATTCCTTTGAGATTCATAAATATAATTTTGAAATATAAGTTCAAGAATCGAACTTGAACTTCCGTAGGTATTGCATGAAAGTCCATCTACTAACCAACAAGCCATGCTATTGCATGTTTAAACGTAAGCAAAATTTAGACAAAGATCAAGCGTTATTTCAAAAGCTCACTTATCACTTTAGTGAACTTAACCATAGGTATATTTGTAAATTTGAGAATTTTTAATTATTTTTCAGTATAAATTTATTGAAATCTGCTAATTTTTAATGATAAAATACATCACTATTGATTTCAAAATTCATTTTAATATTTTGTAGTGCCACCTATAGCTTTAATGATACTTTTGACCCTATTGGGCATGGAGGCAATCAAAGCCTTTAAATACTCTGCCGTAATATTCTCATACCAGACTTTTCCGATCGTTTCCTTCAGTTCAATCATTGTTTTGGGTTTCTTTTTTCGAATTTTTGCTGCCAGCTGGAACCAAACATTTTCGATTGGATTTAGGTCTGGACTGTTGCCTGGCAAATCCAAAGAAATACTTTTCAATTTTTCAAATTTTCCACTTGTACTCCAAGCTTGAACGGAGTTGTTCAATATAATGTCCTTATATTTTTCTGCATTCACTGTACCCTCTAACATCATAATTGACTCCGTTTTGTATTTAGAACTGCATCCCCATACCATCACATAAGGGGAATGCTTTACTGTGGGAAGAATGCAATTTTCTGAATACCGTTCACCTTTTCTACGGCGGACAGTGTGAAATCCATCGGGTCCTATTAGGTTAAACTTGAACTCGTCCGAGAATATGACACGTGACCATTCAGATTCTGTACAATTTTGTTTGCTTTTAGCCCATTCTAAACGGTTTTTCTTCATCCTCTTGGTAAGAAGTGGCTTTTTTGCAGGTTTTCTTGCCTTCATAGCCATATCCTTCAGGCAATTTTGAACAGTTCTTGTAGGCTTTTTCTTAAAATGATGCGGTCTTCCCTTGAATTGGTGCACTTTTTTCTACCCGATCCTTTCTTCCTTTCCAATTGATTGGTTTCACGAAATTTTTTTAAAAAAACGACATACTGAGCTTTCATTAAACTCTATTTCACGTGCTATTTTACGAATAGATATATTTTTATCAGTCAATGCAATAATAGCACCCTTTTGCGCTAAAGACAGTTGCACTCTCTTATAGTACGTTCACACTCATTTCTAAATGCGCATTTAGAAGTTCGAAAATTCAACCAAATGTCAAGTGTTCACATTAGGGAGAAGCGTAAAATGCGAATTTAAATTGACAAGTATGCGAACATGAATTGACAAGTATTCGAACATGCCGAACATTTATAAGGCTGTGTGCCAATCGGAAAATTTTCACTCGTGGTAGGAAGGAAAATTCTGAGTTGAACAAAATTTCTGTCTATTGAAATTGAATTGTCATTTTTACTGTGCCAAATGAAGCATGAAAAGTTAACTGCTGCGTTTTCTAAGTTTTTTTTATTCAAAATTATATATGTTTAATAAATACTGTTGCTTTGCGTAAAATAAGATTATTAAAGCAATAGTTGTGTAAACATGTATAAAAACTAAACAAAAAATCATTGGGTCTTTTGACAAAAATAGGTCGTCGTCAATATAATATCTATATTGCGTTAATTTGTTGAAAATGCATAACCAATGAATGCTGCTCAGTAAATATGTAGTTCAAATTAGTATTTTGTTCTGAAATGTATTGAAATGTAAAAACAAAATCGACGTTTCTGCACATGTAAAATTTTTCACTTATCAGTTTAGTGTACTTAACCATCGATTTATTCATAATTATTTTCATTCAACATGTTTTTGATATCATTTTATTCCATTTATAAAATATACTAATGAAAAAAAAAAATCAGTAGCAGTGCTAAAATTTTGTCCACCGAACCTAAAAACCTTAAAACTTAACACGCACTCTGAAAAAATCTGACTTAGTCTTGACCTTGCAACACCCGAAGTTGTAAGTAAACCATACAAAATTTGAACACGTGCTTTGAAAAAAAAGTTCCAGTTGTACCCATTCTAAAATTAACCTTGATGTATTTTAAGGTGATTCCCAAAATATTTTGTCTATAATGAAATCCGTCAGTAAGCTAAACCATTTTGCAAAAAACCTCAAAAAATCATGTTTTACGTATATGTATATATTAACAAGTGTAATAGTTGTAAGCAAATAAACTGTCTCAAGTTATAAGCCTGAAAAAGTTCGTTCAATCTGCATCAAAAATTTGAAAATATTTGCAATTGCATTAGTGATAATAATGTTTTCATGTATTTTTTTTAGATTATTTTCACAAAACTTCAAATAACTCCATTATTTCTTATACAATCTTCGTTATCAATATACCATTGGAAAAGTTTGGACGGCTGTCATTTGTTTTTGGACAGAATTGCTTAAACCGAATAACAAAAAGGACTAATTTAAAAAAAAAATTATATTGGAGAAAAGACCTGCCGGAAAAATATTGTAAACCATCAATAGGCATGTGCGGCTCTTTGTTTAATAATGTGTGGCTCTTATTTTATTTCCCCATTTGTGTGCAATTTACCTGAAGGTAAAATTTTCAAAATCCAAAATACTGTATATTTATACTCTATAATTATATTTATAAATCCTTATATACATTACATTTTGAGCACTACACCACCGCCCGCACATTGCTTTAATGAAAAATTAATATATTCTGAATATTAACAGCATCCAGAAAAATCATCAAGCAATACTATTTTCTCAGAAAAAAAAGTCAAAATAATGTAGCTTATATATTTTACACAACCCTCCTCTTAATTTTTCCAAACTTCAGTGCAACTAAAACATGCTTTTTTTTAATTTTCGCTTGTGTCAAAAATTCTCTTTCCTCTTGTCAAAATTTATACTATACCCTGAGTATCAATCCGAGTCAAAAGTTTCCGATTGGCACACAGCCTAAGCAAAACAATCTGACAGTAAACAAAATTGACAACTAATGAAACGAGTACAAGTCAGATATGAGCAAAAAGTAGCGAGTAGCAGTTTTTCGAATATCGAATCAGGGTCGCAAACTGCTAAATGCTCATTAGAAGTAGCATTTAAGTGAATTAACTTGACAGAATTTTCTATGGGTAAATGCGCATTTAGAGAAGCATTAATGAAATAAATGCGAATTAAGCTTTAAATGCGCATTTAGCTTGCAGTGTGAACATAGTATTAGGCATGGTTTTGAGAATTTTTGTGATATAATTCATTTTACATAATCAACGTATGTACTACAGTAGATATTTATGTAAAATGAGTTCTCAAATGCATAAGAACCAAAAGAATATAATATAGAAAGAAAAATAAATGAAAACAAAGAAAACTTAATGAGTAAACATCGAATTTGGAAAATTTTGTATGTGCGGTTTTTTTTGTTGCGTTGGGTATGTTGGTTTTTCTTAAGTCGAAAAATGCTTAAATGCGAAAAAACATGTTTATTTTAAAATACATATTTTAAATAAATTTTGCATGGAAACTCATTCAATCTCAATTCATATTGAAGTTGTGGGTAATATGCAAATATAATCAGAGGTTGATGGTCCCAATAAAGACAATTGCACTTAAATAATAAAAAAAAACAAATGTTAAATTAATTATTTACTATTTAACTAATTTATACTTAAATTGTGGAAAAGTTGTTAAACGAAAGAAGTTTTGGACTTTATAAAAACACTTAAATTAAAACTTAATATGCTATTTTTATTAATACAAATGTACTTTTTATTTTTAAGAAAATGTAGTGATGTAAAAAATCATATTACATAAAACAAATAGTGGTTGAAAACAAATAATATTTAATGCAACCACAGATATCTGCAGCTAAAACTAACTCTTTACTATTAGGAAAAAATGATATGTGGTTACAAGAAAATTTAATGCAGACTGAAGTTAACCGGCGGTATTTTCTGTTAGGCCATTAAAAAGTCATAGGCGTCTGTCTGTGGGCACGATTATAACCACTGTAATTTTTGAGTTATCGTAAAAATAGTAAAATCTTTGAAAAATCTCATACAAAAAGAGTTACAATTTAAGATTTTTTATCCTTACGAATCGGCCGTGGGGGTATTTTAACGTCGATTAGGTCGATGAATAACCCAAGTTGTTTTTATTTTTATTTTTTGACCTTTCGTTTCGGGGGTAGTTTTAACAAATTTTTTCACGGTCATGAAACTTTTTTGAGCAATACTTTAGGGTATACCTACAGCCTTTAATACTCATCGCTCAAAGAAAATATATATACTTAAATATCAGATATATCCTGCGCTGAATGAATATTTGATTTTGGATTTTGTTACTCTTACATGAAATCCACAGAATGGCAAAATCTAAGAAAAAAAATGTATATTTTTATATAAGAATCAATCATTAGCTGATGATGTTGTAGCTGCTGCATTCTTTGTTTTTGCTTTTGTTGTTTTTTACGAACTGATTCACAGCATTGATTCTCTACTCAACGTTAAGAGGGCGCATTTGGCGTATTGGGTTTTTGTATGCACTACCCCTATAGTATACTGAGTTAACCATTTTAACACAAGATATCAATTAACATCAAAACTGTAGAAAGCGCATACGTGTGAACAGTGTCTACAAAAGCTGTGTTTTTTTCGGTCTGTGATCCCTTTATGACTCTTATGAAAAAACGACTTGGATCATATATCGTTTTATGTTATTACCCATAGATGCCGCTGTCTTTTCAGTTGATATAATTTATGCATCCAACAGAGCAAGAATTGGTAAGTGCGTCTAGTAGAAAGTAGCAGAACTAAATATGTGAAATGAACACATCTATTTTGGATTTCAGAAATAATCCAGGTTTCTTTCTGGATCAATTATCATTTTTATTTTCAATGCAAATTTATTTGGATGATCAAACTATACATCGGACAGAGATGAAAGTGGCACCAATGGAAAGACCATTTGCTTAGCCTTCTTTTTAACTAATTGTAAGTCAATGAACTTAAGCTGTCAAACTTAACAAAATGATCGAAAGAATTTTACATTTTGCTGGTTTCTATTTGCTTGTTCTATTTTTCATGCTTACTTTTAACTTTTTCTGTATTTTGGTCTCGCTAAGAAGTTCATAACTTGAGTGTTATTAATTAATTTGTTAATTTTTCGAAGATAGATAAAAAATATTTGTGCAAAATGGACAAAATAATCGAACCAAAGAGATAAAGTAGAAAAGGTAACTAATTAAACGGAATTCTATCTCTACACTTACGATACTATCAAAACTATTTCTTTTTTTTTTCCCCAAGATGGGAATTTGGTGTAGTGTTATGATATAAATTCAGTTATGAACATTTTGGATATATAATTTGATCTCCTCAGTGGCGTTTGTTCATCAACTTATGCAAGACGAGTTTGAAAACAGTTTTACTCCATAGCAGTAATGTACAGTATTGTGCAAAACCTTAGCAACTCGCTCTTCCCATTTGAATAAAGTGTCGATTTTTTTTAATGCTCAGAAAGATATATAAGAAAAAGTTTTCTGTTACAGCTCATGTACTATTCTAACAAATATAAGAAACTAAAATATGTTTCCTTTAGTAACGGTATAAATATAATCAAAAAACCAAAAACCGACTCAAAAAAATTTTACAAAACCTAAGCAACTTGTACTAGAACCTTAAATAACATTATATTTTTGCTTATGGTTGGAGAAACTTTGAGGATTTCATTTTGTCTGATGTCAAATTATGTTTAAAATTAATATTAAACAGTTTAAAGTAATATTATTATAATCATTCAATGGTAACCTGCAATTTTCAAAAACAATCTTGTGGATAAAAATTTCTTTTAAAACTATTTTTTTGTGGCTCAAGTCAGAATCCCTGCGTTTATAACAGACCCTTCCAAAACTCGACTAAGGCTGCGATTATAGTGAACGCGATTCAGACAGGCAGGGAGGCAGGCAGGCTGAAATCTGTATGAAAAAACGAGATGCAGATAGCTATCTATCTCGCTTGTTCACATTGCCTGCCTGCCTGCCTGTCTGACTCGGCGCTCACTATAACCGCAACCTAAAGCTAATTTTAAAGCAGTAGGATTGCAATAGGTACAAAAAAAACCATTACAAAAAGAAAGTATGGCCTGCACGTAATTCTCTAGTTCCTGGAAAGAAAAATGTGAAATATTCACCACTTTGTAAAGCCTGCTGATGTATTTCTTCTGCCTCTCCATATCATGTAAGGCCTTATGAAAAATTTTGTAAATTAGATGTATCGCGTTGGAAATGGATTTTTGTATTTAAAACAGAAATTTGCTAAACTTAGCCTCAAATCAGGGGAAAAAAATTAAACGTTTTAAAAAAACCAGCTTGGTAATGTTTCAAGAACGTGGTTGAACATTTTTGGGGTAACCAAGAGAGTGAGAATATAAAGCCTTGAGTTACAATATGTTCAACACTAAAAAAAATATCAACTGTTACATTAACAGTCTGCTGTTATTTCAAAACACTGTTATATTGAATGATTTGCGTTTAGGTAAACAGTTTTATCTGTTATCTGAACGTTTCAAAGTATTTTTGTGCTGTTAAAATGTTTTTGGTTAGAGTCAAAGCAAAATTAAACAACAGGACTACCTGTTTGTCTGTCTTAACTAAGCAACAGTTTTTAAAATGTGTTTTTCCATATTTATCTTATAATTATCGTTACCAATATCTGAGTGGAAGTGTGCTAGACTGTCATGAAGATGTGGGTTCGTAATTTTTAATTTAATTTAATTTAATTTATAATGGTTCGTAAACTTTAATTTAATATAAGTTAAGTATGCTAAGTATAAAAAAACAGTCTGTTAATTTGAAAGTTTAATTTGATGGATGGTATTTAATAGTGAAATCTATTATTTAAACTCATGATTTGTTTGATATAACAGTATTTTGGTTGTGTGTAGGTCCGCTAGAGAGTTATGTTTTAGTTTAAAGAAGAACGATAACAAATTCCACTGTTGCGATATCCTCATAAAGGGCAGTCTGGAACGCGTGGATCTAACTTTCAGGTATGCTAACCTGAACTAACTTTCTTTCAAAACAATTAAAGAAAGTCTAAAGTCGGTCTAGGCCGACTATGAAATACCCTAAACCTACTTTTAAAAAACAAAAAATTTTTATTGTAAATGGGCGTGTCCGTGGGTGGATGAAGCCAATATTTTATATGCATTTAAATGTTGATGAAAAATTTACACATACCAAGTTTTATTCCTGAAAATTAAAGTTAATGCCTTTATTGTGCTTCCGCTTTGGGAGGTGGGCGTGTTCATGGACGGATCACTCCCAATTTTTGAACACACCTTAGTTTTGGTATAAAATACATGAATACCAAATTTAATTTCTCTATGACAAACATAACCTTATTTATTGAGTTTTAAACTTTTTGGGTTGTATGGCAGGTAGGCGTGTCCGTAAGCGGATGACGTTCATTTTTCAAAAGCATCTTTATCTTGTCATAAAAAACATACGTGCCAAATTTTAGCTCTGTAGGTTAAACAGAGGCTTATTTATTGCGTTTTCAATTTTTGGGTTGTATAGGAGGTGGACGTGTCCGTGAGCGGATAATGTCCATTTTTCAAAAACACCTTTGTGTTGATATAAAACACATAAATACCAAATTTTATTAATGTAGACTAATAATGAGCTGAGTTATGCAGTTTACAATTTTCGAGTTGTATGGGAGGTAGGCAAGTCCGTTGGCGGATGATGTCCATTTTTCAAAACCATCTTTGTTTTGTTATAAAAAACATATGTGCCAAATTTTAGCTCTTTAGGTTAAACACAAGCTTATTTATTGCGTTTTCAATTTTTGGGTTGTATGGCAGGTAGGCGTATCCGTGAGCGGATGACATCCATTTTTCGAAGACATCTTTGTGTTGATTTAAAACACATACATACCAAATTTTTTTGTTGTAAACTTATTATGAGCTGAGTTATGCTGTTTAAAATTTTTGCGTTGTATGGGAGGTAGGCGTGTCCGTGGGCGGATTCCAAAAATATTAAATAATGTAAATTCTTGGGTGCATGTGACCATGTGTACCAAGTTTCATCCGATTATCTCAACTCCTTCTTCTTATCCTGTGTATACGGACAACACACAGACGGACAGACGGATGGACGGACGGACGGACGGACGGACATGAATGGCTCGAATCACGAGGTGACGCTGATCAAGAATATATATACTTTTCTATACCGGACTCGCTTCGTTCTATGCGTTACAAACGTTTGCACAATGTTAATATACCCTGACCTTTCAGGTTTAGGGTATAAATAGAGAATCCTTATCTACAAGTTTCTGCTTTGAAAAAAAAACATTTATTAAAACAAAAATAACTAATATTTTAATACTAAATGTACTAATGAATTTTCAAATTCAAATTTTCAATAACATATAAATAAATCCATAATATTATCAGAGTGATATCAACAGAGCCATGACAAAATCATAACCGTAATATCCTCAAAATGGTTTACATTTCAACTTAAACTCTATAATTAAACCGGCTATAAACTACAACGTTACACTTTTTAATTTATTCTAGCTTCTACATCGTTTAATACAAATGCGACATGAGATAACATCACATCCTAAACACTGACAGCTGCATCCATTTTAATTACACACTAATACTAAAATAACTTAAAAGCTTTTAATCTGTGGAAGATATCGACGTAGTAGATTTAAGCATAATTAAAGACATGCCAAACATGTTCAATCTATGATGGAAAAATTAGTTCAGCCTCCATTAAAATGGGGTGCAGTTCTTAGAGTAATGCATGTTAGTGGGTCAAATATACTCCTGGCGCTAAATAAAACAACTGCAACTGCGTTGAAAAACATTTCAGTACCTAGCATTTGAGGCGCTGTTGATCACAACAAAGTGCTGATGAAAAGTAGTGCACATAAGAGTGGGCAGTCAAGTAAACACGCCCAACTTCTAGCCTGATAATTATCAACGTACGCGCACAACTTATGCACAAAAATAATTGGCCAACAACAACTGACAATATTGAAGAATATCGGCTACGCACAGCATAGATGAGCCTGAGAGTGTTTTTTTTTGTTTTTTTTTTCTTTTTCTTAATTTATGCATGCCTCAAACCAGTTCGTTGTTAAAAAACAATTGCTTAAAATAATATGTTAACAATTTTTATGGGTTCAAAATCTGGAGCAGAGTGTTTAGCGGATAAATAAATCAGAAAATGGTAACAACAAATTGTTGTTGTTGTTGTTATTGTTGCTGCTGCTGATATTCTGGTTCATCTTGCTGAGAAATTGCTTTCTAGTTAAAAAATTACAATTTAACATAATTATGTCATCGTATCATTTATTTTCAGCAACAACAACAACTAATTGTTTTAAACTGGCTCAGATGCTGGCGCGGATCTAGGTGGGGGCTAGGGGGGCTCGGCTGCAGCCCCAGGCCCCTTGCAGGTAGGGGCCCCGCAGGCTCTTATATATGAAGTGCTTGTTGTAAAAACATGACATGCTATATAAAAAATATTTTGAAGTGATCGACCTTAAAGTTTTTAAAAAAATGAATATTTGCAAGAAATCATGTTTATTCTAAAAAAATTTCTTTTAAGTATAGGGTCAGAATTGCTTGCAACAGAACTGCTTGTAACAGTACTGATGAGAGTTCGGACTTTACTGCGATTTTTATCAAAAGTGAATGTTTTACTGCGTCACTGCGTTTTTTTTTAAATCTTCTGCGAAGTATTCGCGACAAATATTAGAATTGGTGATTTTTTTATTTCTCTAAAAAACCAACAGAAAACACAATCACTTTCTGAAAATTTGTCGACTTCAAAGATATTTTGTATCAGTGCAAAAATATAGTACACTAGGGCGTTAAAGATGCTACCAGTCTCCAAGTGACGGCACCAAACTCTTCAAATGCATGACATTTTTGACGGATGGAAATCTTGACATGAACATACCATATATGTCAGATCGATCTGACAATTAATAATGACGTTACAGTGTTTAAAATTAAATTACTTTTGGTGTTATAATTAAAAAAAAAGAAAGAAGAATTCCATGGCTGGATTAAGCGTTAATTTTTGCGTAACAAAAGTACGAAAGAAACAAAAAAAAAGCTCAATAAATATTATGATGAATCTGCTTCGTCGTACCAGAACAAGAGATGAACACGCCGGGGGAGCACCAAACACAGTGACCACTCAAAAATGTTTTGAAAAATCCACGATTACGTATTAGACAAACATATCAAGTCCGTTGGTGGTTTAAATTATGCATGAAAATTTGGATATGAGAAAGCTGACTGTAAGATGGGTGCCACATACGTTAACAATCAATAAAAAACATGAAAGTGTTCGCACTTCCCAACAATGTTTGGACGTGTTTAAACAAAATTTAACTGATTTTTTGTAAAAATAGTGATCATGGCTGAAACACAGATCCACCGCTATACACCTGAATAGGAGGAATCAGCAAAAGAGTGGGTAGGTCCCAATAACGGTGCACCAAAGTTAACGAAGACACAACAAAAGACCGGAAAGGTGTTGGCGTCTGTTTTTTTTTTGGGATTTAGCGGCATTTTATTCGGCTATTTGAGAAAAGGAAAAGCAGTCAACTTTTTTACGATTGAAGAACGAAATCGTCAACAAGTGGGCTCCAATTATCGAAGAAAAAATCATCTTTTTGCAAGAAAAATCAATCTCACAAATCGATCGAATTCATTCCTAATTGCACGCTTACGCTTCGAACTGCTTCCTCGTTCCTCATATTCCCCAGCTTAAACCCCCAGCAACTTTTATCTGTTCCCGAACTTAAAAAGGTGGCTCCAGGAGAGGAGTTTTGTTACGAATGAACAATGTTTTTTTCAAACTTTTTTTTTTCGACCCACTTTAATGAACATGTCGAATTGGAAACTGAAGTTTATTTTAGAGATCTTCAGAAATCTTGCCATTCAAAGGGCATCGCAATATTAAAAATCGTTGGGATAAGAAAAAACGCGTGTTTTCTTGGTTAAGCCGACAGCATCTTGAACGCGCCAGAACAGTAATTTACAGTTTGTATGCTTATTCTGTCAATAGTAAAAAATATACGAACGCGCTTGTGAATAAATGAAACAAGTAAAGAAAGTCTAAAGTCGGTCTAGGCCGACTATGAAATACGCTAAGCCCACTTATCAAAAACAAAACATTTTTATTGTAAATGGACGTCTCCAAGGGTGGATGAAGCCTATATTTTATATGCATTTAAATGTGATGAAACATTTACACATACCAAGTTTTATTAGTTTTATTCCTGTAGCTCAAAGTTAATGCCATTGAGGTGGGCGTGTTCATGGACGGATTGCTCCCAATTTTTGAACACACCTTAGTTTTGGTATAAAATACATACATATCAAATTGAATTTCTCTATGACAAACATAACCTTATTTATTGAGTTTAAAACTTTTTGGGTTGTATGGGAAATAGGCGTGTCCGTAGGCGAATGACGTCCATTTTTCAAAACTATCTTTGTTTTGTCATAAAAAACATACGTGCCAAATTTTAGCTCTTTAGGTTAAACAGAGGCTTATTTATTGCATTTTCAATTTTTGGGTAGTATGGGAGGTGGGCGTGTCCGTAAGCGGATGACGTCCATTTTTCGAAGACATCTTTGTGTTTGTATAAAACACATACATATCAAATTTTATTGTTGTAGGCTAATTATGAGCTGAGTTATGCAGTTTTCAATTTTCGCATTGTATGGGAGGTAGGCGTGCCGTGGGCGGATGATGTCCACTTTTCAAAACTATCTTTGTTTTGTCATAAAAAACATACGTGCCAAATTTTAGCTCTTTAGGTTAAACAGAGGCTTATTTATTGCGTTTTCAATTTTTGGGTTGTATGGGAGGTGGGCGTGTCCGTAGGTGGATGACGTCCATTTTTCGGAGACATCTTTGTGTTTGTATAAAACACATACATATCAAATTTTATTGTTGTAGGTTAAATATGAGCTAAGTTATGCAGTTTTCAATTTTCGCGTTGTATGGGAGGTAGGCGTGTCCGTGGGCGGATGACGTCCACTTTTCAAAACTATCTTTGTTTTGTTACAAAAAATATATGTGCCAAATTTTAGCTCTGTAGGTTAAACAGGGGCGTATTTTTTGCGTTTTCAATTTTTGGGTTGTATGGGAGGTGGGCGTGTCCGTAGGTGGATGACGTCCATTTTTCGGAGACATCTTTGTGTTTAAATAAAACACATACATATCAAATTTTATTGTTGTAGGCTAATTATGAGCTGAGTTATACAGTTTTCAATTTTCGCGTTGTATGGGAGGTAGGCGTGTCCGTGGGCGGATGATGTCCACTTTTCAAAAATATCTTTGTTTTGTTACAAAAAATATATGTGCCAAATTTTAGCTCTGTAGGTTAAACAGAGGCTTATTTATTGCGTTTTCAATTTTTGGGTTGTATGGGAGGTGGGCGTGTCCGTAGGTGGATGACGTCCAGTTTTCGGAGACATCTTTGTGTTTGTATAAAACACATACATGTCAAATTTTATTGTTGTAGGATAATTATGAGCTGAGTTATGCAGTTTTAAATTTTCGCGTTGTATGGGAGGTAGGCGTGTCCGTGGGCGGACGATGTCCACTTTTCAAAACTATCTTTGTTTTGTTACAAAAAATATATGTGCCAAATTTTAGCTCTGTAGGTTAAACAGAGGCTTATTTATTGCGTTTTAAATTTTTGGGTTGTATGGGAGGTGGGCGTGTCCGTAGGCGGATGACGTCCATTTTTCAAAACCATCTTTGTGTTTGTATAAAACACATACATATCAAATTTTATTGTTGTAGGTTAAATATGAGCTAAGTTATGCAGTTTTCAATTTTCGCGTTGTATGGGAGGTAGGCGTGTCCGTGGGCGGATGATGTCCACTTTTCAAAAATGTCTTTGTTTTGTTACAAAAAATATATGTGCCAAATTTTAGCTCTGTAGGCTAAACAGAGGCTTATTTATTGCGTTTTCAATTTTTGGGTTGTACGGGAGGTGGGCGTCTGCGGAGGTGGATGACGTCCATTTTTCGGAGACATCTTTGTGTTTGTATAAAACACATACATGTCAAATTTTATTGTTGTAGGATAATTATGAGCTGAGTTATGCAGTTTTAAATTTTCGCGTTGTATGGGAGGTAGGCGTGTCCGTGGGCGGATGATGTCCACTTTTCAAAACTATCTTTGTTTTGTTACAAAAAATATATGTGCCAAATTTTAGCTTTGTAGGTTAAACAGAGGCTTATTTATTGCGTTTTCAATTTTTGGTTTGTATGGGAGGTGGGCGTGTCCGTAAGCGGATGACATCCATTTTTCGAAGACATCTTAGTGTTGATATAAAACACATACACATCAAATTTTATTGTAGGTTAATTATGAGCTGAGTTATGCAGTTTTCAATTTTGGCATTGTATGGGAGGTAGGCGTGTCCGAGGGCCGATTCCAAAAATATTCAATAGTGCAGATCTTTGGATGCATGTGACCATGTGTACCAAGTTTTATCCAATTATCTCAACTCCTTCTTTTTATCCTGTGTATACGGACAACATACAGACGGACGGACGGACGGACGGACGGACGGACATGGATAGCTCGACTCACGTGCTGACGCTGATCAAGAATATATATACTTTTCTATACCAGACTCGCTTCGTTCTATGCGTTACAAACGTTTGCACAAAGTTAACATACTCTGACCTTTCAGGTTTAGGGTATAAAAATAAAAAAACTATTGCGAAAAAGTTCGTTTTACTGCCATTTTTTAATTAAATTTACTGCGATTTGCAAATTTTGAAGTCCAAATTCTGGTACCTATAGCAAATTGTGAAGCTGAAAGTTTATTTTTAGTTTTGAAAGAATAAAAAATGTTCATCAACCTTCTATGTTACATGAACATTCGTCATCAATAACGCAACTTTGTATAGAAAGTGTTGCAAACGATTAACTTTGACGAGTTGATAGAACGGTTTGCCAGAGTTAAATCGCAAAAAAAAAAAAAATTTTAAATAAAAATTGAACAGCTATTGTTTTACTTTAAGACACATGTAAAAATTTATATCTTGATTTTTAAAAAATCCGAGTTAAATGCTCTGACCTTGAGTAGGTCGCGTGTCAATTTAAGCCCCAGGCCCCGCCATGTTTTAATCCGGCGCTGCTCAGATGAGATAAATTTTCTACAGAATCATCAGAACAGACAGTTATTGCCGTTAAATATTGATTAAAAAAATATAAATGCGTAAAATTTGAAAGACAATAAATAAGTCGCTAAAGCTTGCATGTACGTTTTAAATATTAAAAGCGTTTAAAAACACATTTGAAGTCATTAAAAAACACATTAACTCTATTGTTATTTAACTAAAAAATAGCTGTTTATATCGAAAAGTCAGTAAAAATATGAATAAAATATTTGAAAATATCAACACCTTTTATTTATTTAATTATTCATTTTTATATTTGAGTGAATAAGTTTTCACTTTTAAAGTTCAGGTAGATTTAATATAAATTTTAAGTTGGTCAAATTTCTCTAAATCCATAAATATGCAAATCCACTTGAATAGCTAGTTCGCATTGTTTATTTATGTGTTGCTACTCCATCGAATATTTTATAGCCAATATAGTTGCCATGGCTAAGACGGAAATTAGGTGAAGGAATCATAATGAAATAAAAAATAAACGTTTTACAACTTAATTAAAACATTAAAATATATTAAAAAGATATGTATAAAAAAGATAATGAATCAATCGTTATATCGGTAAAATAAATAAAAATAAATGAGCAATAAAAATATTGATTAAATATTTGAAAGTAGTTTATTAATATGCAGAAGATATGACAAAAAAAAATTAAGAAACAAAGAAAATAATATTAAGTTAGTTTATATAAAACTTAACATTTTTACTGCTATACTGACACAAGAAGGTTGAACGAACATTTAAGACGACTTTCGAATTCTATTTTTTTAGAAATGGGTCAGGTTTGCTGACTTAAACAAATAAGGATGTACAAAAAACAACAAATAAATAAAAAAAAAATATAAAATTGACATAGTTTTTTTTTTTTAAATCAATTCTTTGTGTTCAAAAATGTACTCTATTTTATTTTAAAAAACGAATTGAGAATATTAAACGAAATATAATTGGGACTATAGGTCTGACCACCCAACTAACACATGAACTTCGGTAAGGTTAGAAAATTGGAATATTCGGCAGCTGAAGTTTGGATTGCGTTTCTGTAGAGCTTGTGATTAGAAGTTTACTGTTTAACGAAGACAAAGTTGACAAAATAACCGTCGTGTTATATTTAATACTTTAATTTATAATCCAACTATATCAAAGTTTTGATATAGTTTGAACTTGAGAGGTTTCAATTTCAAAATAGTCTTGGTTATAAGAACAAATGAAATTGCTACCTCATAGTCTGTGAAAGATTTCTATAAATTTTAAATAGAAACATTATCAAAATGACATTAAATTTTGTTAGAGTATCTCTTTAAAACCTGCGAAATTATATGAACTGAAAGCTGCAGTTTGATTTATCAGCCTCATTCATACTTGAGACTAGCACACAAACTTCTATAAAGATTGCAGCAAGCCTTAAAGCAACTCATTATGAAAACTATGAAGTTTCTGAAAGCACGCTTATTGACTTCTATAACGGCAAAAAGGCGAACTTTTTATTATTTTATAGAAGCTTCTTCAGCTTTTAATACGCTTCGCAAATAGGTTTTACGATTTTCAAAACAACCCTTATGTTTTCGCTCTTATTTGCATTGCCAATCAACGGTTATGGAAAGACATAACATTCGCGGCAGAGAAAACAGACCTTTTTTAAAAATTCATAACTCAGTCAAAAACAAACATTTTTCTAAACATTTTTTTTATTGTTGTAGAGAATTGTACAAATTACAAGAAAAAAAAAAATTCAAAAAAATATATTTTTAACTCCAACATGGTTTTAAAGAGCTCCAGACTGGGAGCGGAGAAAAAACGGGGCCTCGGTGTTGCAGCGCTGGGAGTCGCAAAAATTGTCAGATCTGGAAAAAAATGACTTTTTTAAATCTTAACAAAATTGGTTATCGTATGACAGGAGTTTTTTTTATAATTTTTTTTAAATTTTTGGCGATGTTCCCAATTGGAAAGTGTGTTTTTTCGAAAAAATATTGACTTTAAAAATTCATAAAAAATCGAAAAAAAATTAAAAAAAGCTCGCGTCATACGATAGCGAATTAAGTTTAAAAAATAAAATAAAAAAAAAAAATTTCGTCAAAAAATGAACTGCAACCAGTACGGAAAACATGGTTTCGAGATAAACGCGTTCAAAGTTTGTGAACAAAGAAAACAAGTAAAGAAAGTCTAAAGTCGGTCTAGGCCGACTATGAAATACCCTAAGCCCACTTTTCAAAAAAAAAAAATTTTTATTGTAAATGGGTGTCTCCAAGGGCGGATGAAGCCTATATTTAATATGCATTTAAATGTTGATGAAAAATTTACACATACCAAGTTTTATTCCTGTAGCTCACAGTTAATGCCTTTATTGTGCTTTCGCTATGGGAGATGGGCGGATTCATGGACGGATTACTTTCAATTTTTGAACACACCTTAGTTTTGGTATAAAATACATACATACATACCAAATTCAATTTCTCTATGACAAACATAACCTTATTTATTGAGTTTTAAACTTTTTGGAATGTATGGGAGGTAGGCGTGTCCGTGGGCGGATGATGTCCATTTTTGAAAACCATCTTTGTCTTGTCATAAAAAACATACGTGCCAAATTTTAACTCTGTAGGTTAAACAGAGGCTTATTTAATGCGTTTTCAATTTTTGGGTTGTATTGGAGGTGGGCGTATCCGTGAGCGGATGATTTCCATTTTCCGAAGACATATTTGTGTTGGTATGAAATACATATATACCGAATTTTATTGTTGTAGGCTTATTCTGAACTGAGTTATGCAGTTTTAAATTTTTGCGTTGTATGGGAGGTAGGCGTGTCCGTGAGCGGATTCCAAAAATATTCAATAGTGCAGATCCTTCATGTGACTATGTGTACCAAGTTTCATCCCATTATCTCAACTCCTTCTTCTTATCCTGTGTATACGGACAACACACAGACGGATAGACGGACGGACGGACGGACGGACAGGGATAGCTCGACTCACGTGGTGACGCTGATCAAGAATATATATACTTTTCTATACCGGACTCGCTTCGTTCTATGCGTTACAAACGTTTGCACAAAGTTAATATACCCTGACCTTTCAGGTTTAGGGTATAAAAAGGTTGAAAAAGAAAAATGCGCTCTCACTAATCCTTTCGAACCCTTAAGAATTTGTTCATGCAATTTTTTTCTTAGAATCAAGAATATTTACTAAAATACAAAATTATAAAAAAAATCGATTTAAAAAAACGGTCAATGTTATGTCCCCCCTTAACCTAATTATAATGTTCTCAATTGTTTAGTTTCAATCACTCAGTGCATATACAAGCTATTAAGAATCCAAAATCCACACTGCCTGAAAAGAAAAATCTTCTTTTTGATACATTAAAGTAAGCATTCGATATTGATTTTTTAAGTGTTGAATTTGAAATTGAAATTGAATTGAGGAACAAAAATAAATAACAAAACAATTTTTGTTTTAAAAATTTGAATTTTATATATATATTATTTCTTTTTATCTTGTTTTGTTTTTAATTTTTTGTAAAACTGGTAGTTG
Organism: Tetanocera ferruginea; assembly: GCA_958299015.1. Taxonomy (NCBI): domain Eukaryota; kingdom Metazoa; phylum Arthropoda; class Insecta; order Diptera; family Sciomyzidae; genus Tetanocera; species Tetanocera ferruginea. The sequence continues at coordinate 146,791,818 of OY282640.1, read as the reverse complement.
TGTAAAACGTTACGGTAAGCAAGATTTTCTTATAAAGTTTTTTTTAAAAAATATTTTAAGAAATATTGATTGTATCTTAAAAGTTACACTGGGATATAATAAATACATTTATGCAAAACAATAACCTGATACAAATTAGAAATTCCCACCTTTTGTGAAATTCTTCCTACACTGAGAAAAAAACTTATACCTAGCTCCGGTAAAAAATTTCTCTATTTTCGATAATAGCAATTTTCTCTTTTTCAAATAAAATTTTCTTCAATTAGAATAAAGTTTCACATTTTCGAAGAAATATTTCTTTTCTTCTAGGAAACGGAAAATTTCAATGTCTCTAATAATGATAAGTATTTTTCTCGCACAAAAAATTTCTCATTTATAGAGAAAAATTTATTGAAAATTAAAAATTTTTCTTATATTTTGATAAAAAATTCACTATGAGAAGTATTTTCTTCAATAAAAACAAATCTTTTCTCAAAAATAAAAATTATTTTTCTCTAAAAACGATATATTTTTATATATTTTTCTTTTTCAAGGGAGCTTTTTATCATTTTTAGAGAATTTTTAGTATCGCAATTAGAGAATAGCATTCTCTGGAGCAAAGTCTATACCATTTTTCTCTAAATATGATGCCTTTTGTATCACATTCCGATAAAATTTTTTCTGAGTGTGCAAGAGTTTTTAAGAATAAATTATGAGAATTTTACAAATTTTGAAACGCCATCAGAAGGTATGATGAAGAAGTTTGGAAAAATTGCTAAAATTTAACTATATTTTTAATGATCCCAATATTGCAAATCAAGTGCTTTAAGAACTATTTCTTTAATTTATTTTTGTTAACTTTAATACATACGTATTAGAATGTGATATTTTTTGTACAATTATAATTTACTTTATATCAAATATTAAAAATGTTATTATGCAAAAGTTTTTAAAATTCATGTTTTAAGTACTTTATAAGAGCAGTATTTTCTCTAAAATACAGGATTTTTTTTTTAAATTACAGGATTTTCAAAAAAACATATGGCATCACTGCTCGCATAACACTTTCACATTTAAGCTATATAGTTTTTGTTACAAAAACCAAATGAGAAATATATCAAACCAGCAGTGTTGAACGACAAGAATCTTAAAATTACATTAATATAGAACAGAGTGCAGTGTTGTTGCTGCTGTTTGCTTATTTCAGCTGTTTCATATAAGCAGAAGCTTCACTATTTTTTTGGTGAAGCTCAAAAATAAAAAAGTAAAATTAAAGCATATTCCAGAGATTGAACTCACTATCATCAGATTAATAGAAGGATGCTCTATCCACTGCGCTGTCAACACCATAATGAAGGTAGTTATTAAATGCGTGAAAAACGACTTTTCCCAGAGATGAGACCTAGCTGGATCGATTTTTCAGCCCCTCTCTTCATCTATATTGTAAATTTCATCGAAATCGTGAGCGTCGTTTTCGAGAACGCAGGTACAAATATCTTATATATTAATACGTGAACATTAAAGTTTGTCGTACGCTTTTTTGGTATTAATTAAAACTCAAAATAAATGAAACTTATATCATTCGAAAGGTTTTGTTGCCCAGATGTGCAGAATGTACAGTGAATCAAAAAAGTTTAGGCACGAAGCAGTTATGAGTTTAAATTTGTTAGTACAACTTTTTCCAGTACACTTGCAGAAAAGAAAAGTATAAGCATTTAGAAAATAAACATTTCATTTTGTATTTACACCAAAATAAAAATTTAATTTCAATTTTAATTCATATTAAATGTTACAATACTAAAAAAAAACATGATTTTGACATCAAAAAAGTTTAGGCACAAGTGATTATGTTTTTATTAAAGTGAGTAAATTTCAAGTCCTTGAATATTTGGCTAGACCTCCTTTGGCCTAAATTATCGCCTCTTAACGTCTTCGCATTCTTACAGATTTTGATGTCTTCTCTGGTGATATTATTGACCATTCGGTGCGTATGTCTTCCTTGAGCGCATTTTAGAAGTATTTTATTTGAGATTTCATATTTTTTTCTAGTAAGTACCAAATATGCTGAATGGGGTTCATATCGGGTGCTTGCAAAGGTGTTTTTAGCTGATTTCAGAGCTAGATAAGCCATTCCAGCAAAAGATAAGACCAATTTTTTGGGTCGTTATCTTGTTGAAATTTATATTGTATCCCAGTTAGCCCCAATTTTTCAACACTGGGTGTCAAATGCTCATTTAAAATATTCAAGCAAAGGTGTTTATCCATTTTATCATCAATAAAAATGAGATTCCTAACTCCAGACACCGCCAAATAGCCCTTATCATTCGATTTCCGCCACTGTATTTCACTGTTTTTTTAATGCTATTTTCCTACAGCTCTTTTTTCAGTTTTCTTAAACGGTTTTCAGCGCCATATGATGCAAACAAATTGTATTAAGATCCATCACTAAAAATAATACAATCCCAAAATGAATCCGGCTCATTTACGTAGGGTTTTGGGAACTCCAAACTCTTTTTTGTATTTGAAGCTTAAATTTGTAGCTTGCGCCGATAAACTCGAACCTGATATCCAGCTTCATTAAGAGTATCGCGAAGTGGTCGAGCATCAAAGTTTTTTCAAATCGTTGCTGTATTTCATGGCACAATTTAACAGCTAAATTTTAGGGTTTTGAGTAACTGCAGGCACTACAATCTAATCCTGGTGTAGCGTTAAAATTTTGGCACGACCAGATCGGCTCTTACGCTTTACTTTACCGGTATTTTATAATGATTAATGATGTTACTGACACTTGAATATGATCTCTTTACTAATTTACCGGTTTCGCGATACGGTTTTTTCTATACATAAACATTTATTATTATTTTACGGACGTCAACCGAAATTTCTGTTCCATTGCTTATTTCTTCGCTCAATCTTTACCGAAACCGCTCAATCTTTACCGAAACCAACATCAACACTCAGTAAAAACTTTTAATAAATAACTTAAGCGCAAAAGTAAAGATAAAAAACCAAGAGATATTGCTAAATAAGAAACAACATGAGACACATACAAAGTGTGCCTAAACTTTTTTGATAAGGATTTTTCCTTCATCCGCATAAATTTTGATTGGTAGTTTGAAGTAACAGGACATTTTTTGGATATTAAGAAAGAACTATTTCTTATGGTATTTACTTCATTAAAACTTTGGTCAAATTCGTTATTATTAGATACTTAAACAACACTTTTTTTCAGAAACATTGCTTGTGCCTAAACTTTTTTGATTCACTGTATATATAAATGATATATCTGATAGAGGGGGTTCCCAACCTTCTAAGAGAGAAATTAAATTTTTGAGAAAAAATCTGCTCTTTGATTGATATGAAATTTGGTTGGAGGAGAGTTATTAAGTTGGTCGAATTTGGATTTTTTTTTTCAAAAGTAACAATTTCTTAAAAAAATGTAGTTTTATGCATTCGTCAATTGTTAAATTTGTAAAAAAAATGTGTTTTGAATTCAAAAATTTGACTTTCCATGTGAACATCTGGTCGGATTTTAACGGTTTTTCAATTTTTATAATTTTTTCTAAAAGTTTGTTAAATTTTCTTTTAAATATGTTAAAAATTACAGCAACGTTCTAACCAAAAGTATTTGTAATGAATTTTCTTAATATTGTCGTTAGTTATTCAGCGTGTGTTTCAAACAAATGCCAAGAGAGAGAAAAAAACGGTCTCAAATTGAATGTTCTAAATTGGGAAGTCAATATCTCCGCTATCTGTGCATAGATTTTATTTATTTCTTTTTTGTATTTAAGTCTTAAGTTAACTTCAATCTTTTAAATATAATACCGGTTTCTGTTTGTTTATATATAAATTATTCCTTTTAAAAAAAGACCATAAAATTTGATTTATTCTTAAAATATGGGGTAAAAATGATTTTTGTTGTAAAAAAACAAAAACTCAAAATTGCATTTTTGATTTTCTTTCAAAGTCTGTACCGAATTTTAGGTGAATTTATTTTGTCTTGACACTAAATTAATAAACTCTCCGTGCCATCAAAAAATGCACAGTTCCTTAAAAATTATTCTTATTATTTAAATTAAATTTTATGTCTCAGTCACCGAATGTGAAGCATGAACAGATTTCTTATAATTGTCAGCTCTTTTTGGGCCATTCATGACTCTTGATCTTGCCCAGCCAGGGCAAGTTTGCTTTGGGAATTATGTACATAATGAGTATAAAACAAATTTCTGATACTAATTTGGTAATATAGTGATATAGTGATACTGTGATATTAATAGATAGGGCAGTCAAATCTTAAAGACCTCATTTTTGTTTATCAAAGTCGAAGCTGAGATGAATACAGAATACTATAAAGAAGTTGATAAAATTTAGGAAAAAAGTTTATAAATGATTTTTAATATTTTATTTTAATTTTCACTTAACTTTTATATAGAAGACATGGATTAATTTCGAAAAAATATTTAACTTTATAGTTACTCAGGGTTACTGAGGGACTGGGTGAATTTGCCAACGTTTTGCTTCTAGGTCATGTTTTTTCTTCAATTATGCACAATTTTTCGTAAAATTTTCACAATTTTCTTTAAAAAACTAGCTTAAGTTTTTATAACTTCATAAAGTCAGTTCTCAAACTGATTTCAACTGATATTGTGTGGTTTACTGATAGTAAATTGATCTCGCATAACTTATAAGCCCGGTTAAAATATCAATGGATAGCCCGGTATCATAGTTTTGCTTTTTTTCAAATCTTGTCCAAAATATGTCATTTTTGTAGAGGTTGATTCAAAATATGTAGTCAGATTCATAGACATTTATTGTAAAATTAAAAACGGAAATAGTGAACAATTTTATTCAAAATAGATCTTTGGGGATTTACTCACTGTTGCAATTCAAAATTTTGCGTAAACAAAACATTTTCGAATAATTCCTTGATTGCGGAAAATTCTGCTTTAAGAAAATTAAGATATATTTCAAATTTGAAATTAAATGAAATTTTTTAAGTTTTGTGTTAGTTACCAAATTACATATATTTCAAATGATATCAAAAATATTAATATCGATGAGATTATTTTTGTCTATTGTAACCGACTTTTATAAACAATACAAATAATTAAAATATTTGTTAATTAATTTGCACTTTAACAAACTAATCATAACAGTAAACTATTATTTAAAAAAATTATATTAATTTCGTGGTACTTTTTAAACATTACTCTTTTGAGATTTACTGTAACCTTCATAAGCGGGGAGCACAATTGAGTTTCCGCCCCGGGTGCCACTAACCCTAGCTACGTCACTGAGTTATAATAGTCACGATTTCTCAAACTTGAAAATTTGAAAAAAAATAAATCGCAAAAAATTTTATGTGGAAGTAACTATGGTATTCAGAAAAAATTGCTAGTATTTAGATATGTCGAAATGGTAAGAAAATATACAGAAATTCGAGAAAATTTGCTAACGTTGTTTTTGATCCTTGTTCATGCGATAGTCATAAATGTGTCCAACAAAGTATTTCAAATGTTGTGCAATGGCTGAAGAAGAAACAAGAAAACTCTTTCTTTTCGGTTTTAATGGAAAAAAACAAAAATTTAAAAATTCTTTATGATCTTGAAAAATCAGTCTATTACCAACAAGGCTTCAAAATAATATCTTTGAGAAAAAAAAAATTTTAAAAAATTGTTTCTTTTCAATTCCTGATCAAAATAACCCCTTAAAGTACATCTCAAACTCATCTCACATATCATAAGTAAACATATTTTACTGTTTAAAGTAAATTGAATTTTTATTTTTCGTCATAACTAAATATTAGAAAGCGAAATGTTTAAGTTCATAAATAATTAAGTTTACATTTGACCGACGTTTAATGATATAGCTTCTAGTAATTTTTGAGATAAGTCGCTAGAGATAATCAAAAAATTATAAACGACAAACAACACATTGATACAATCATAATAGTGATTAATCTTAACGGTTGTGGTGGAATTTATGTTGCCAAAACAACAACAAAAATGTTAACGCTGAAAAACTGCATTTAATAAAATTTCTCTCATAAAACGCATGAGTGATACGGAAATTAAGAAATGGCCCAAAATATTTATTTTTATTATAGTCAGCTATGAACTTTAACGAGGCGTTTACGACTGACTAACTTTAATAAAATACAACCAGAAATAACAAGCAGATCAACAACAACAACAACAACAACAACAACAACAACAACAACAACAACAACAACAACAACAACAACAACAACAACAACAACAACAACAACAACAACAACACTGCATACGATCAAAGAGTGAAAATTACAAGCTTTATTAATGAATGAATATCGTCAACGATCGCTTGTAGAAACACGTTTCATTTCAGCCTATTTTTACCGCCGTCATACAACGAAATTGAAAGAAGGAAATCCACATGTTCAGCACAAAAAAAACCGATCTGCATCAGAGCAACGTGTATGTAAAAGACGGCATCTTAAGTGTGATCAAGTCAGTGACACTTAAATGGTCATAACAATAATTAAAACAAGATTTTAACTCAGCGATCAGCCATGCAACTTAAGCTATATAATTAAGAGAACAGGCGGCTTGACTTGGCTGATGTTTGCAAGAACCAGAAGAAAAAGTGATACGTTCTTAATGATCATCGCCGCTGCTGATCGTAAGTTTTCTTGGCCGAACGTTGTACGGTAGCAAAAGCTAGTGATTGAATTTGGGTCATTTCGATAGCAAACCAGACACTAAAAAGAGGTCAGCATGGCTAGCAAAGGTAGAACAAATATCAAATCAAAGTATGGCAGTGATCAAAGTGTAGACAAACAGACCTTTAAATGGCTTCAACGTGCGTTTTTGTGAAAAACTTGATTTCTTCTGTAAACATGCAGTTTATTTGATAATCAAGCTATTGAATGCTGTTCCATTCTTGATGACAGTAAAAATAGTTTTGCTTGCAGTTTTGTTCCAATTTTCTTGTTGCTATTTGATTTTCTGCTTATTAGTGTGATTTTCTCTGCACCTCAATTGAGACGGACGGACTCTCATCTTGGAATTGTTCTTACAAGCAGTTTATTTTTTACCTTGTGTCGTTTGCGATCTGTGCTGATCTGTGCAATGTTTTTATGTGTCGTCTTGTGGTAGCTAGTTTGTTGTACTACTGAGCCAAAGATGTCTTCAAAGCTAATTGTGCATATTTGGAAAGTTTATCATCTGGCGGTGGCCTGTGGTTAAGAAATATTTTTCATGGAAATCTCAATAAGAGTTGAATGTGAAATGAGTTGATATGCTCGTTAAATTTTACGACATGCATCATTTCGTATTTTTTCTTAGTGAATAAAATTTGTGGAATGATGAGCGAAAAGAGAATGGTATGGAGTATGTAAATTGATAAAATTATTCACACCATTAATATTTTATGAAAATTACAACAGTTCTTGTTGTTACACTGGTAAATGTGTTAACCTATTTGTGATCGATGTTCGATTAAACGAACGTGGAATTTGATCATTTTCAATAATTTTTTGATCTAAATCTGAGTAATTTTTCGGGAAGATTCGCCAACGAATCGCCGAGAGGTTCGATCGCGATTCACTGGGAAAAGTCGCGAATGAATCACCGAATGGGGTCTTAAGCTATTCCTTCTTCGAATGATCGCCAGAATGAGCGAAGGAAGATTTTGAAAATTTTTCTTGAATCGCGCATTCATCACTTGGGCATTTGAAAAGCGTTCCATCTTTTAAGGTTGATACTTCCATGCCTTCCATCCTCCAATCGTCTTCCAAATGTGTGCAAGGAAAACAGAATATTGTTGAATCAGAGTAGAGATTTTTTTGGATTTGATCATGATATCACTTTCATATATAAAATTGATAGCAAGCCCCTTGTCATAACTTCGTTACATCAGAAGTGTACCCTGCGATATTTTTAAATAAACCTTAAATTTATACTACCAGTAGCTCACAACTCTCCTTGCATATTGTCTGGATATGTTTCGTCGTTATAACCGAATGCCGTTATACGCGAACATAATTTTTTTGTTGTTTTTTATTAATTTAATTAATTTATTATAAAGAAAATTAATTCCAATCATTAATATTAAAAGCTAAAACACAAAACTTAGTGGAAATAAATACAAAGACGATATATGTTATAGAAGTATGTTTATCAATAAAATAATTACATATGGGCATTTCCACAGAAAGGTCTACCGAGACCGAAAAAAAAATTGTTAAATAAACAAATAATTTTTTTGTTATTATTTAAAAAAAATGCTTGAATTGTTATAATTTACTGCATTTACAACTAATTTCAGTTTTTATTCTGAGAAAATTGGCCTGATATCTGAGAAATATGTTTTTCTTGCTTTTAGCTGCTTTTAAGGACTTTTTCTCTTTAGTATTTTTCGTTTATTTATCTACGTTATGTTTACACTCTTCTTATAAAATTCATCTATAAACTAAAAATAAAAAATAAAAAATAAAAAGATACCAAACAAAGCACGATTTACGGTAAATTTTTTAAATTGCTTTAACTACTATTCGAATGTCGCGTTCTTGTACCTAAATCATCATATGTTATCATAACTTCGTGATCGTTCTTAGCAAGTGTCTGAAAATTGTAACTTAAATCAAATTTGGTCGCCTTACTATAAAAAAAAGTTACTGCAGGTAAAAATCATACCAAACATTTAATATTGATCATCAAAATGTGTCGCGTTCGCGATCATGCGCCGTAATTTTAATACACTTTGTATGGGAAAGTATGGAAAGGTTTCATTCGATTTTTCTGAATTTTTTGCTAAGTGTTAATAGTTCAAATTAAAGCTCATGAGATAATTCTCAAGTCATTGGATTGATTTTTAGTAGATTTTTAAGAAATTTTCCAATTTGAGAACGTCAATTTGTATGGGAGGTATACGTGGTTTTCATCCTATTGGGATTATTTTCGAACAAGATCTTTATTTTTACGATATAAGCTTAAATATCGAATTTCATTATTAAAACTTAATAATAACGGCTGTAATCATGTCAACAGATGGGGGGACATACAAAAACAGGGATGCCATGGTTAAAACAAATTAGAAGGTGATACTGCAGTATAATAATGCACTTTTCTATACCTGCCACGCCTCCTTGTGGGCGTAAAAAAGTCTTCATAAAGTAAATAACCACATACGCAGGACGGGTGGTGTTACAAAGAAATATAATATTTTTTCTCACTAGGCTCTCATGTATTTTTTTTTTATTTTTATTAATATTACTAATATTAAACTCACAAATAATATTTACGATGTTTTTGGTAGGTAATGCAATATTTAGCTGAAATTACTTTAACTAATTCTTATTAAAAACGTGATGAGAAAAAATGTAGCGTGCTAGATGTCGCGTTCGCGATCAGGCTTAAGCTCAATAAAAAAAAAGACTAATGGAAATATGTCAAAATGACAAATATTTCTTGAAAGCCACATTACTCTTATTTAATTTACAATTAACCGCTTTAAAATATTATGTTGCGTTTCGCAGATATTTGCATTTTTCTAGATGTAGCCGAAAACGAGTTCCATTTTTTGTCGCGTTCGCGATGCCATGTTTATTGCTAATATTTTGGATATATAAAATCTAGAGAACCTAACTTTTTTTTAAATATAGTGCTAATAAAATGCTTTCTAAAACTTGAAGAAAAAGAAAATTTGTTTTGAGTTTTCTTTATTATTTTGCTCCTCAAAGGCGTACGAATGTCGCGTTCGCGACTATGGAAATGCCCATATGCATGTGTAATAAACTTAAAGTTGATTTAAATAATCGGTTATATTGACTTGGAGTAAGTTGCTCTTTGCAGTGTTAATCCGCTCTGACTTTCGTTCAAGTTCAAATAGGTATTCAAGAGACAAATTTTCAGCACCTTAACCGAATAAAGCAAACCTTCAAAAACTTTAAAATTAATGTATACCTTCCCTGTAATAAAAAAAAACAAACCACACAAACAAATTGGCCATTTCAGTCCTTGAAAGGACTTTGACCGAGCTTCTTATGATCAATTGTGTTGTGTGTGTTATTAAATGTTTGCACACAATTGACCGAGAACTGGACCTACATGTTTTATGCCGACTCCGAACGGCTAAAGTTCATGTTCTCAAGAAGCTTAACATGGCATTGTTTACTCTCTGAGGTTTGCCATTGTCTGCAGAGAGGTGGTGACCGATCAGAAAAATTTTTTATTGAAAAAAACTTTTCGCCGCGGCTGGGGATCGAACCCGGGCTCCGAGCATGCTAGGCCACACACTTAACCTGCATGCCACGGTCACCACACTCAAAAGAATTAGTAAAATTATAAATACATGTAGTAAACAATTAAGAAATGACTACTATTCATATAATTTAAGGCTATGTGAGGAAAACTAGGGATTTTCTAAATAAACAACTGGGCAATAAAAAAAAGTGATGTTCTTTTATCTATAGACAATGATAAGGCTGAATAGCTTAACAATTACTTTTATAACGTAATTCAGAATACGAAAATGCATATAGTTCGAGAAGTAAATGACGTCTACAATTTTTTTCGGTCTTTAGTTTCTACGATAGATAACTTTAGACTGACTGCAGTTGATAGGGCTAAAATAGAAAATATTCTGGATAACCTCTCAAAGAGAGCTCTTCAGTGTAATATAATTGCAAACATTTGCAATCGCATGAGTCAACATATCCTGACATACTGAGGATTCACAAAGGGTGTTAAATCTAATGTAATGCAAAACTTTCGCCTGATTTCAATTCTCTCTATCATCGATTAAATTTTTGAAAAGATTATGTATGAGCAGCTTACTATTTACCTGGAATGGAATTATGTTTTGGTTGATCGACAAAATGGTTTTAGGAATGGTACTGGAACCGAATCGAAGGTGTTGCGGGTGTTTTTTCTACTTCTCGAAGGCGTTTCATTTAGTTCACCATGAAATTCTGATTTCTAAATTGAATATTCTTGGGTTTGAAATTGTAAAATACTTAGGAATGACCTTCAGTCAAAACATAATGTGGGATTGTCACATCAAGAGATAAAACTAACTGTTATTTGAATTCTTTGCAAATAGCACAGAACAAATTCCTCAAAATTGTTTTTGGTCTTCTTTTGAGGCATAGTACGGCTAGTTTACATAAACCCTACGGCGAAAGCAGGTTCAATTGCCCTAAAGTAACCGGTCCTGTGACAGTTCTTATATCACCTACCACAGGACAGGTTCGATATGACTTAGAACGGGACCAATAGCTTTTAAATTAGTTTTGTTATATTTATCTTATCGTTACCAATAGCTCAGTGGAAGTGCGTTAGACTGTTATGAATAAGACGTGGGCTCTAATCCTGGCTGTGTAGGTATCAAAAATTTTATTTTTATAATTTAAATTCTAAATACGTATCCTTAACTGCTGAATCAAAAATAATCTTCAAAAAAAGTTTGCTTAACACATTGAAAATTTAATATTTTATTTAAAAAAAAATATTTTAAATAAAAAAAAATTTTGTGGTTTTGTCAGGGATTGAACCCAGGTCAGTCAAATATTAAACGTGAACGCCAGCAAGCTCGGCCAAACATGAATTTCCATGACAATGATATAATTTCTTTAACAACATGCGTATAAGTTTACCGTATTCTATCTATAAATAGACTGGCTACAGATCAGGTCCAAAGGTATATATGAGGTGTCAATTGACAATAAGTTGCATTCTAAGCTCTATAAAGCTTTTAAGCTCTGAGGCATAAGTATAAAAATTGTTATACATACCAGAGAACAACTTGAGTGCATTCAAATGGCGTTTTGAATGTCTCGTCAAAATACGAGCTACGAATGTGCCTTCTGCATTAAAATTAATGCCCAAATACATGATCCAATCGCTGTGGTACGAATGCCGTAGAATACGCGAAACATGAACCTGCGAAACATGAATCCTCTCATTAGTGTTAAGAGTTGAAATCTGCCGTGCTGGCTCAATTCAACTTGCAACTTTGCTTGTAGTCAAATTTCTAGAAAATAAACTCCAATAAAGCGTTTTCAGGTTTAGTACTATGATAATTATAAAATTATGATGATAATTTATACCATTTTTTTTTATTCAATAACCTTCAACAATATGGTGGTGACCGTGGCATGCAGATTAAGTGTGTGGCATAGCATGCTCGGAGCCCGGGTTCCCCGGATCCCCAGCCGCGGCGAAAAGTTGTTTCAATACAAAATTTTTCTGTTCGCTCACCACCTCTCTGCCGACAATGGCAAACCTTATAGAGTAAATAATGCCATGTAAAGCTTCTTGAGAACATGAACTTGAGCCGTTCGGAGTCGGCATAAAACATGTAGGTCCAGTTCTCGGTCAATTGTGTGCAAACATTTAATAACACACAACACAATTGATCAAAAGAAGCTCGGTCAAAGTTCTTTCAAGGACTGAAATGGCCAATTTGTGTTTTTTTTTTTTTGTTTTTTTGCTTCAAACAATCGACAGTGTTCATTCTTATTTGAGTTTGCAAAACATGAATATCCGACCTAGCCAGACATTCACAACATTCGCCAAAAGCAACGCATCAGCTCAAACACGTGTTTCGAACTTCGAGAACGAGATAAGCCAAAAATAAATAAAATGTATTTAAAAAAAAAAACAGAAAAAGCGGGATATCTCGAAATAAGAGCGAGATAGACCAAAAATTACAACTTTTTTTATGGGTTCTTAAGGGTGATGGTATTATCGAGACGCGTAGATAGAGGGGTCGCACTATACCAGAATATTGCACTAAAATTATTTAAAACAAGTAAAGAAAGTCTAAAGTCGGTCTAGCACGACTATTTTTGCGTTGTATGAGAGGTAGGCGTGTCCGTTGGCGGATTCAAAAAATATTCAAAAGTGCAGATGCTTGGGCCCATGTGACTATGCGAACCTAGTTTCATCCAATTATCTCACCTCCTTCTTCTTATCCTGTGTTTACGGACACAACACACAGATGGTATTATCGAGACGCGTAGATAGAGGGCGTCACACTATATCAAAATATTGAACCAAAAATATTTAAAAAAAAAATTTTACAAACGGGATAAACCAAAAATAACCACTTTTACCGAAAGTTAAAAAAAAACTATGAAAAGCAGCAGCAAACACTCGAGCTTCCAGCGAATCATTCGAATGTCAGCATTGTCTGGATGCTGCCTTTGTATCGATTCGCAGTCGTCACACACTGCGCTGAGCAGCAATCGTTGTTTACGAACTCGAGTGGTATGCATGCATTTTTTTTTGTGCGATTGTGGCTGACGACGATTGTTATCCGAGTGGCAAAAAATGACGAATAGTCTTATGTAGTTCTCTGATACATACTTTTTATTGAATTATTAAATAAAAAAAAATAAGCTTATAGTGGACAATTTCCCACAGAGCAATTTTATTCTCTATTGAATAAACTTTCTATAATTCAAATATATAGTATATTCAAGTGTCCTCCTTTTTCATCTTCCATATAATACATGTCCTCTTTTTTGTCATCCGTTGTCTTCCTAAGCCAAATTTTAATCTGGTAACCTTAGCTATGAGTCAAAGTTATTGTTCGATGAATCAAAATCTAGCGCTTATCTCATACCATAAAAACTCATACAAATGGAACATATTGTTATATATTTAAGTGAATAGATAATTTTAAATTAAATGCTTATGCATCAGTGGCGTAGATAGCTTTTGGTTCTGGAAGGGGTCCACACAAAAGTTATGATCTGTCATATGCTTAGTTTAGGTAAAACATTCTTTTGTAACTTTTCTAGAGAATGGGTGCTAGAAATAAGATCTGTAAAAATAAACTTGATCTGCATCTCTAATGGTAAAAGCTAGTCGCTTTTGAGTTTTGTACTAAAAATGATTAACAAGTTTTCTCAAAAAACTCTTATAATATAATTGGCCTATAACTATTAAAATACCAGTAAAAGGAGAATGTCGACCAGAAAAGTTTTCTTGTAAAATTTGGCGATAAAAATTTTTTTGGTACTCACTTTTTCTTTTTCTAATGTCGGTTATGGTTTTTTAAATGGTTAAAAACAAAGGCTAAAAAAGTACAAAAATATTTATCTTTACCGGATAATTTTAACATGAAAAGTTTTTAAAGTAACAAGGCGCGTATATCACATGATATCAAATACACGATTGTAAATACACGATTGTAAACATCATTTCGAAATTTTTGACTCGTCTACAATTTTAAACCAATGAAATTGTTTTGTTCAAAGTATTCCGTTAATGAATTTCAATTGATGTATTAAAGTATTTTCGTAATTTTTAACATTCTTCAAGTCCAGAGAAACTGATTATGGCAGCAGAAATGACATTAACGACAGAATTATGCACTTAGTCGATATTGACGACCCAATTAACGATTTTCGTGCAATAACAATAGAGTTCAGCTACTACAGCTTTTTCGCACATTCTCAGCATTAATCTATTTGAAGCCACAATCCAAATCTCATTGAATTATTTCAATGTTATGAATTCCAGTGGCTCCAAACAAATTAATGTGGGAAAAATTTACCCACCACAGAATGGATTGGGCTCAGGGACAACACAGGACATAACAACTAAACATGCATACACAAACACAGATCTAATTACAAAAGAGTTCATTAAAAAAATACATTTATTAAAACTACTTTTAAGATAAATCAAAGCAAATTTGTAAGTGATGTTAGTCGAATCGACTAACATTAGCGTTCCAGGGTTAATGGCTAAAATAAACAGAAGTGGACCTAAGTGACTGCCTTGAGGAACACCTGATTCCGCAACAAATTCAGGAGACAGAACTGCTCGGAATCGTATTTGATAAGATCGTTCTGTCAAAAACGATTTTATCCAGCTGACAAAATATTGTGGAAATCCCAATAACTTGAGTTTAAATAAAATTAAATTATGTGGTAATTTATCAAACGCTTTACTAAAGTCAGTGTAAATGCAGTCGACCTGGTTACCTGATTCAATTGTATAAAGGCAGAAAGATGTAAAATCGAGAAGGTTGGACACAGTGGATTTTCCATTAACAAAACCATGCTGACGAGTTGTTATGACTTCTCCGCAATGAACCTTTACACGATCGTACACAATTCGCTCAAAAAGTTTGGGAATCGACGAAAGCTTAGCGATGGGCCTATAATTGATAACGTCATTCCTGCAACCTTTTTTATATATAGCACTTATAAATGATTTTTTCCAAAAAACTGGAAAATAACTTTCTGAAATTGATTTGTTAAATAATAAAGAAAGTGGTTGACATAAAACGGAACCGCATTGAGTTAGCAATGCGGCAGGAATTCCATCGGGTCCAGCGCCAAAATCTTCATCGAGTGTCCCAATATACTTTAAAATATCCTCAGAGGTGAAGAATATATACTCCAAAGAGACCCTGGGTGAAGAGTTCATATAGTCAAAATACCCTTCATCAGGATTAAAAGAATCTGAACAAAAAGATTCCTTGAAAAGATTGGCAAAGAGGCCACAAATTATAGATGGATCGTCCGTAAATCCATCAAGAAATTGTCAATTCGATTGACGACATTGTGTCGACAGTTTAAAACGATGCATAGTGGTAAAACACTGGCTTTGAAACCAAATCGCATTTGGTTATTTTATTAAATCAATATGTCGGTTAGAATTGCTTATAATAATCGTCAAAATTTTAAAGAAAAGCAACTCCGTATAGCACTCTGTGCCATGACTTTTGGGGGGGAGGGGGGGTCCGAACCCGTGGACGATCCCCATACCTACGCCACTGGTTGCAGTGATAGTAGAAAACGTATATTTTAGAATAAGAAGCAAAAAATGTAAGTAACACAAAGGTAAGTAGCAAAAAGTAGTTACTCAAAATGTTTTTATCCAGAAAAGAACAGATCCTTCAATTGACAGTATTTTGACATGCAGTAAATATATTTTAATACATTAATTCACTAACGGTTTGGTAAATGAGGAAGATCTTTTATACGCTCCTCAATGAATCTTCAAAAATTTTATAAAGTAGATTCGATTAATTTTACACACGAAACAGTCTTGTAATAAAAAAGGAAAATTACATACTGAAAATTAAAAAAAAAAAAAAAAAATGGTTTGCACCACACTTCTGGTAAATTTATGGCAGAGGACTTAAACCTTCCTTAGCTTATAAATTCATTACTAAATAACACGCCCATAAAAAAAAGTAATTTTTCATATGAAGGTTGTAAAATTAGTTTTGGGTTTTCTATATTTTAATTGCATAAAATGAATTAGTAGATAAGTCTATGGTAATGTAAAAATCTTATCTCTTATGTGCAAAATTATTATTTAATGAAAATTAAAAATGTACCTGCTTTAAATTATGTCCAAATATTATAAGTTGTCTTGTAATATAAATGATAAATTTGGCATCATACCATACAATCTTAGAAATGTCTTAACTCTTCCAGTCACTTAATAGTCAAACATCTTGTTTATCCTCTGATATAATTTCATCAAAAATTGTTATGCTTTTTGGAGCAAATAGTTGAGAAAATGAGAAAACTTAAAATGGCTAAAGTATGTTCATAACAAACATCTCATTACTAGCTATGGATGGAGTTATAAACCTGAATTGAAAGTCTAGCGCTTATATAACATAAATTTTTTGCACATTTTGTTGAATTGCAATAATGATATCATTAACCTCTAGGCCACACTTTGGTGTTTGTTTATTTAGTCATGTGGATATCAATTTTTTTTTAACCACACACAAATTTTATTCAGACATAAAAAAGAAAATTATTCTCGTTTGCTTTATATTATCACAGTTTATTTAGACTAATCCGTTTTTAATAAATGTGCCAGTATAGCCTTTGCACACTTCGAATATAAATAAACTGACGGCTTTAAACATAATGCTTGAACAACTTAATCCTGTGCAATAAATATTTTTATATATTTTTCTACAATTTAATTTTGTTTTAATAGCTCTGTAAACAGGTCATATTATCTTCCGATCAAGGAAACTTGATCGCATTCTACTAACCTAGAATATCAAGTGTTGTGTTGTAAATATTAAGCTTGAATGACATGCAGATGAACACTTTGCAATTTTCAAATTTCACTCTTGTTGTTTGCCGCTAGATAAATAATTTACTCCACAGCAGTCAGCTGAGTTGAAAAAATTACTTCTAAAGTGTCTTGTGCAAAACCAGAAATTCTTGGAAGAACTAATAAGATTTTAATGCATTTCAAATCACTTCTTCTGCCAGTAATGGACATAAATGATGGCTTAAGTTTTTTTATTCTGAAAATAATTTCAACAAACTTCTGCAACAGAACTAAATTACAAAGCATTAGAAAAGACAGCCAATCTTCAAGCAAAACACTCACTTGCTTAATTATGGTTTTCATGATGACTGCAGTTGATGTACTATCTTAACATGCAGCCAGCATCCAACCAGTTTGTTCAGATGGACCCAGTTAAATGCAAAATTCAAAACAACCACGACCAAAAAAGCAAAAAGAAATATAAATAAATAAAGAAAATCAAAGAAAAACTTATTTGTAGCAAGCAAATTAACAAACATAAAAATTGTAGAAAGTATTTCCAACAACGAGTTTTTGCTTTTCTTTATTTATTTACACATCTATGTAGATATCTATATATGTATATGAAACTCTCTTCATTTATTTCATGCTAGAGCTGACTCAGCTCATCATAATACTCTGATTTTCCGAACTGCAATTGTTTGGATCCTGCAGGTGAAGTAATTTAATCGACTTTCAAAGTAATCGATTTTGCAGTCAGGCCAAAGACCAATATAAAGGGTCTTCATACAGTTTTTTAGCATTTTATTTTAACGTCTTGCTCTCTGCTTCAATTTGCAAAAAGCTGGCAGCACTGACTGGCACAATATCAGTGACTTTTTGCGCGCGCCATTAATGGTTTCGAACACTGGCCAAGCCGGTAGATATCATGTTTTATTACATTTCTTTATGAATGAGCAAACCATGGAAAGTGTCATTGATATCGAGTGAGTTGTTCAATGAACTCGAAAGATGAAAGATGGCAAAAGTGTGAAGAAAATGTTTTGATCGTTATATATTTATGACTATATTTTATAAAAAATACCGTAAACAATTTATTTTGGTGATAGAAATTTGATTGATTTTCAATTCTGTTTGTTAAAAAATATAAAATACAAAAATATCTGCTGACAAGTATTAGAAATTCAGTTTAAAAAATGTTCAAAAGGCAACCATAATATTTAGTTTCGCTTAAGATTTTAAAAACAAAAAGCAAAACTTTAAAATGTAAGACTTAAAATTGTATAAAATTTTGAAAAACTGCACTCAGTAAAAAGTTTCTCGAAATAAGATACAAAGGCATCATATTTAGAGAAAAATGACATAGACTTTGCTCCAGAGAATGCTTTTCTCTAAATATGTTCCTAAAAATGCACTTTAAATGAGAAAAAGCTTCCATGAAAAAGATAAATTATATAAATATATATCGTTTTTCGAGAAAAACTTTTTTATTTTTGAGAAAAGATTGGTTTTTATTGAAGAAAATACTTTGCATAGTGAATTTTTATCAAAAAAAAGGAAAACGTTGTTATTTTCAATAAATTTTTCTCTGTAAATGATAATTTTTTTGTGTGAGAAAAATACTATCATTATAAGAGACATGGAAATATTTTCATTTTCCACAAGTGAAGAAATATTTCTGCGAAAATAGGAAAATTTATTCTAATTAAAGAACATTTTTTTTGAAAAAGAGAAATTTGCTATTATCGAAAATAGAAAATTTTTTATCAGAGAAAGATAGGAGTTTTTTTCTGAGTGTGATTTTTATCAACAATTGACTCAAGTTAGCGTTAGCTAACTCAAGTCAACGTCCAAACTAGCGACCACTAACTCATTAGTTTTACTGAGCAGTACCAAAATTACCCCATTCAGCGAATTTTTACTCAACAGTTGGCAAGTTAGACAGTTTGAGTTCATTGACTGAGTTAAAAAGAGGTCGTGAATTTAGTACATACAAGAACCCTCCGCACACAAACAAGAACACTCAGTTCTAAGTAGTACATACAAGAACCTAAAAAAGAAGTAGTACATACAAGAACCCAATGAAGAAGAAGCCTGCGAATCAGTTGGAAAAAAACAAAAACAGTATAAGCAAAAACAACGAAGTAAAAACAAAGAAAGCAACAGGCACAGCATAAGCAGCTGATGATTGATTTTCTTATATAAACACATGCAGTTTTCTTCTTATATTTTACAATTTTGTGACTTTACTTTAATAGTAACAAAATCCGAAATTAAATATTCATTCAGCGCAGGATATATCTGATATTTTAATATATATATTCTTTTTGAACGTCGAGAATTAAAGGCTGTAGGTATACCCTAAAGTATTCGTCAAAAAAGTTACATGGCTTGCGCTGTAAGACGTTATTCTATGTCAAAAATTACTTTCTGATGCGTCCAATATAATGGACAAATCCAATGAAAGGCTTAAAGTGAAAAAATTAAGCAAAAATTTAGTCTTGATGCATATATCTCCGCTATTTTTTTAAAGTAATTTTTTATAAATATACAATTTTTAATATTATAAAACAAAACAAATACAGTTATTTTAAATTAATCATTTAATATATTTGAATATATATATATTAGACT